>CM077227.1:24671773-25199273 GCA_039654775.1 Spinibarbus caldwelli
CCCCGTCAGAAGGGGTACGACCTCTGCGGTCATCGGGCTGTGGCAGCCAGACAGGGTTGACTCTAAATTCGGATTCAGAGGGCGAGTGAATCTGCTCTAGCCCCAGACCTCCACCAACTCCTACAGGCAGAGTGTGACCATTCTTCACATAAGGTGTCTTGTGGCCATGGGCCTCACCTGATTCTGAAAACAAAGAGGGAATAATTACTTCTATAATTTTTTACATTTTTAAATATATGTTTTAATTTGTGTGTGTATATATATATATATATATATATATATATATATATATATATATATATATATAGAGAGAGAGAGAGAGATAAATATATATATATATATATATATATATATAGATAGATAGATAGATAGATAGATAGATATAGATATAGAGAGAGAGAGAGAGAGAGAGAGAGAGAGAGAGAGAGAGAGAGAGAGAGAGAGAGAGAGAGAGAGGAGACTTTTGTGCTAAATTATAGAACGTTTTCTGAAATCACACAATATTTTTGTGTCAGAAAAGACTTGAAAATACCATTATTTTCTCCTCTGCTATGTGTCTGAAATCTCATTTACATCACTTATGGTGTTTCAAGATGTATCATCAATAATGCCAAATATCATTGAATTGTGTGTCTCATGACCAATTTCAATGTGCCAAATGTGAAAATGTGAATATTCAAACAGCACAAATGGGATTAAAGAGCCAAAGAGAAGGTTTCCGATGCAAAACTACACAAGTTGCTATAATTTACGACTTCACAACAATTGGAATATACTGCAAAAACCATATGGACCTCTGTTATGGTGCTTTTTGGAGATTTACAGCAACAGGTCACCATTCACATTCATTGTAAGGAAAAGAGGGTAACACTTTAGTATAGGGACTAATTCTCACTATTAACTAGTTGCTTATTAGCATGACTATTATTAACATATTGGCTGTTTATTGACCTTAAAATAAAGTGTGACCGCAAAAAGAAACGTGAACATCTTGCTTAACATCTCCCTTTGTGTTATATGGTGGAAATAATGTCATACAAGTTTTGAATTCAGTAGTAACAGTTTTCCACAGGCATAAAAGGAATTTGAAACGTATTGTGAATATACACAAAAGAACACAGGACGTGCACAGACAGAAACGACACGCTTCACCTTTTAAGTACTGTATTCATTGAACAAATATTTATGTTTCTCTGGAAGCAACAGCCCTGCAAAAATTCAAAAGGATTAGCATATTTATTTCTAGCAGAGATGAGGTTTGCAAAATCCTTTCAAATCGGGTTAGAGACTAACGTGGTTTGGTTCTGAAGTTCGACACGGGCCTGTATCTCTGAAGTATAGGTTGCGTCTCCTCACACGTCTCTCAGAGGTTACACGAGCAGCTCTCAAATAAATAGGCCTCCAAAGCAGCCGGTTCACAGCACATGACTTTCAAAGCTTTTTGCTGCAGGGCACAATTTGCTCCACTTTCTTGTCTTAAGAAAAACTGCTTGTCATTTCCTTCCCAAAATATGAAGAGTCAAAAAAAAAAGCTATCAAATTGAAATTTCCACACTTCATCTGCCTCGAAAACTGCCGAATTTGTCTCAGCTCCCCGGACTGCTACCACATTAACAAGGCCTGAGATGATATACAACCTCACTGAGCTGTCTGTCTTTCTCTGTGGGGAAGAGAGACGATGCGCTGAAATTAATGTATGGCACATGTATCAAAATAGCTCTGAGGCACAGAACTGTGATTCAGCAGTAATGTATGCCGCACATCTGTAAACGAGGGGGAAATCATTCCCAATGTTTATTTTCCTTCTAAGGCCCAGAGTTTTTTTTTCTGTTGGTATGTCCAGCATCCTTAAAGACCACAATGACAGGAATGTAAGAAATACAATAAGCCTACTCAAAAGTTAAAGGAGCAAACCCCCTGCATGACACACACACACACACACACACATTTGGGTGTTTCATCAACTATGGATGCTTTTGGTCCTATGCACTTTTAGAAAAACACTCTTTAAAAAACAGTGACTATACTTTCACTAATTTGCTTAATATCTAACAGTGTCCAACAGTTAGTCATATCCATTTCTCACAGGAGAAGAGTGTCATTTTAACCATTTTTCCTTAACCAACAAACGTCTTTTCAATATTTTTCAAATTATGCATTCTGTGGTGTAAATAACATTTTTGGAACAAATTGGCCAACTCTTTGCTAATTTCTTAAAGTATTTCAATACTTTTTCTCGCAGTTATATCGTTGGGTAGGTATACTGTATATAAAATGCGGGCATCAGGGAGCCGCTGTTAATATGCTGGGCATTGAAACTGCTTTCAAATGCTTTTTACTTTCACTTTCGGGATTCGCGATCGCATGTGCTCTGTTTATACTATGGAGCGGCAGTACTTACCACACATTTTACAAGATCAGATGCTTGGTAGTGGTGCTCAGGATCTGTAAATCATTCGCCATCATCCTCAGTCATCTCTCCTTACTCTGTTTATGTGGTAAGTGAAATCTTATGTACTGCAATGTAACAGGCTACCGCTAGCAAGGAGCTAACCATGTTCCTTTAGTCGCTCGCGTTATTTTATTAGAACAAGTTATTTGCTTTCCGTGCCTTTCTGAATACAGACACCAACCCATCCCTGGACTTCACATTCCCTGCACAGCCTGGAACATAACATTTATTTCCATGATCTGCCATTTTCGCTGTTGTCCTCTCATTTCTTCACAATACCTGCAGAACTTCTGATGGTTCGGCTGGTGGCTGGTTTAGAACATGGGCGGGTATATGCAAATGATGGAGGCGTAACTATTAGTGATCCTGACTGTTACGTCACAGTTGGTGTTATGTTCTGATTCGCCTATTTTTCACTGGTCTTTTTTATTCACGAGATTTACATGAGGAGGAGGAAACAATGGTGTTTGAGGCTCACGGTATGTCATTTCCATGTACAGAACTCTTATTATTCAACTATGCCAAGGTAAATACAGTTTTCCATTCTATGGCACCTTTAATAAAAATCTACCCCTGGGACATAAAATTTTTTGTCATGTACGCACAAATGCACACACATACAGTTTTTATTTACAGCTAGTTATAAATGCTGTAACCCAACACTAATAGAAACTTTCTGCATTTTGTAGGAAAAAAAAACAATGTTTTTAGAAAATGAAGACATCCCCAAACAGAGGTTTTGCCAGGTTTCGCTTCAGGGTACAAACTTCTTGGTACAAAATAGGGTCAAGAAAGCAGACATACACACACACACACACACACTCTCCTACCATTGTCAGGAAGCTCCTTGAGCACTCCCTGCTCGATCAGTTCCTGTCTTGGCCTCCTCATCGACATCTTTCTTTCCAAAACTGTGGGGAGAACAAAAACACCATATATAAAAGATCAACTCACAAAGTCACATGGTTATCTACACCTTAATGGTTTTGAAGCCTAATTCAAAAAAGCCCTAATTCAGGCTAATTCAGAATCTGAATAATATCATTTGAATTACTAGACACTTAAAACACATTTAGACATCAATAATAAACTGATACAAGGACAACTGTGTTTCCTTTTGTATGTTAAACATTTTTAGTACTGTGTTGGGTCAGCATTTGATTTCAGATATCGAATCTTCAAGTAAAACCAATTGCAACTACTGGGTAAAGGGTTTTTGAAATCATCACATTATTGTTCAAAACATCTGAGAAAACATACATATCAACAAAGGAAAGAAAACATTAAACATTAGGCTGTGATTTAAGGAAAAAAGTCAAGGAAAGGAAAGCTCTTTTTCAACACAAACATGAAAAGAAAAGAACAAAGGACCTTCTGAAGTTTCCTTAAACTTCTCGCTGCTTTTCTTCTTCCTCCACTTCCAGGGTTTGAAGATCTTACCCAGGGTAGAGAACTTGCCCTTGTGCTTGGGAGGAGGGGTGCCATCCCCTGCCATGCCCCCTTCGCTCCCTGTGCTGCTGTGCTGGTAGTCACCTTCATCATCTGGAGAAGAGACAGAGAATTAGGCCCGCCTTGGGTCAGATGGTTTACGTAACTCAAACTTTGTTACGCAGAGTGTTTATGTAAGCATATTATATATAGCTTGCCACATCAGAATGAATTATAATATTGTGCCATCATACAAACACAGCAAACATACTGTCCCATATATGCAGCTGTGTCCTGTGCACTGGCTTGGATCCAAAAAAGCCCTCATGCACAAAAAAAACTTGATACCACAACCCTTCTCCAACCTCAATATCAAAACATACTAAACTGCTGAGCCTCCTTAGAGCCACTATTGTTTTAGACCCCAACGCAGAGTGTTTTCTGGCGGCTCTCGTGAGAAGACGAGCGGATCCCCATTGCGGACCTCAATCACATCTCAGCATGGTGAGCTGGCCAGAGGCCACTGCTTCCCCATGTTACACACTCACATTCCTATCAGGTCCAGCACTGCCAAGAGACTCACAATCTCACATCTTTGGCCCATCAAGTGGGTGCTGAATGTGGCTTTGAACATTCCGGTTGATGGGGCTGGGCCTCACTGTACACTCTTTTATACACTGCTGAAGAAGCTGTGCATCACATAAGTACAGTGAGCTACAGTACCAAAGTCCAATATTTTGCCATTTGGAGAATATTATCCTATAAAAGTGCCTGTTTAGCTGTGACAATTGAATTGAATAGCTGTGGATTAGTTCACTTCCAGAACAAAAAATTCCTGATAATTTACTCACCCCCATGTCATTCAAGATGTTCATGTCTTTATTTCTTCATTCGAAAAGTAATTAAGATTTTTGAGGAAAACATTCCAGGATTTTTCTGAATATAGTGGACTTCAATTATGGCCAACGGGTTGAAGGTCCAAATTGCAGTTTCAATGAATGCAGCTTCAAAGGGCTCTACATAATCCCAGCCAAGGAATAAGGGTTTTATCTAGCAAAACAAATGGTCATTTTCTAAAAATAAATAAATAATTAAAAAATAATTAAATGTATATACTTTTAAACCACAAATGCTCATCTGGCACTATCTCTGCGATGCAAATGCGTGACTTCATGCATTACGTAATCACGTTGGAAAAGTCACATGCGGTTAGTTCGTCTTTGTACTTCAGTTTAAAAATGCAGGGTAGGGAAAAAACTCCATCTCATTTTCACCTTCAATTTCAAAATCGTCCGACATCGTTGTTATACCTTTTTTCGTAAAGGGTGTTTGGCTTTATTTGCACGTTTGCTTTGTAAACACTGGCGTCACGCGTTATTACGTAATGTATGAAGTCGAGCTAGTGCAAGACGAGCATTTGTGGTTAAAAAAACAAAAAAAACAAAAACAAAACAAATGTAGAGCCCTTTGAAGCTGCATTTAAACTGCAATTTGAACCTTCAACCCGCTGGCCAAGACTGGAGTCCACTATATGGAGAAAAATCCTGGAATGTTTTCCTCAAAAACTTTAATTTCTTTTTGACTGAAGAAAGAAAGACATGAACATCTTGGATGACATGGGGGTGAGTAAATTATTAGGAAATTTTTATTCTGTAAGTGAACTAATCCTTAATAAATTAATACTTTTACTCAGGATAAGAATGCATTGATCAAAAGTGACAGTAAAACCTTTTACATTATTACAAAAAAAAGGTGTTCTTTTGATTAGGAAAGCCATGAAATATTAACACAATCAGCATATTAGAATAATTTCTGAAGGTTCATAAAGGAAAAGAAGAATAAGAAGGAGAAGGAAAAGAAGGAGAAGAACAAAGAGGAAGGACGCAATATTACTGTTTTTATGTATTTTCACTTTACTATATTTATACTGTACTTTTGATTAAATAAATGCAGCCTTGATGAGATGGAGAGAATATTATTTTTTAGAGTATATTACAATTGCATATTATTTAAAACAGAAATGTTAATGAACTTTCACAAATGTGATATTAATGAAAATATTAATATTTTCCCTTACATTTTCAGACAACATTTCCTGATATTTTCAGGTTTTCTAGAACCCTGTTGGCTGTTTCTCTTTCAGTACTATTTTTTTTCTATAAAACATGACGTTAAATAACCACAGATGAAAAAACCTAAGAAAAAAGAATAATTAAACCTAAAAATTTGATCTAGAAACCAGTAACTTTAACTAATTCATTAGGTGGTTGTTAGATGCCTATAACCATCATGATCCATTCTTAATCTGCAGAATGTCAAATTCAGTAACCTTCATTTGGCTCATTTTTGGCACAGTGCAGTTGACATTCAAATATTTGCTAGATCACTACCTTTATACTACTTAATACTTCTCACTTACATTAAAATGGGAGGCATTTTAACATAAAGCCTGGTAAACAGAATGCCCCTTGAGACCTACTATGCTGTGTGTAAGATAAGTAAATATAAGCAACCAACACCTGCAACCCACAAATCAACAAGGTGGAAAACTCATTAAAGCATAGAAGGCAAAGCAGGCAACATAAAGACTCATGAAGCTCGACAAACAGGTCCAAATTGCTCCTTAATTATTTAAACACTTATACGGTGTCCCCCATTACTACATTTTAGTGTGTGAATGCATCAGTCTACCTGGACTCCAGCTGCCATAGCAACTTGTTTGAAAGCAGCAAGCCATACAAGTGTCCACTTCCTTTCCTGTTTGGTGTTTCCAAATCAAGAAGAATGTGAGGGAAAATGTTGAAGTACGAGTACGAATGGAAAAGCGATAGTCCTAACGCACAATAAGATCTAAAACCGACCATATATCCGGCAGTTCAGATGGAAGACCGAGTCTGAGGAACAGGCAGTGTCACAACTCCCAAAAGTGTGAGGACTCTCAGTTCCTTGAGTACATAAGAAGTGTAAAAGCCAGAATGTCTCACAAAGGGAAACACTGCCATCCGAAAAAAGAGCTGCACCCATAGACAGCTAAGAAACACCAGCAGTCAACCACACATCCATAATCAGATCCTAAAAGCACAGCCTGCGAGGAGTCCCAGCCTTCGGAAAGACAATCAGCGAATGACGCACATCCACCGAGTTCGGTGAGAAAACAGACCAATGTGTTACGCAGATACCATCCAGCTGCATTAAACTTGAGCATGAGCAGCCTGAGTCAAGATATTAGCCCTTAATGGATCAGACATCACTAATAGCGGCGAGATAAGTGAACTAGTAGGAAACAGATCCGGAAGACGGGGCTTCAAATGATACGCCGTGGAGCTAAAGATGTCACTTAGAGTGCCGGGAGTGAGGTGTTTAAAGAACGAAAGGCTGTGCATTAATGGCAGGGAGAGATTCAGATTGCCTTGGAAAACAGAGGGGGGCGAGGCCTAGGAAACAGAGGGAGGAAACGGCACTCCACCCTGATCCTGAAACGAGGAGAGAGAGGGGGAAGAGAGTAAGAGGTGAAGAGAACCAAAAGCGACCCCCTCCCATCCACCGCAGCGTGAAACGGAAAAACGGACAACGGCAGATAAAACAAACATAACTGCACATCAATAAACGTATGTCGGGTCCATGCTAAACAGATGTGCTTTTACATTAACTTTATTTTATCAGAAAGACGTATCCTAAAAGACTGCTGACATTATCATGTATGGGTATTGTTTTCTTATGATATTACATTGGTACTTCAGGGCATTACATCAATATTTTTATTTAGAATACCTTTCAAATGTTGGGGGCCGGTAAGATTTTTTAAAAATGTTTTTGACAATTTCTTATGCATTTATTTGATCAAAAATGCAGCAAAAACAGTAATACTGTGAAATATTAGTACAATTTCAAAAGAACCGTTTTCTCTTTTAATACCCTTAATTAAAATATAATTTGTTCCTGCAATAGAAAAAAACATTTTCAGTAGCCATTTTTTTTGTCTTCTGTGCCACACGATCCTTTTTTAGAAATCATTCAATATGCTGTTTAGATGAGAATATTAACAATATTTTGTGGAAACTATGATTCCTTTTTTCAGGATTCATAAAATAAAATGAAATCAAATGAAATAAAACAAAATATAATATAACACAATAAATTAAAATAAAACTAAATAAAATAAAATGTAATATAATAACAAAATAAAATAAAACAAAAATAAAATATAATAAAAAATGAATGAAATAAAATAAAACAAACTAAAATCAAAACAAAATCAAATCACAACAGAAAAAGACAACATGAAATGCAGGCAATTATTAGTTTTTAAAGAAAAAAAGTGTTAATCTTGCACTCTGCTAAAATCTAAAAACAGGTCCAGTGAAAATGTATTGAGATACTGTATTGAATTACTGCATGAGGTAGCTGCCGATACCAGCCCTATAACACACCAAATAAAGCTAAATCTGGACACATTCCAGTTCTTCCCACAGAATGATCCCAGTACTTTCAAAAGATGCTTAACTATTTCTCAAAGGATGTGGCACTGACTGCTTATTCCACTATAATGAGTTCGGCTTACCCTCTATTGGCCAAGTGATCTGAAGGACCTCTCAGCAACATTACCTAACCAGACTGAAACAATCAAGCACTTAAGCAGAACAGCAAGAACTCAAAACCATTTTACACAGCCCCACCACATCATATAAAGCAAAACAGAATCCAATTGTCTTCCAAAGAGCATCTCACACTGTTCCCAGCATTTTGTCACCCACCATGAAGCACTTTTTAACACATCTTATGTAAAACCAATCCTTATGACCGATTAGTTGACTTGTCATTCAGGTAACCCACCAACTAGTCCAATTTGAAAACATGCCCAAGCATGAGTGAACGTGTGCATTTGTACATGCAACTCCAGAGCCAGAGGCTTGAGGTGTATATGCTAAGCAGATGAGAGGAGGAGTGTGTAGGCAGTTGTGTTGTCGGAAATAAGGCCGGCATTCAGCCTGGAGCAGCTTGTTTCATTATGTAACAGTCTGTCTCCGCAGGGAGAAACCATGAAGAGTCAATCACTGCCCTGCCGCTACACACCACCCCCTTATGCGTTGCTGTATATGCACAAATAACTACAGTCTCTCATTCCAGACAGCCTTGTTTGTCAGACTTATTTAATGTATAGCTCTTAAATCTGCGCTTCAAATGATCAAAAAAAGTATATTAGGAAAAACACACACCAAATCGACTGGTCGATGGGCTGCCCGAATGACTAGTTGACTTTTCGACTGTAAGAATATCATATGTGATTTTTAAAGGGGTTTTACATGAGATGTATTCTTGCAATCACAGAGCAAACAAATTCAAAAACACAAACGCAGCTCAACAAAAGAGCAGATTGCAAGAGTTGTAAAAAGCTGGACTATTTTTAACTTGAAACGGCATATTAAAAACGTAACACTTGGAACGAGATGCTCAAAATAACGCATGAGACATAATACAATGGTCAAAGAAAACGTACTAAATATGTATCGCTGAGGTGTGGTGTATGGTGGTGCGTTAAATACCACACTTTTTCAAGAAGGTTTTACTGTGCAAATAGCTAATCTGTCTGTTTTATTGTCCAACAGCTAATAAATAAATAAACATACAAATTATATATGAATACATTTAAAATATAAAATAAAAAAATAAAACAAGATAAAAATAAAACAAAAAAGCAAAATAAAAAACATAAAATAAGAAAAACAAAACCAAACAACAACAACACCGAAAGACAACATGAAATATTAATTATTTTATTAATTTATAATTTTTAATTTTAATTTTTACTGTACAAACAGCGAATCTCTGTTTTATTGTCCAATAGCTAATAACATAATAATATAAAATAATTATATAAAAATAAAATATATACATTTAATTAGTGTTAAAAATTAAAACAAATATTTAATTATAATTAAACACCTAATATATTTACTGTGCAAACAGCTAATAAATATTACATAATATATAAATTTTAAAAATATATATAAATAATATTACATTAATATTCAAAACACACATAATAAATATAAATATATATATATATATATATATATATATATATATATATATATAAATAAATGTATGCATGTATGTATGCATGCATGTATGCATATGTATATATATATAGCATATATTATTTAATTATATACATTTTATAAATACCTTTAAAATAGTACATAATTATAATAATAATAATAATAATAATAATAAAATTACAATTTAAATATATTAATTAAATTTTACTATATGGTTGTTGGACAATATTGTGACCCATCTCTTTTTATTTTTTTTCTCCAATTGGATCCAGTTGGACATGTTGTAGGGATAAAAAGTTTCAGATGCTTCCAGCGAATTGACATTTTGCCGCAAGGAGAAAGAAACCACTGGAAACAAATACAGTGTAGGCAGAGGCAACAGTGAGCGGAGTCCACTGAAAGAACAAAGAAGCCTGTATTGTGACATGAAACCTTGCCGTGCTGTTTGGCTGAGGAACAGTAAAGACTTGATAGCTTCCTCTGTGCAGTAACTGAATGTCAGCTGCGCTTTGTCTCCTTGTTTGTCATCACTATCGGTGGTGTTTCACACCCTGCACTGGAGGAAACAGTACAAAGATCATCAGGATTCAGACTGCAGGCTTTTCTCCACAAACAGAGAAACATTGACAACTGAAGACCCGATGTAAAGCAAGACACACTGCATTGTGAGACTAGCCCAACAGCACTTTAATTGAAAGTTAGGGGCCAAAAACATGGACAAACCGTTTGGGTTTCAAACATGTTTTCAAGTTCTGACAATTTTTGTAATAAGGATGCTTTGCCTCACGAATTAAGTACAGGTACCATTCCAAAACCAAAATTTATATTACAAAATGAACAATAAAGGAATTCATCTTTTGACTCTACACGCTGAAGAACAAAGAATAACCACCAGATGACAGTCAGCTCAGTTAATAATCACAGCTCACAAAAAGGTACAGTTCCTGTAACTTCACACGCCAAGTGAAATCATGTGAGGTTAGTAATGAGGACCAAAAAAGACAGAATGCTGAAGAATTTCTGCACAGATACTCAAAGACCCCCACCGCACTCCCGTTCGTCTCCATGTCTGGTTTCCTTCCACTCACAGTTGAGACCCACTGCTGAGTCATAACCAGTTCCTGCTGTGTTGAAGTCAAGCGGAGGTAATGCTTGCTGAGATTAACGCTTCTAAAATCTAGCAAGCCGTCTCACTGCTTACTGCCTACATTGGCATCTGCTTTCTAAGAGAGTTTCTTAATTGCCTTGGAACCTCAAAACTTTGTACAGCATTGTATATCATATTTTACTAATAATCTTCCCTTCCTGTGGGCTGTTAACTATTGTAATAAGACTACTTGATCAGTGAGTTTAACTTGAAAAACCGAATCAGTACAAAATCAACAGTTTAGCGAAACAGATCAATGAATTCATTAAAATATATGTTTCAACTGTTATGCTTCTACCTCTTATCTTATACCTACTTCACAAACCTCAAAAAACACATTATACTGGAAGGTCATTATGCAAAGTGTTCTCTGTAATGTCAGTGAAATTTCATGCGTCAGTTGAAATATTCACTAACATGATGTGTATAGATTTTTTTGATGATCAGTTCCTCCTTTTGTGTCCTTGAAAAGTTTGCCATTACCATGTTGTTAAGAGTGAGATATTTTAATATGCATAAATATCCACCTTTTTTAAACATAAATGAGAGCACAGCCATTTTTAACTTGAATATGCAATGTTTCTGTTGTCAGTTGCGTCCATTTATTTTAGCTGTACAAAAACAGTCTGTTATGCTGCTTCATACTATGTGGGTATTTATTATCATATTATTTTAAAATTATTATTGTAATCTTAAACACAATAGTTTGTAGCACAAATAGTTTAACTGTTTACTGCACTTTGTTATTCTTGTAGCTATTTACCTATACCAGCTAATAAATTGGAAGTGGGTAAGCAGTACAAACAACAAATTAATAGAATGTAATATATATTTTGAAATAAAACAAAATACCCTAAAACAAATAAAATTACACAGATTTAAATACTAATATTTTAAAAAATATTTATATCAACATTTCTTTTTGCTTTGAAAGTCATCTTTTTTTTTTTTTTACTCAGCTTGTTGCAATGCTTTTTGGGATTGCATTGTCCAAAAAGGACAGCCTATATGCAATGCTGCAGCTTGATTAATTTGCCTATCTTTTGGAACTACCTTCATGCCTGAAGTGCCTACGCTGCCTTAAAATGCTACGACCATAGGCCTTTTTCTTGACTCACCCAAGTGTGCGCAGGAGTTTTGAGGTGCAGTCTCTAGAGGGAACGTCTGTCCCATGCTCCAGCCCCCAAAGGGCCTCCGCTTGCAGCTCCTGTCCAGGTGCACCCCAGTGGACAGCAGCGGCAATTCAGTTTCCCCCAAACCTTCTGCCTTTCCTTTCGGCTTCAAAGAACCCCTTTCCTGTCACCTAGCGTCGATCTCATGCTTTCTTCCACCTTCCAAGCCAATGTTCCCAAACTCCTCTCTTCTTCTTCTTTGAGAGGATCTCATGCCAACAGCCCTTCTTTTTTCCTCCACTCCTCCTTCTGCAACTCTCTCCACCCCCCTCTCCCTCTCTCACACGGGACCCTCCTTCCATACCACTTTCTCTCCCTCCACTTTATAAACGAGCTTGCAAAGCAGATCAGCATAGACGCCAACGGATGCCTATCATTCCTTAAAGCAGAGGTCAAAGTGCAAAGTGAGTGTGTGTGTGCGGGCTTGCGTATGATAATGCAAGGCAAAGAAAAAAAAAGAGCAAAGAATTAAAGGGAAGTTCTGCCAGCGGAGGGAGAGATGGTATCAGCTGGAAGGACATTTGACTTTGTGGTTATGGAGAACACAAAAGCAAGAGGAACTCTGATCATCAAAAAACATGTAAAAACAGGTCATCATGTTAGTGAATATTTTAAATGAGATGTAAAATTTCCCTGACATTAATAAGAAAATACTGATGACCTTCAAATATAATGTGGTCTTTGAGGTTTGTGAAGTAGATATGACAGAAAAGATGTACAAATATAGCTGATAGTGTTTAACCTAAAAGAAGTTAACCTAAAAAATAAATTCCACTTCTTAATATAATAAAAACACAATATAATATAATAAAATATAACATACTATAATTAAAAAAAAGTCCAATTTGTGATGAATTGATTGATCCAGTTGACAAAACCGTTGATTTGTACTGATCCGGTTTTCAAGTTCAACTCAACTCAATGATCTGATCATGACAATTAACAGCCCACTAGAAGAGAAGATTATTAGTAAAATTTACTACTGTTCAAAAGTTTGGGGTCAGTAAGAATGAATGTTTTTGAAAGAAGTCTCTTATTCTCACCAAAGCTGCATTTACTTGATCAAAAATACAGTAAAAATAATAATATTGTGAAATATTACAATTCAAAATAACTCTAATATATTTTAAAATGTAACTTTTTAGCAGTCATTAGTCCACTTTTCAGTGTTCCAGGACCCTTAAGAAATCATTCTAATATGCTAATTTGGTGTTCAATAAACATTTCTTATTGTTATTGATGTTGAAAACAGTTGTGCTACTTAATATTTTTGTGGAAATGGTGATACCTTTTTTTCAGAGTTCTTTTAAGAATAGGAAGTTTTTAAAATGGAAGTTTTGTAACATTCGAAAAGTCTTCACTGCATTAATTTTATGGAAAATTTATGGAAATATATAAATAGGTAACACTTAAGTATAGGGACCAATTCTCCCTATTAACTAGTTGCTTATTAACATGTCTATTATTAACATATTGGCTGTTTATTAGCACTTATAAAGCACATATTCTCCATGACCATATTCTACATACATAATCTAACCCAATACCTAAACTTAACTATTAATAAGCAGCAAATTAGAAGTTTATTGAGGCAAAAGTCATAGTTAATGGTTTGTTAATAGCGAGAACTGGCCTTAAAATGAAATGTGACCAAAATCTTACAGAGCCCAAAACTTTTGAAAGCTAGTATAAACTTTAGACTTAGAATATTGTGTACAAGCTACTTCATGATACTTTTGTGAAGCTTAAAAGCTCCAGCCCCAAGGATCAAGCCTTCAACATTTCTCTTTTTGTGTTTTACAAAAGAATTAAAGTCAGACAGGTTTGGAATGGCATGAGGATGAGTAAACAATGACAATTTATTTTTGGGCGAAATGTCCTTTTTAGGATTTATACTGAATATAGGTATTTGTCCTAAACAAACCCTCTGTTTTACTTAAACATTCAATTTATTAGTATACACTCAGTGATCAGCGGATCTGGACTCCTGCCCTCTGCACTTTAGCAAATCTTCATCCACAGGAATTCCAAGAATGCAATTTTATCCAGCAAAGTACATTAGCAGAGAACGGGAATGTGGAAGTGTGTAGCTGTGTAACTTGACTACAACAGATCACACTCCTAATCCCATTTCCTACAGCCTGACACAACTTCTCATTCCGCAGCATATAACAAAACGATTTGGTACCAAACCCCTGAATTACACTGATGTGTTATATAAAAGCTTCCTTTAGATGGGAAACATCAGTCATGGACCAGATCCTTCCTGTGATAAACAATGCTCCAGATCTTTGGTCACCATCCATGATCATGTGTGATCATTAGGAGGTGATAGTTCACCCAAAAATTTAAATTCTGTCATCATTTACTCACCCTCAATTGGTGCAATGTTGTTTGGACCTCAGTTTTCTTAGACCTATTCTGTCTTGAGGGTAAATAAATGATGATTAATGAGAGTGAATAAATTAACTATCCACTTAAAATGTGTTGTTACAGTTTACTATTAAAAAAAACTTCAATTACCATTCAAAAGTTTAGGATCAGTTTGATTACTACTTAGCAAGGATGCATTAAATTGATCAAAAGTGACAGTAAAGACATTTATAATGTTACAACAGCTTTCTATTTTAAATAAATGCTGTTCTTATAAATAAATTATATTCATTAAAGAATCCTGAAAAAAAATATATCAGGGTTTCCGCAAAAAAATAAACCATCACAACTGTTTTCAGCATTAATAATAAGAACGGTTTCTTGAACAGCAAATCAGCATATTAGAATGATTTCTAAAGGATCATGTGACACTGTCAAAAGGACCAATTGCCATCTCAGGTTAAAAAAAACAAAAACAAATATTGTATGGTGTTCGGGTCTGTGGGACCCATTTTCACTTTTTATCAAAAGAAAAATGATGCTATTAATTATTTTTTCAAACTGAGACTCACTGGTCTTGGCTCATTTTCTGTGAAGAAATATCAGAACAAATTTTCAATGACCACTCACTCACTGTACACCTCCCCCACACACTTATATTACATACAGGATGTTCGGGTCCACTGGGGTAGTAAAAGAGGGGAAATTTTAGGTCCTGTGTACCTTCACTCTGTCCTCCCACTGTCTGGGACTGCTATTAGTATGGGTATGTGTGTTTATGTGTGTGTATGTGCGTGTATGTGAGAGAAAGAGTCTGTAAGAGTGTAAGTGTGAGTTTTGTGTTTCTGCCCCTGACGTTCCCGCACAAGCTTGTAGCACTTTAATTCATAAATGTGATCTAACAAAGGTAAAGGGCAAATTTTGACCATATATGCTGTATATATTGCTTGTAATTGGGATGAAGTAAACATCTGTTGAGTATTTTAACATATAATTGTTGATTGTGTTGAATTAAAAACCCAAAACTGCAGTGGGTCCACCTGACCTGCGAACACTGGCTGAGTAACAAAAATATGAACACCACACAAGGGTTAAAAAGAATTAAAATAGAAAACAGTTATTTTAAATTGTAATAACATTTCACAATATTACTGTTTTTACAGTATTTTTATCAAATAAATGCAGCTTTGGTGAGTATAAGAGACTTCGGTAACACTTTAGCATAGGGACCAATTCTCTCAATTAACTAATTGTTTATTAGCATGCCTATTATTAATATAATGGCTGTTTGTTAGTACTTATGAAGCACATATTCTGCATGACCATATTCTACATCCCTAAACCTACCCAATACCTAAACTTAACAATTACCTTACTAACTATTAATAAGCAGCAAATTAGGAGTTTACTGAGGCAAAAGTCCTAGTTAATAGCGAGAATTTGACCTTAAAATAAAGTGACCGAGACTTCTTTCAAAAAGATCTTAAAAATCTGTAAAAGATAAGGTATGAAATGCAACTTCATGTGATCTGCGATTAACTGACAGACCCAATGCATTGGCTAAGCAGCAGAAGTAGTTAATGCAACAAATGGGAAAATTATGCAAAACAGGGCATTAGAATAAAATTGGCTTATGCTATAATAATCGTCGGCTGAACACATCTATCTTTTAAACTATTTGAACAAAAAAATGAAATGTTTCAGGCTTCGATGAAGTAACAGAGAACCAAGAACAAACAATCCTTTCTTTCTATGGTGCATGAGCTATGAAATCCCCAAACCATGCAATAATAATGCTGAACTGGGGGTAACAGATACAGAAAGAGCAAGAGGGAAATACTGCAATGATACAACACCATGAAACAGAAACAAAAGCAATAAGGCAAGCAAAATAATAGGGATGAGCAAAAATAGCTGATGGTTCCGACATGTTACATAAAATTCGTACATCTAAGTTGGATAGATCACAATTACAAAAGGAACTCTGACCTATTCATCTCATAACTCAAGTCATTCCAAAATCTCTGATATCTTTGCAACCGTTCCAAGTTCAGTACCAAAGTAAGAACACACATGCATCTACGCTAGAAAAAATGACTCAGAGGACTGAACTGAAGCCCTGCTTCTCTCTGTCCCAGTTACAGCACCTACACTGGGCGCCTTTCCAAAGAGAGAACGAGAGAACAGAGAGAAGAGAATCAGCTCGTTGGTTCTGCCTAGACCCAGAACCTGACATGACCTGGAAAACAAGCTCCACGGATCTGCTCAAGGAACTGCCTTCGTGACCTTCCTAACAGGAGGACACAGAGCTTTACCAGTATTTTGTTTGCCAACAGGAAGCTTCAAACAATTACTTCTGCAAGAATCCCATTTAAATCAAATATAGTTGTTCCTCATTACACTGCACCCACTGACAACTAACAAATGTTTGTCTACAATGGCTGCATCTCAGAGTCTAGATTGTGGAATGACTGTTATTTTGACAATAAACACCAAGACATGCCACGTTAAATCAAGATCACAGCTTGGTTTTTAGAGCTTAATCAACGCCGTCTGCAAATGGAACTTTTATTCTCAATTATTCAGCATCATTAGTATCAAGACAGAGCAAAGTATGGCAATAAATACTCACCTCGATTTTCCATTACAGAATCTGAGACACAACGATAAATGGATCCTGTAATTAAAGCAAAACAAACAGATAATTACATAAGCAGCCCATTCATTTACAGCACCACTCATTACTAATTATTACAGACAGATGACATGGCATTAAAATGATTTAATAAAGCAATAAGCCACAAGAGGCTGTGCATTAGCATACAGTCAATTTACCATAGGTAAGGAGTGTCCTTAAGCATAATGTGATTCAAATTCCCTTACCCCTGGCAGAATTCACTGTCAGAAATAAATATATTTCATTTAAGTGAAAGTTTGGTGATCAAACAATTCTTAAAAAAAATAAATAAAAAATAATAATAATGAAAAAAAAAAAAATCTACATAAAATAAAAATAATAATAATAATAATAATATAAAAAGTAAATAAAACTGGAAAAATAAAATTAACTAAAAAAAAACCCAAATAAAATAGTAAAATAAAATAAAAACTTAAACAATGTGTAGCCTTTTTGAGTGCATAAAAGGACACACGTCTCATGAATTACCAATGGGAGCTTCAAATCAGAATCTATTCAGAATGAATGGACAAACATACAATGGTGAAGGTCATTGGCGTTGTAAGGGGGTGGTCGTCCGTGGTGCCTCTGTTCATCTATATTAAAGTGTTCAGAGCAGCATACGGGGCGCATTCACTCATCTCCAGGGGTTTCCTGTAAAATAGAAAGAAAATGTAAAACTCACTTGATTGGAAGTCAGCTGAGGCCAAACATCTTCTCAAATCCAGATACATGAGAGCGATCAGTAAAGTGTGTTATCCTCAAGTATCCTCATCGTCCTCAAACGCTTCACTCCCAGACTCCTTCATACGCTTGAAGATGCTTGTTATTTGACTTTAAGTGTAATCTTTGAGATTTGGTGGTTCCTACACTGATTAGTCGCACGTCTCGCACCATTAAGGTGGCAAGAACTTCATCCAACATATTTAAAAGCAGGTGTCACACCTCCAGGTTGCACAACTGATAAGACAAAAAAACTGTAGTGGTTCAATTAAAATGGCACCAGCGAGATTGAGAAAAGAAAGCAAAACGATGAGAAGAGGAGCGTAAGTAACGACCGCAAACAGAAGACAGGCAATTATCTGAAAGGCGTTGATGGAAAGGACAGATAACACAGGCAAATAAAATGAGCGAATGTCTAACAGAGGGATACAAAAAACAGACAGGGCACATCAGACTGTAATGGACTGTCAGTAGAACTGGAGGATGGATGAATGTAGGAAAGAGAAAACGAGAGAGAGAAATGCTAATGAATATCTCCAGGGGCATTGATCGATTAAAGCGAACGCAGACAGACAGCAGTCTCACCGCATTTCGACTTCTGCTTCGTCGCAGTGAGAGATAAGAACAGAAGAAGCCTGCACAACGTTTACCTGAGCTCAGCTAATCTCATCTGTGCCATATGTCTTATTTAAAAACAAAAAACAAGTTGACAAAATACAGTCAGTGGCAATCGAATGCCAGCTAAAATAAAACAGATAGGGAAACAGAGTCGGGAAAGGGTGGTCTTTGGAGAGTCAACTGCATTTACATGATCAAAAATACAGTAAAAAATGGTAATATTGTGAAATATTATGATTTAAAATAGCTGTTTTCTATTTAAATGCATTTTTAAAACGCAATTTATTCCTGTAACGGCAACGATAATTTTTTAGCAGCCATTACTCCAGCATTCAGTAAGGTAAAATTGCATCGTTCTAATATGCATATTTGGTGGACACAAAATATTTCTTCTTATTTTTTAAGATTTATTTTTAGTGCTGTTTTATTTTTTTTACTTTATTAGTATAGGACAGTGTAGAAGTGACAGGAAGCGAAGTGGGGGGGGGGTATGGCAGATTGGGAAAGGTCCTCGAGCTGGGATTCGAACTCGGGACGCCCATAGCGCAACGGCGTTATATGTCAGCGCGCTACCCACAAGGCTATTGGTGCCGACAACATTTGCGCTGCTTAATATTTTTGTGGAAGCTGAGACATTTTTCAGGATTCTTTGAATAAAAAGTAAAAAAACAACAAACAAAAAAAGCATAGGGTAAACGTACCTATTAAGCTCACGTACCCATTAAGCACACTTCTATTTTTGAACTCAGATTATAAAAAGAAAAAAATAATGTATTATCCTACTTGATGTCTTAACCAATTGATGTGTTTGTTACTACATACCTCCTGTAATTTCAAGTCAATCAGACCACTGCACACCGAGATATGGGTCTCCATGTGTACACACTGTCTGGAGGCCATTTTGAAAGCTGTCTAAAAACTTTCACCAAAAGAGGAATCCCTTAAATGTGCATTTTTTTTTAGATGTTTCAGCCTTTATTTTGGGTACGTTTCAGTACTTTCTGTAAAATTAAGAGATTAATGTTCAGACTTTTGCATATTATAACCTGGAACTTGGATGTGGGAAATAATTACATTAGATCCAAAAGATAGTTTTAGCAACACAGTGCAGATGCTACAGAACACGGTTAGCTGACTAGCTGTATAAGATTGTGTGCTACGCCAATATATTACTTCGCAGGCATTACTGGCTTGTACTTTTACATCCATAATATTATAAATGTACAGTTTATTGCTGATCTGTGGTTTTACACTGCTGTAATTGTTTAAAGATTCATATTATTTTAAGGTGAGCTTAAAGGGTTCACTGCTATGAAAATCACAGCTTCAGTGTGACATCAATAAGAAAAAAAGTATAATTTCATAGATATTGTTAATAATAGTTAATCATATTAAAATATGTATGAACTTAATACATGACCTAGATTATTTATTTAGCAAAATCTTGTCATTTTAATAATTATTACATGAAATGTATTAAAAATTGTTGCTGCTCCAATTAAGCTCACTGTGCTCTCTTTAAGCTCTTCCACACTGAACGTCTATGTAAATACTTCATAAACAGACTTTAAATATTAACTGATGGTCTTCAAGTTAAACTTTATAAAATGATTAATAACTTATTTTAACAGCTTTAAGATGACAAAATCGAGACATAACTATAGTTTATGCCCAAAGATGAAAGTGTCATGTCATCCATTCAAAGAAGGAGCCATCAGAAACCTGTTGTATCTGTCCAGAAAAAAAGCAACTAAAGGCTGGAATACGCTACACAACTTGTAAAATTTGAACATATTTTTTAAGGCACTAGGCTTCATACACTTACCGACTTTGTAAATAGTTTGTTTTTTGAATGTGTGCTACTTCGCTAAATGTGGACTAGTCTAGATGCTGCAATGTGCTTAAATGACACCACTATGAATACATAACTGATCAAATTTAATGCCTTGTTTCTTGATTTTAATGTTCTGTTTTTTTGTGATTGACTTTGTACCTTCAAATAAAACATTTTTTCAATTATTCTTTAAAAGGTTTGTTTAAAATAAACAAGAATATTTTATAAAACATGATGTGAGCTTAATGGGAATAGGGGTGTACAAAAATGTACCCATTAAGCACAGCAAGACTTTTTGCATTTAGTGATGTACATCTTAATTGAAATGCTTTTGTCATTTAAAATAAAATTAAATATTTTTGTGAGATTAATATTTTAACATAACTTCTTGTACTGAAACTAACATCTTGTGCACTAAAAATGACTCAGTGTAGATTTTGGTGAGCTTTATATATATATATATGTGTGTGTGTGTGTGTGTGTGTGTGTGTATAAAGCATTTATTTGAAATGCAAATATTTTGTAACAATGTTAATTCGACACTTTTGATCAATCACATTATTTATCGCATTTTTCTTACTGAAGTATTCATTTCCTTCTCCCTGATCATGCCAAACTTCAATATTTATTTATTTATTTATATTTTCTCTGAAATGGCTTGAAAGAAAGATGTTTCTAAATCAAAATAAACCACAATACTGACCAAAATACTGCATAAACAATAATCAAGGCATGTTTTTACATTGTTTTTCACAAAACTGAAAACAACAACACAAAGAAAAATTAGGCATGCCCCAATATTAAAATTCTGGCTGATAATTAGTTTCATGCTAAATGGATTCAGTTGATAACCTTTATGGTATCAATATAGTGTGAATTCCTAATATTTAGCCATTTTTTAAAACATATATCCATCTAAATGTAATAGTAAACAGCAATATTTATATACATACACATCAATCATATTGCAGCTATGAAGTTTATATTTAAAGAAAGTTAACAGAACATATTGAGGCTCAATTCTGGATGCTGGTATGTCCCTTATGAAACATGACAGTCAGCTGAAGTCTACAGAATTTGCATCCGTACATTAAGCAGGCAGGAATGCAGTAAACACGAGACAGGCAGTGTTAGAGTTAAGCAGCCTATTTCAGCTATGATCATTATCCCCAGCAGCCTCACATTTTTGAGGTTTCAGACACCAAAATAATCCTAAAACCGTGGTCATTTGTGTTTGAGTCTTCCTCAAGAACTATGATCAAACCTAAAGCACACTCTAGACTCAAACTACAAAAGTAAAGAAAGCAAGTGCAAATTAAAAAGGACACGCAAAAGAGATGCTTTTCTTCGGGTAATTTAGGTTTTATAAAAAAGGGGAAGTTTTACATTTACAATTGTGGTTTGTTTTAAAAGGGAAAACAAGCTCTTACATCACCCCTGCTGGTAGTCGGATCATAAAGCTAGCGTTCTCTTATCACACTGTTCTTTTATGATGGGGAAAAACAAGACAAATATAGCAAAATACAGACTCTCAAGAGAAAGGTGTATTGCTATTATTGTTGCAGACATGGACACACTATAAAAAGCTTGTCTGCAGGGAGCCCACACTGGCCCTTATGCAAATCTCACTGAGAACAACATGGTATACCGCTGCGACGATGCAGTGACCAGGCAGCTGGAATACTAATACTGTGCAACATGCTCTCCAACTCATTCATGTGTGAAAATCAAGCAGCGTTTTCACAATGTAGAAATTGACCTTTGTAAAACTAATAGTTTCATAACTGTTGTTTTCATTTGTGTTTTTGAAGCTTGTCACAATAAGGATTTGAAAGCAGATTTATTTTGGCTTGTACAGGAATTCTTGGTGGGTTTATTGTTGGTTGGTCTCTGAAGCCTTACATTCTTGTTTTGAACCAAGTGGTTAGTGTGTTGTGACTGTGGTATCGAAACCACAGAGTAATACTGACCAAAGCTATATATGCATAAATCAAATAATCAGTCCTTCCATGTGGTCATAGTCTAGCCACTGCAAGAAACTAGTTTCGGTCTTTTAGGTCTCCAAGCCTAGGTATCTACATAAAACTACAAGGACAAGATGTTCTCCTCAAGCCATGTTATACTACTTTTATACCGCAAGAACACAGAAAACCTGTGGTCTAGTTTGGAACAGTATGGGAGTCATACTATACTGTGTCCAGTGCAGTATGTATACTGTGCACAGTATGCTATTTTTTTTGTACACAAGGAAGATCTACTGTACCTAATCTACTATATTTGCCTATATGTG
The DNA here is from genome assembly GCA_039654775.1 of Spinibarbus caldwelli. Taxonomy (NCBI): domain Eukaryota; kingdom Metazoa; phylum Chordata; class Actinopteri; order Cypriniformes; family Cyprinidae; genus Spinibarbus; species Spinibarbus caldwelli. The sequence continues at coordinate 24,694,547 of CM077227.1, forward strand.
CAGATCACATTACTTCAGACTCTGTATTCCACAATGCAAAGCACTCTCTTTACTGCAGTGTCAAGAAAGACTTGAATATAATCAACAGCAATTTTAGATATTTCTATCATGTCATTATTTGATCGAACTGCAGTATTGAAAACATTTTTTTTACACAAGATTGGATTAAATATAGCGACTGACTAATACTACATTCACGGCCAATACAGGCTGAAGTTATTGCTGACAAATGATAAATTGTCAAAGTTTCTATACAATGATGTCTAAATAAATTAAAGGAATAGTTCACCCAAAAATTAAAATTTTGTCATCATTTACTCACCCTCATGTCGTTCCAAACCTGTATGAGTTTCTTTCTTATGCTGAACATAAAAATATATTTTGAAGAATGCTGGTAATCAGTTGATGGTCCCCATTGACTTCCATTGTATTTCTTTCCCTACTATGGAAGTCAATGGTGACCAACATCTGTTTGGTTCGTCAAAATTCTTCAAAATATCTTCTTTTGTGTTCAACATGAAATAAACCTATACAGGTATGGAACGACATGATGGTGAGTAAATGATGACAATTTTCATTTTTTGGGTGCGCTATTCCTTTAATAATAAAACAAAATATACAATTAAAATGTTGCAAGTATATGCAGACATCACAAGATATTAGATTATAGATTTTAGAAAGATTTTAGCGTTATTAAATTCTGTTTTTAAAGATTACATTTGTTTTTAAATTTATATTTCTTTCTTGGTCCATTATTTGATCAAACTGCCAGAACTGTAAACATTTTTACACAAAATTGAAAATAAATAAATAAATAAATAAAATAAAAATAACAATTTACCAATATTATAATCATGGCAGATACACTGATGAACATTTTCATGTTACAATTGATAAATGATTAACTGAAAAATAAATGTGCATGTTGACACTTGCAATTATACACTTTCGTGTAAATGAATAATAAAACACTAAAATTATTTTAAATGTCTTAAGTATATTTAGGCATCACAATATATACATTATGGATTTGAGACAACAGTGTTATTAAATCATTGAAGATTAACTTTAAGTGAGTGTTAGAGAATGGCAAAACTGGAAAAATTAGCATGTGCAATTGATATATCCAATAATCAACCAATTAAAATAAATGATAAATGATAACTGATAAATGCATGTCATTCACTGAATTTAACATTAATTTTAATGTTTGAAACATTTCTCATTGCATACTGCCTGCCGTTTCCCACACTCGCATTTGATTTGAAGAAATGATGTTGCTGTGGCTTCATGCTGATGGGGAATGGCTTAAGAATATGTGCTGGATGGGCAAAAGAGCCGAGAGAATGAATTGGAGACACTTCAGTGCCTTAACGGGGAGCAGATGTGTGCGTCTCAGATAAATCCGTTCTCACACCCCTGGACCAGAAGCATCAACGGCAGTGAGTCACACTGTAAACTGGAACAATGTGCAGGGTACTTCCATAAAAGGTGAGAATGTATGCATGCATGCAGCATTCCTGTGTGTAGTGTTTATGAGACGAATGTGAATATGAGCTGAATATTTGTATCAAAGTCAGTATAAAAACGTAGGAATAGAAAGAAAGCATGTTGTCACATTCCCAAATGCAAAGAGAGTGTCACCTCAAGAACCTGATACTCGGTGATACCTAACACATGCTAATCCCCGACACACACACACACACACACCCATCCTCGCAGCCTCCCTCAGGACATGAAGTGTGAAAAAATGGATGTAACTGGCCTATTTCTTCTTTGGGTGCTTAACTCCTCAGCCTCCGTCGTGCACCATTTAGGATGTGCACTCAGGGAACTAAAATCCTTCATACTGTAAATTACACACGGCAAATTCAGTGGTACCAAACTGTTCAGGTGCTGACCCAGAAAAGCAAAACAAAATGATAAAAATCAGATTTAGATAGAAACATTATTAAAACGATCTCTTAAGACAAATGTCATATGACCTCTCAAGGTACTTCATTTCGCACATCACTAACGGTAAACATTTCTTACGGACAAATACAACCACCAAGCAGGAAAATTCTGGAGGAGAAATAGAACAGATGTGCACTCTATTATTGCATCTACTGCGTGTCTCTGACGTCTCGCGCTCCTTCAGAACCTCTATATGTGAACGCCAAGGCCAGGCCACACTATGAACAAAAATACTCGAGCCAGAAATAAAAACATGCAAAAAAAAAAATTTTCATTTGGTTCAAAGTAGGGCAGTACAAAACTACAAATTGACTAGTCATTGGTTTGCCTAGTTAAGCAGACCTGAGCTTTCAAACTGGGGTCAGGCCACAAGACAAGGTAAGGTAAGATAAGGTAAGGTAAAATAAAATGTACCAAATTTCTAAACACTTGTCATATATCATGAGATTAATCAGAAATTATATTGTTCTGTTGACAGATGAGATGCAAAAGAGTGTCAACTTAAAAGAAAGTTAATATATTCTAAATATTTTACATATATTTAGAACATTTCAACAGAAAAAATGAGTTTATATATTACATATAGAGACACCTTTATATTTTTGAAAGGGAGGTCCCTTGCAAAGGGATCATCAATAAGTGATATCAATAAGTCATCTGTTATACATAAGACAACACATAAGAAACAGCAAAAGGGGGGCAACAGACTGTAACAAAGCACAAGACAAGAGACTTTTTTAAAAACTGTGATTTTCTTAAAAACAACACTCGTGGTAAGATTCTCCAAAAATATCATTAGATGTGACGCAAAACGCTATGATCAAAGACTTCCGTCTGAATGTGGATGGCTTTTATGAAGAATTTTGTCACTAAAAACCATCCAAAAATAAACTTACGTAAATAAATATATAATCAATTTTAGATAAATTAAACTTCACAGATTGAATAGTCAGTTGTTGGACCAATCCAAAAAGCTCTGATGCTCCTTAATGACTGAAACGATGAAACAATGACGGAAATTGTATCAGAGCAGATGGCACGCTCAAACACATCCCCAAAGCTTGCTGTTAAAAGAGTGACACTACGGCACCACCCTCTCATGTATAAAACTAGGCCTACAACTTGACTGCCTAAGAATAGCTTAACACACATAAAAGTGCGTTTAGTGTCCTACATCAAGCTGCCTGGAGTACCACAGTTGATTCTCCAAACACAAGTGACAGAAAAGAAGAAAGGATGACAGAAAGTAGAGTCCTCTTCTATAAACAGAACTTTCAAATCTAAGGACGAGTTCTTCAACTGGATGCGCTGATTCAATTACGTAGCACAGAAATGGGAGCAGCTGGTATGCTTGTGCGATCTTTAAATAGCATCCCACCTCTGCGCGTCGAGGCTCGCTCGTGTGTTTAGGTTTGGGCAGAGACAGCTGCTGATGGCTGAGAGAAAAATCGTTACATGCACTGGAGGTCAACAATGAGTTTCAAATTCACAAACTTTTGCCAATTGCGGGGGAAGACAATATCTACAGTGAACTTCCAATCTACCAATGTAACCCAAACGCAATCTAACTGTAATTTCAAAAATCGCTCGAGAAGTTGGCCTACCTCTCTAGCTGAGACCTCAACCAGAACAGAAGAGCTCCGTTGAGGGAACTATGAAGCGAGACCTGTATTTCCTGCCTCCAGACTGCATATCACACCCCCGGCTCCCTTCAGAATGACTGGACGGTGCTGTACGTTCCCATTCCGAACCGCCTGTACGTCATTGCCACGCCTGCCCCAGAAAAGCTTCGCTCACCCCAGGGACCTGTGGCCCACTTTCCAAGGAGCCCAAAACGCCGGTCCGGACCAAACTTCAGACTTCCTCTCATTCCGTCTTCTACGGCAACTAACGGCACACTCAAACTTTGACCGAGTCATGCTCCATGGAAAGGATGTCAATCCTCATTTCCTAATGAAATTCTGTTTTATAGAGTTGGGGAAAAAGCACTCTCCATTTCCCACCACTGAAGTAAGATCTTGTGACTGAATCCTGATAACTGGCAAACTGCATTTAGTGGGATGAGATCTCCTGGACACAAACTAACTCAATCAATATTGGATGATGTTTAGGTGGTAGAGCAGCTCAGAGTGCCACACACTCATTTTATTTTGTAACTAATTTAACATTTTGGCAAATTGGTGGCTAATTTGTTTGATCTCATTTGTATGTTATCGTACGATCTTCTAATGGCTCACTGATTGTTAGGTTTAGGGGTGGACTTTCAACGCTTACATTCATTTCTGTATGAATCACTTATAAATGCATTCAAAATCACCACATCATTAAAAAGCAATGATTTCTCATGAGATGGGGTTGGAACCATAATCAAGCCTGTTTCGCTCCACATGCAAAAGAAGCGCATATTTATTTCGACACCCATATTCACTAAGATTTGGCTTGTTACCATAGTTTAGCTCTTGCTGGTAGATGTCATAACTACAGCAACATAAACTACTGAAGTAAACTACTCACCTAATTACTCATTCATTAAATCTGACTGAGGCCAGATGATATAAGCAGTAAGAAGCTACATTTTGGGTTTTGGGTTCCATTTTTTGTAGATTAATTATAATTTGGATGTAAAAGTGATCCACCTCCTCACATGAATTAGACTTCACAAAAATCAAGTTGGTCATAAATCTCAATGGCTTACCCCAGATAACCTTTTTATAATGCATGGTCATTATTAAAAGAAACATTAAATGCAGTAACCCCAAAATCACTTTATTCTCTGCATAAAGCCACAGTTTCATTATGCTGCAAATTCACCATCAGTGTGAGAGTACAATGCGAACCTGCTGTTATAGTTACGCCGTTGCTATGCTCAAGCACTACTTGTGCATGCGGTGTGAAACAGGCTGTCCTAACAGAAGAGGGGGGAAAAAATCATTTTGCATGCACAGACAATACAGATTCTCATAAGCCATCAATCAAAAGCAAAAATGAAATGACAATTTGTAATTTAAAGGAATATTAGACCAGTCTATCAACATCTTTACCAACTAAAACCACCTAATGTCTTCAACATCTACACATCTCTCTAAAGTAACCATTTAGATTTACTATGAAAAGTTCCTAAGATCTATTAGTTTTTATACCAGAGATTTTAAACAGATGACTTGACACTTGATAATTCAGGCTAAGTATAATAAATAACTGTGCAAAAGATAAAATATACCAATCTAATGATCTCGAACCAGGATTTTCAACCAGGAGATCCATATTTTGGAGAAAATTTTCATTACATTATAACCGTCTAACTAAATATCTGTTAAGCATTATATGATGTTGGTTAATGTTCTTAAAGTTATTATAAAAAAAAAAAAAAAACATTTCATACTGAAGGTGCTTGGTTTGCTTAGTGTCTCTGTGTCTATAAAAATGTAAAAACCCTGATATCTTCATTAAAGCAGGTTCTTGTCAGCGTTTGTGTTCTCTTTGAAAAAGAATACCAACGCTCGTAAAATTAGATGGTCTGCAATGCAACAAATATATTTCTTAAAATTAAATAGCTAAACAAGTGTCCTTCACCCTACCTTGCAACCGCCAATCCATCTCGATCTCTCACTCAGACACACGAGAGAAATTAGAGCTTCACTGGAGCAATGAATGAGTGATGAATGATGGAGCTCCGAGCTGATCAAGACCTCAAAACGACTCGCGCACAAAGAACAAATCAGATGCTCTCAGGATGAAATCTTCCTCGATGTTACGCAAGCTGGCGAGATCAATCTTTGCATGTGATAAGATCAGACACCGGCTCTCGTAAACGGTTGCGATAGATTTTTGAGTAACAATGGAAAAAAAAAAAAAAAAGAAAGAAAGAACCGGGGGTAGATGCGAAAAGCTCACTGCGAGTGGACGCGTGTGCTCCTCATTGCTCGGATTTCAGATGCACCTGAAAATGAGCGGTGATACATCTAAAGCATGGGGGATTTTCTGTCAAATTAAAACGAGGGGCTTCGGTCTCCACATATTTTTCTCTTGGGAAAATCCCGTAAACAAATACAGATTCGTAGCACAGTTCTCATGCGTTGCTGAGAAGTCAGCTGATTATCATAACGGCAAACATTCTCACATGTGTTCTAGGTTCACTGATCTTGATGCCAGACTAAAGGGGAAATGCACGGTTCATAGTGGTTATTACAAGCACTGAATGCATGCAATTCCGGAAAAAACGGAACGCAAGCGTGCAGAGATGATGCGGAGCATCACGATGAGCGCAGCGCCGCTACAACTTTGATCACAAGTACTGATGCAGTGTTTTTTTCACATAACAATAAAACATACACGCTTGGCTGTGCTTGTGGAGGGAAAGCATATGACGAAAATAAATTGTATGTTCATAACACTCACAAAAGCTGAGATTTACATTGCAACAACTTTCTTTCCAATGCGGTTCACCTGCGCATGCATCATCCGGTTAATAGGTAACATCGCTTACCTTCCCCTATTACGTCTAAGGCACTGGCCCTCCTCTTCCCCCGTCTAGTTTCACTTCATGCACACGACAACACGGATACTTTTTCATTATTCTCTTTTTTCCAACCCCCATTGAAACTTTTCCCAAAGATACCGGAAATCGTAGCACAGGAAGTGTGGTAATTGTAGTTTTCAGTTTAAAGAACCCCTGCCCGCTTCCATTGTCTGCGTCAACATAATTGACTACATTACCCATGAGGCACTGCAGGGGAAACGAAACACTGCAACTCATGCTATCTTTATAGTTTTGTATGCATGTGACTATTTAGTCGGTGTTTTTATTATTTGTATTGTTGCGAATTGTTATAAAAAAAAACGCTCCGCTACGCGATACCTTATCGTTCAAGTTTATTAATATATCGGAATTAAACCGACGCGAAATGTTTAAAAATTAAAGCTTAGCAACAAGAAATTCAAATGGCATGTTTTTTTTCATGTGTTTGCTCTGTATGTAGCCTATTATTTATTAGGCTATGTAATAGAAAGACTTAGCTTACAAGGAGGTAGAAATTAGCCTACTGAATGGGGCAACCATTGTTATGGTCAAAAGAATATATAAATTTAAGGGACCTTTATCTTGATGAATCTGATAATTGATTAATTTATCTTCGTCTTAAATGTAAGATGACACAAGATATGGGGTAAACAGAGTGAAATATAACAATGAAATTGTTAAGTTTTTGAAATTGAAAGTTTTTGTGGCTGTAAAAAAAAAAAAAAACAGATTCATATGTGCATAGACACACTTTTAATGCACTAACGTGGCATGCATCTCAAAACACAACATCTACTTTATTGGTTATGTTACACATAATACTCACAAACTTACATTTAGCAATGCTCGCAAAATTGTTTACAGAACCAAGTGAATTTTGCCTGTGGATGTGACATCCTTTTGTCTTACAAATAACATGTAATAAACCATGAAGTAAATATGTAAAACTAAGACTTTTATAGTATTCTAATTGTTTGGTGGAAGTTTTTTTTTTGTGGAGTTTTCTATCCCAGTGGAAATCACTCATTTGCGAAAACAGCTATGTTCTACAAATCAGGCATTTTTATTACTTTAAAGAAGACATGTCATAGAAAAATAGCCAGAGGCCTGTAAAAAATTGATTGGTTTAGGGAAAATCATAATTTTCATCTGCATGTGACTAAAATAGGTCATGTGCCTGGCTAAATTCTGCAATGTCACACCAGTGACAGGACTTGTGAACATTTCAACCTGTAATGTATAGTTTGGAGAGTCAGTGGAAATTGTATAGTGAGATAACCTTGTTAGTTAACGTGGTCAGATGTGTCAAAGGGAGGCTGAAACCCTGTGACTCCATCAGTGGTTCATGCAATCATGTATAAACAACAATTTTTCTTACATGTAGACTACTGTATTTTCAGAAATGCCATTTTCGGGAGCTTGCATTTTCTTTTGTAAACTGTTTGAATGACAACTGTAGTTTGCTAAGTGCCATTGCAGTTGTATAACATAACTACGATGTAGTTAAAAACACTTAAATCCAGAGGTTCACTATGGGTGCTGTAATGTCTGTGCTTTTCAGATTTTAAAAGTCACAACCAATTAGGATTGAATATCTGCTAACATCCCAAGGTTTTATTTAACACAGCATGGGGCTCACATTTAACTACACCAAAATGAAAAAATGACAGGTTTGTCATGTAAGTGTTGTCATTTAAAAGTGATTCCGGTTGTGAATTGATAGTAAGGGAATACTGCCACCCAGTGAAACTCTAGAGAAGTGCTAATGGAGGTTTTTTTTTTTTTCTTTTGCATTTTATTTTATTTTTTTGCATTTTTTCTTTTATGCTTTTGAACACCTCTTTGCCTTGTGCAAATGTAAATTAGAAAAGTAAAGTAAAAGGATGATGTGTTTATGACAATGATACTATTTTTAGATACAGCAGGCCAACAATAAAATAACAGTTGTGAAACATTAGAATCTGTTGTAAAATAAAGTGTGGAAATAAATGTGGGGAAACCCCTGTGCCATATCACAGATCTGTGCCATATCAAGGGAGCTTTACTGATAAATTTCTTACAGATAAAATGTTTAATTTACTTCTGGAAAACGAAACAATAATAATTTTTGCATAAGAAGAGCGTTTTGATTTTTGCTTTAAATAAATCTGTATTATAAGCATTTTTAATACTTCTGATTCAGTTCATTGGAATGTCAAACACCCACAATTGCTTATCTAGAGCCACGTCAATTTTACATAAACAAATCAAAGTTCATCATCTAACAGCTGACAACGCCTCATACAACTGAGGCAATAGCAATTGTTTTAAACGATAATGAAAAACACAGTGTTATGCATATTGTTAAAAAAGGTGAAATGTAAACTATGGCAGAAACTCTGTTAAAGTAGAACCTCTTTTAAAAGCACTACATATCCTGTTTCAAATATGCTAGGCTGAAGTTATAGTTCAGAAAGGCAAAGACATCCAACTGACACAGAGAATACAAACTTAACTCAACTATCCAAGAAGAAAATTCTAGAGGTGAGCACAACATCCATGAGTGAACCACCAAAACAGGAAGGGAAGAGGGTTGGCTTCTGGTGAAATGTCCTCAGCCAATCATACGCCAGGTTGTAAAACTTAAGCCATCAAAAATGTTCCATGCAAATGTTCCAAGATCTTCTAGAACTAGACTAGAACAAAGGGAGTAATGTTAAGATGATTTTATCCAGTAATAATCAACCATGGAAATGATCACATGTTTTCCAATAGCTCGTGCTATAGAGTCTTTTAGAAGCTGCATTGCTATTTGATAGGCTTATATTGGTACTGTAAAGTCATCTAGGGTACTGGTACTGCTCTGATAAAAGTGTATGCACTTTGCTCGGATATATGAAAACATGCATCCATGGTGACAAAAAGCTCTTTGATAATGTAGAATTTATTAGCATGTACATAATTTTAAACAAATGTTATCATGCTCCATGCGCATGATCACTCCATTTTCTTGGCAGAGCTTTTTCACCAAGGGGGCTGCACATACTGTGTTGTGAAACTTTAACTTGTAATTAAATAAAATGGAATAAATAAATAATAAAAAATTACAAATAAAATAAATTACAAATAAAATATTGATAGAGTGATCAATTAAGTGATTTTTGTTTATCCCAGATAGGAAATTTTGTAATATATTGTTTGTGGATACTTGCTGAGGATCCTCCTCCATTCAGTTCTATTAATAGCTCAGTAATAAGGCAGTAAGAGCATAGCAATCAAGCATAATGTGCTGGAATGTGTGTTTAGTGGACAGCTTTTGGAGATCTCTCTACCACAAAGCATGTATGGTTACTGTAGTGTAAGAGCAGCAACATACTTTACATATATCTTAGAGGTCTCTAAAGCTGATATGAGATAGATATGAGGGGAAAATGCCCCTATACTATGGATTTTTGTCTTATACACTCTTAAAAAAAATGCTGGGTTAAATACAACCCAGCACTGGGTAAAATATGGACAAACCCAGAGACTGGGTTGTTGACCCAGCATGGGTTAAATGTTTAATCCAACCTTCTGGGTAATTTTATTTAACTCAACTATTGTTTAAAAATTACTATGGCTGGCTTGAAATATTTCGCCCAGTGCTGGGAAAAATATTTTGAAATATTTTAACCCAGCATTTTTTTTTTTTTTTCGTCTATGTCTGAATATCTTCATGATTGCAAATGTGATATTGATTTTACACAGCAGCTCAATAAAGGCATAAAGCTGTCACTGGAGTGGTACCTTTTCAAATATACACCTTTGTCCCTAAAAAGTCCATATTGCTACCTCAAAGGCACAGTAGTACCTAAAATGTACATAAAAGGTACAAAAATGCATCTTCTGAAAAGGTACCGCTCATGGACAGCTTAATACCTTTTTTTTTTCTTAGAATGTAATGTGTTAAATTTTAGACACAATACAGCCAATATTGCTTGTCTTGCTCAATTGTGCCACCAAAAATAGTTCAAAACAAAGCCACAGCAGAATTGTTGTGAATCAATGTTTTTGAACAAATCGAGTGAGCAAATGATTCAGTTACCCATTTTCCCCCCACAGATGTCTAAGGTCTATGAATAATTTGTTCTGTAGGTCAATTTTAGGCTTAAAACATTGTTTGACCCAAAAATTCCTCACCCTGAAATATCTCAAATCTATTCCAGATGCTGTATCCCCTTTGCACCTGCTGCTCTCCGTACTCCATACCCCTGGACCCATGCTCCAAAGACCACAAAACACCACACAGATGACATTTTAATACATGGGGAAGGAATTCTTTACATTCTTACATTTTTTATTTCAAGATCTGCCACATGTTCTGTTCTTCGACACTTCTGTCAAGTTATTTAAATGATTTCTGCCAATGAGATGTTAAACACAAGCCAATAAATGTGTCTTGGGCACCAAAGCTATAAATGATGCATAATTATTGATATTATACGCTAGGGGGCGCTGGTTTATAATCTGAGTCATTTATTAAAGACATTACTGATCTGAACTGTCGAAGCCTCATATATCATGGGACACCTGAACTGTGTCTAATTTCCCAAGGGCCTGATTCAGTGTGTCTAAAAATAATGAAATAAATCAACATTAGCACTGGTACAATATTTCAAATGATTGCTTAGTTGACTGTGTGTGCTATAAAAATTACTTAAATTCACATTAAGGGATTTTTATGTAGGCCTATTTCATGCATCTTTAAAATGCACAGTATACATCAAACTGTTTAGTGATTTTTTTTTTTTTTTTATAGCACGAGCTAAAATGGGCTTGTCTATGGCCTTGTCGTAGTATACCGACATGAGAATAATTTTCTCTGATAATATTGCAGGAATCAAATCATGTGCGTTTTCAATCAGTTTTTTATAATCAAAACTAGCGATGGCAGATTCTTGAATTAATCACTCATTTGATCTCATTGGTCAAAGGGCTTTGTAACAAGGTCTGAAACTGTCAGCGGTTCACTTTGATTCATTTGGACAGTTAACTCATGCACTGAATCGTTACATTGAAATAGTAATGGGATATTTTATAGAGCACTGGGTGAGGTGATCTAAATGGTTACAAAAATCTACATTCAGAGAACTAATATGTATTCAAATATGTAATATTTTTAAAAGAAGCACATACAATCTATTTAAAACAAATCTAGGAAATCCATTTTAAATTGACAAATATTAATTACAAATATTTATTAATAAAACTGACAAAATGAACTGTACAAAAAATTATTTGGTTTGGAAAACATCACAAAAATTAAACCATGTAAAGAAATGGCCTCTGGTCACATAACTGTATGGCAGAGTGCAGCATGAACATTCTTTAAAACATCTCTTTATGTGTTCCACAGAAGAAAGGATGTCATACGGGTTTTAAAAAACATGAGGGTTAGTAAATGATGACAGAATCTTTATTTTATTCCTTCAAGACAGCTACTCATAAATTAGCCTTCTGATATATTTGATATGCATATTTCATCTACTTAAAACCCTTAAGTACAGGGCTAATAAAAAAAGACAGATATTTCATCAACCAGACAGCACTTATTGATGGAAAGGTACTAATCAACAAGGGAACTCTGTGATAGGAGGAACTGTTTGTTTGTTTGTTCGGGCCGTGAAGGAAACAGCTACTTCCTTTTGTAGACACACTAACAAGTGAGAGAGAAAAGTGAAAGGGGTTGATTGAGGCCAATCCCACAGTACATAAACACTAGCTTTGACAAATGTCCCAAATGCCTTGGAATGATAACTTGGCTCCTGCTTCCCAAGAGGGACTGTCAAATGAAGATCTGATTAAGTATATCTCTTAGACACAGCTCACGCAACGTACCATAGGGACAAGAGACTGGTGTGAAGTCTAAAATTAACCTTTTTCCTCATCTGCCAAAATGACTGGCAAAATGAGAATTTACTGGCATGAAACTGTATTTTGCATTACTGTAACATTCAGAGTTCCAGTGGTTAAATTATTTTGCATTACATTCTGATTGTTTTACCCCAAAAGTTCAGTATGACTTAAAAAAAGAAAAACTTCCTAGCTGAACCTCTGACAATTTTTTTTTTCCCCTGAACAATTCTTAGAAAATGGGTGACTGAATAGTCATATGAGTTTTGCTATCTGAATGCTCGTGACAATTTAATTTTGCAATCTATGCTTTTTATTTCAGTATTTTGGAAGCTCTTTGACAAGAATGATGTAAATATTTAGAGTATTTTGCTTAGAAATACATGACAGATTGTATACTAATTAATACTTTTTCAGTAAGGACACATTAAATTGATTAAAAGTGACAGTAAAGACTTTTATAATGTTACAAAAGTATCACAGTGTCCACTAAACAACTGATAATAATAATAAAAAAAAAATGTTTCTTGAACACCAACTCATCATATCATCATCATCATATGCTGAAAGTTCAGCTTTGCCATCACAGGAATCAATTCAATTTTAAAATATATATATTAAAATAGCAGTTATTTTAAATTATAATAATATTTCACAATATTACTGTATCTGTGATCAAATAAATTGAGCTTTGGGGAGCACAAGAGTCCACTTTCATAAACTATTGAACAGTAATGTATGACTTACTGTTCACAGGAGAGGACTGAAAGATTGACAGATAAAGAGAGGTGAAATTTTAGACAATATAATCCTCCAAACACACATTTTACACCATCTATTTAAGAGCAATATTAATGTTTAATACAACTAATTGTTTCACAAAAGGATGCCAGGAAACAAGTGGAGAACTGAAACAAAAATAAAGAATACCATAAAGGGAAAAACTACATCATAAACAAAGATACTTCAGACAAAAGAATACAAAAGACATGAGACATAAGTAAAAAATGAGGGACAAATTAATAACAATCATAAGAGTCAGAATGCATAAACATTTCAATAACCCCGAGTAAACAGATGGGAAGATATTAAATTAAACCGACAATAAGACTTACAGTCATTTGTTAATCATTCCTTTTCTAACTTCAGGAATTTTAAACTTTGAAATAAAAATCTCCTTCATAAGCATCATAGTTTGATGAAAATGAACAGAAACACTGGATAAAATATTTAATGAACAGAAATATTGTTTTATTTTTCATTTCACTACCTACCCAACTCTAAATTCAAAGCATCAGGGTTATTAATGTTATTTTGCACTAATCTGTCTTGTAGTTCATATGCTACAATTAAACAGCTACCTGCTGCTTATTTAACAATCTGGCACACGGACAGCAGTCTAGGTATGTAATAGCCATTGATCCCTCTTAACGGTAATTATAATCACATATAGCCTATAAGCAATTGCTGATATCACTCTACTACGTAAACATCTCTCCTGATTAGTTATCATTTGTTGTCAGTCATCTTTATCAGAGAGTTTTTGGATACAGAACACACACTGACATCTGACGTAAACCTCAGATTAACCAGGTCATGACCAGAAGCTTCTCTGAGATGCAAAGAGTTAACCTTCGATTAAGAACACAACAATTCCATTTTTCCCCAACTGTTCGTGCCTACAGCTGTGACCGAGGGGAGAAAACGTGCCAGTTTTTTATGCTTTCCATTATCGACAGCCGTCTACTTCATATCGTTTCCTCTGATTTACCTCTGATGTGCCTTTCCTGACATTCTCCACTCTCTGAATGCGATATGCAGTTGGGATGGAATGTGTAAAGGCATCCTGTTTTTCGAGCGAGACAAAGATGGCTGTTGGCGGCGCAACAGACCTTGAGCTCAAGGGAGAGATGGACTCTGCCATTGTTTCAAATATGAATATTGTTGGGTGCATAAACCTCGTGAACTTGTCAAAGTAATTTAGTATTTGTATGTTCAAAAGGATTGCAGCTCTGATAAATTAAACTCTTTGTAATATTACCAAAAAAAAAAAAAAATACAATTCTCTAATCATTTACTCACCCTACCTGCAGTTAAACATCATAAAAGTATCATAAAAGTGGCTCATATTTTGTGCTGTATGAGAAGACTTTTGACACCATTTGATCGTTCAGGCCATTTGATCGTGTGAAGAACAGACCGAAATTAAATTCAGTAACTTTTCCATTCACTAACTCGAGAACTAAATCAGTCCAGTTCATGAATGAATCATTCAGACTGGATTTGTGAACGAATCAACGGATTCATTGAAAAGATTCGACTCAAATTAATCGTTTGCGAGTTGGATCAACTTATAGTGAATAACAAATTTTAAGTCTGTTTGTCACATAAACCTTGGCTTCAGAAAACTTGAAATATATTGAAGTGCACAAGTCACAATATATATTGTAATTTGGTGCTTGACTAAGATTATTGTGAAACAAGTGGCCAGGAGAAACATCACGAAGCTAAGTAAATGATAAGAGATTTATTGGGTTCGTTTTGTTTTTATTTTTTTGTTGCAGACTTGCTCTCAAAATCCAAGAGTCCATCCAGTTATTTTACCTGTGTTGCTCAATATTTGATAATTATTGAAAAAAATTAGACTCAGTTTAATCGTCTGCGAGTTAGGTCAGGATTTACAGTGAACAACTTTGGAATATAGCGTAGAAGTCCCAATAACAATTGTCATTTGGTGCTTGACTGTCCCAGTCTTTATTAGTTTGAAAAGAGTGGCCAGGAGAAACAACTAGTAAATGATGAAATCTTCCTTGCTTGCAAAATCCCAGAGTCTCTAAACTTCTTTTACCTAGGTTGCTCAATATTTCATAATTAAAAGCAGTTTTATAAGGCTTCTCATACCAGTACAATGATGTAATGTTGACGTATAAGTTTTTCCTCGGGATTGTGCTCATTGAAACTGCAGTTATCTCACCATCAGTCACTGCGATCCATTCATGTGGCTGCATTTCTCACACATACTAAACACATTTAAATGAGCTTACATGGTGAGAAACCTTGAGGCAATAAAGGTTATGCATTTGCTTAAGGAATGTCTGGATTGGTATGATACGCATACAGTAGACATGAAGAAAAATGAAGTAATGCCCATGTTTTTAAACCATTTTAAATGTACAATAGTCTTAGACTAAAAAGAAGAATAAAATTTGAGAATAAAATAATAAGGATAAGGACAAGATCTTGGATTTTGGAAACTAGCCTTATGTGCACTGTTGGCCTATATAATCTATCATGACAGGAAGATGGAAACCATCAAGACTGTTGTTGTTCTGACATTGCTATTGTCTACACTGTTTCTTTCCCATGCGCCTGCAAGCTTCCTGCCTAATTCACCTGCTCTACAAGAGTCTATCGTTCACATCACAACAACATGTCAATGTGTCCAAACTAATTACTTTTCAACCATGTACACACCCTTTGAGTTTTCATGCCAAGGTGCTTTGTCAACCGAGGAATAGGCAGTGATCCAGGGCAATTATACAAACCTATGAATGCAAGAGATAATGCCAAGGATGTTCTAACTTGAAGTGTAATTGTGGGCTATTGCTTTATTTTTTAACATAATCTGGTAATGTCCAATTCCTGCAGGTGACACAGAGACAAGACAACAGGAGGGTGACAGATGGATGTACTTCAGAAGGAAACAAAATCCAGCAATAATACTTGTTATTTTAAGATGAATTTATTAGGATTCTTTGTTAATAACAAATATAATAGATATCATCTAACATATTCAGATTATGTGAAAATAAATACATTTATGGAATACATAAATTTCATTATAATGATATAAATCTTTATAACAAAACTAAATTGCTGATACACAATACAGGAATCTTTCTTTACAGAATTCCTAAAGATTAAACAAAACGAGCATGAAAAAATATATGTTTATATATAATAGTACAACAGTCAGAAATAATCTTAAAGTGCATACTTATTTTGTGCTCTACACTGTTAGAGCTCTAAATGTCCCAGTGCTATTCAATAAATTGGAAAGTACTCCAGTTATTTTTGGCAAGGATAAATCTATTGTCCATCATAAGGTCATAACAACAGATTGCAACAACACAACTGTCTGCATCACTTATGAATAGATATAATGCTAGGTAAAGCTGGAGTGATATGAAAAACAAGGGCAAAGTGGACATTCTTATGCTATATTCTTAGAAACATCCTATTATTATGCCAACTTTGAGAGCATTTAGGTAATAAGGAATAAATCCAAATTGTTGCAGTTTGGTGCTCCAATTGCTGCAAGATGCCACCCTTTTGGTATGACACCCAATTTGAAACTATTGTTTGTAAATAATTAACTCAAATATAGGCCATTTTTGAAAATTAATTTATTTGAACACTTTTTCTGTTTTCTTAAACAGAAAAATAAACTAATAAATGTAGGTCAGCTCCAATGGTGCCAGTAATAGTAGTAGTACTGCAGTTTCTTACTATTTGTGCTCTTACAACCAACTTTTCATTAGCATTTCATATGTCTCCTTTATCTCTAACCATTCAAATTTGGTGTTTTGGACTAGCTACAGTATGATCCTGTTAGATAGCTTTAGCATAGCCACTTAGCTAACGTCCTGTTTGCACTACAGGGCTGTTGCTAACACCTAAACCTCTTTTGTGCTGTCCCAGTGGACAGGTCTGACTTTCATTCAACACAAATATCTCCTTCACTTCTCACAAGCCTTCATCTCTCCCATTCTGTCTTAAACATGCGACAAAGGCTCCGTTTCCACAGGACTGTCCTTGAGGAACGCTGCTTCCAGATCGCAGCGTATGCATGTTCTGCTGCCCATGGTTTCACAGGGGACATATTTTGTTCAAGTGCTCGCACTCCCATCTCTCTTCAAGGTAAGGACTTCATCTGTAGCCAGGTTTACTGGCCTTGGATGCCTTTTCCATGGCTCTGGCTTTAGCCCTAACCAGGTTCCTGAAAGGTCAGATGGGTTTGTTGTCACATTCGCAGAATAAGGTGTGTAAACATGAATTTTGTGATTTGTGTAATGTGGCCTTACCCGAGGAAGGTTATGACATCTGACCGAGCCCCAAGGGAGGAAGACTTCCCTAAAACCAGAACTCCTGGACTGGCATTTTTGGAGTTATTTAGGGCAGTCACTTGATCTGATTTGGGTTGTTCCTGTTTTTCAGGCACAGGTGCAGATGGGTGAACCAGCACGATGGCAGGGTTTTCAGAGCTTGGAGAAATATGCGCAAAATTAGTCAAAAAAAAAAAATCTTGGCAGTAAATGCATCAAAATAAAAACTGCATTGTCTTAGATGACTGCTATAATGGCTAATAAATCTATTAAAAAGTCAATAAGTAAGTAGTATTGGTTTTAATGGAAACTGTAATGGACCTTGTTGGTCTCTACTGGTAATTGGTCGCCTTCTATTGATGGCTTGTTAAAACCACTAAATCTTAATGGAATATGTCCCAAAACACACTACAGGAAACCATTTTTTAATGGTTTTAATTGTTAAAAGTTGATGATTTGTAATGTTTGTAATGGTATTTGTAGTGGAAACCCTTAGAACTTTTGTGATGGTTTCTATTGTTTTTTTCAAGCATGGATGAAGAAATGATCTGTCGCTACTTCCGTTACTTCCATTATAATGTTTTTATAAACAGCATATAATGAAAGATTTTGTGATGCTACACCACTACTCATTACAGCTAAGATACCCTTAACAGGAAAGTAGCTCAGTTTTTGTTGCAAAATCTATTTCATCTATTTATTTCATCTATTTGGTTATTATAACAACAGATTACAACAACAAAACGGCATAGTTTATGAACAGCGGTTAAAAGCAGATAATAGATAAGACTGCTTTAATGACTAAGCAACCTGTAATAATGACAATTGTTTTTCTTGCGGTATCAAATAGCAGTCATGGCCTGAAAGCCATTAGCTAAAACTCTGACTCATTAGATGAAACTCTCTCCATTTTAGTAATTCCAATTCAGAAACATTCTCCTGTCATATAGTCTGGATTCTACAACTGTGTTTGTCTGGTATCACCTCACACCCTCATGAGAACTCCACACGCCCTAGTCGTGCACGCCCTTACATTAAAAATAGCCTTCTAAAGAAGAATACTAATGACTGCCACTTCCAACAAATTTGCGCATGGCTGTCACTTGATTGGTAACGTGCCGATGAGAGATAAGGCTCACCTGTAGTGACAGAATGCATTGCATGTCCGATCTGCAGGACTGGCACAGAAGCAGCGGCCTGTAGCCCTGCGCCGGCGAGTCAACGGACTGCCCAATCCATACACTGTGGTCTTACTGTGGAAGAGAGCAGACACCCAGAAAGCAATCAGTCATTGATTAACTCATCAGAAATGGAATCACAGGAATAAACCACAATGGGACTTTGTACTTTTTAACTTTAAGCATGAGAATTACAACCGGCGCCAAAAGAATTCAAGATAAACAGCAATAAAATGCACAATAACTCAAAAGTGAATCTTTTTTAACTATAAAAACACTCTCATTGATGTCACAAATGTGCACTGGTTTACTGAAACGGAAACAGATTTACTGAATACGTCCTTAATGTTTCCTTTCAGCCTCTAAAGAGTCTTCGGCATTGGTTGAACTTCCGCTTTGGTTTACTTACATACGGTTTACGCAGGTTAGCCCATGCATGGGTGAACACTCACCTTGGCGTGTTCACCCAGATGATGTCCAGATGGCAGAAATAATGGCATTCTGAATCCAGCTGGTTATTGCAGGAGCAGCGTTTGCTCCTGACCCTATGCGTTGCGGACGGGTCACTCGGGTCAGTCTGGGGCACTAGAGGCAACCCCCAGCCTGCAGACAAGAGATATATTGCGCTCCATAAAACTTTCCGTAATCATTCTGGGCCAAAAATCTCCAGCAGAGACTATATGACTGAGTCTCAGAGAAATGATGAGCCCCATACACCACGTTATTATTATACTTTTATGATTTTGATTTATCACCTCACTCTATTCCCACTTCCCTCCGCTATCTTATGTAATAACGAACAAGGTCTCAGATGTTTGATCTTAATGAATAGCGGGCAGCTGTAAAGTTCACAGCTATTCACACACATCTGTGCTGAGCTGTCAATTTTGGCTTTAAGTGTCGACACTGAGGCGACAGATTAGTACAAAATGAATGAGCCCCTGACTGTGTTCACATATTGTCAGACAGATGTTTAAAATTATAAACAGTTATAGAACTGTATGAAGCTGAGTTTAAAGTGAATTTAAATGTTAAACAATCAAAATAAAATTACAAATGTTTTATCTCAACAAGCCTGAGAATGAAGGCACAGTTAAAAAAGGTATTTAAAATCTCATACTTACAGATTATAATCAAGTAAAATTAAAATCCTAATTCTAAAAATTCTAAAATCCTAATTTAAATATATATATATATATATATATATATATATATATACACTAATTAAAATATATAATATATACAATATATTTACAGTAAATGACATATACAGTACATCACTTCATTAAATATCAAAAAATGTAAAAAAAAATAAAATAAGTAAATACTGAATGAATGAATGAATGAATAAATAAATAAATAAATGGCAGAAATATAACACACACACATGTTTTACCTTCAAGAAGAGTTGTGCACAAGGTCAAAATGAAGATCAGAGTAGTTCTTGATTCCATGTTGCATGTATGTTTCAATAGAAAGAAGTGCAGATGTTCACCTAAGCAATCCCAATAGATCTCACTCAGCTGCAGGTGCTTGTTTAATGTTGAAACGTCCTGTTTGGCCACACTTATAGCTCGTGCTATGCACCACCCCCCACTAGGTTGGCTGTTGTGGGTGGTGGTTACACAACTCCAGCTTGTCTTCGCACCCTGCAACATTCCAAGAATCTCTGCTGCCCCCTCGGCAAACGGGGTCACTGGATTGTTAGTGAGGAAGAGACCCAAGCTCCCAAACAATGATGATCCAGAGTAAAAAAAATAAAAAAAAATAAAAAAAACTTCATCTTTCGTGCCTGGAACTTAACAATGTCGATCTAAATTGACTAATGGCACTTGGGGGTGTGAAGAGGGTTGCTTTGGAGGGCCAGCAGGAAAAGACGAGTCACAAGAGGATATCAGCAGATTTGCTGCTTTGCATGAATTCTGTTGCATGCACTTTGCAGGGAAAGACAGCATCCCGTGGAAAGAAGGAACATTCTGGAGGGCAGCTCCTGTCTATGAGGTTCAAGTGTGGGTGGACAGTGTGGAAAGAAGCTTCCTATGCCCTCGGGCCGCTATTTGTTTCTGATTATACAAATTAGTCAGAGATATGAAAACATAATTCAAAATTGATTTGATTATTTTGTGTTGCCACATACAGGGCCAGCATAAACCAGTTCATTTCCTTTAGATATTATTAAAGAGCTGTTGTGGTACTTTTGATAAAATATGTAACATTTATGCAACCGTCTTGTATTAAATTTTGTCATAAATCGTTCACTTAATGCCAACACTTAGATATTTATGATATTTCGATGATCTAAAATGATCTTTTAATGCTGACTTGTATTGTTTCTGAAAATCTGAAAAGACAATTATAAATAACTAGATTTATTTATAATAGATAACTAAAAACCATAAAAACAATTATGTTACTTGAAATAAAGCTAACTGAAATATATATATATATATATATATATATATATATATATATATATATAAACAAAAACTTACAATTTAAAACTTATTTAATAAAACATTTAATTTTAGTTTAGGATTAGGGTTAGGGTTAGTTAGTAAGGGTTAGTTTAATGTACTAAAACTAAAACTGAAATACAAATTTATAAAAAAAAAAAATATATATATACTGACATTAAAATGCAAAAACTAATAAAACAATACACAAAAAGACAACAAAATTACTACAATTTTAACTTGAATTAAAATGAAAAATAAGTGAAATATAAAATAAAATGCCTAAATGCAAGTAAATGTAGGGTTTCTTATTTTTTTAATTATATTTTTTTACATAATATAAATAAAAATACTATAGATGTATAGTATTTACTATTTACTAAAATAACTATTAAAGGTGCATATTAAAATCAAATACTAACAAAAATAAATAAATAAATAAAATGCAAAAAGGAATATTTTAACTAAAATTTAAAATTAAAATTGTCTGATGAAGAGCTTGTAGGCTCGAAATGTCACCTGTGGTTAGAACACAAATTAATATTTTTCAACACCACAACAGCTGTGGTGCACCAACTTTGCTCTTTGTTTTTTAATCATTTTTTGAGCACCCACATTGATCTTTTCGGGCTGTTGGATGTGCACACTTTGATTGTTATCTTTGTGGAACTAAAATTTAAATGAAAATGAAAAAGATATATATATATATATATATATATATATATATATATATATATATATATATTAAAACCAAGTTAAAAATCTTATAAAAACTGTAATGAAATCTCCACGATACCAAAATAAAACTGACAATAATAAATAAAAATAATATATTTCAGTAAGGATCACTACCAGGGAATGTATAGTCTGATAAAATTAAATAAAAATAATGTAATTTGCATAAAAACAGAATGCACTGTAAGACAAATGCATAAATGAAAAAAAAAATAAAAACTTAATAAAAAGAAATGTAATAAAGCTATCACTATTAAAGGTACATTTCACTGAATGAGTGACAATAAATGTTGAGTGCCTGTGCACTGTCAAAGAAATCTGCCTAACAGGAACTGAAGATGAGCAATGTTCATTAATGCATGAGCAACGTTGGGTTTCCGTGATGGTTTGCCGTGACCTGAGCAAAGATAAGACACACAGGCACAGCCTCGCAGGTATCTGGCTGAGTTTGCAAATGCAGCCCCCTAGCGTGGGATGTGCACACGGTGTCCATTCACAGACTTTCCAGCACATGTGTATGGAGAGTCAGCAGTAGCCACTGTGGGTGATGCAAATGCATCATAACATAATCTCACCACATACTTTGATTAGCATGTTTTATCAATCGCATCGTAAAACCCAAATGACAGTTTGCTAAAGCACTTCGCTCATCGCTGCTGAGAAAAGTCCCTCGTGCTGATACGAATATTAATATGGAAATCTTATTGAATTACTAATCAGTGCTGGACATACAGATTGCATACATCATCCCACACTCAGATGGAAAGATTTTATGCACTGCAAATATTTCGAACTGTGAAGGACAGGATGCTTTAAATCACTTTTATAGTTGACAGTCTTAAATATGTTCTTAAAAACTTGGTTAACTTTTTTCCATGCATAAATTTGAGCTCATTAGCATCCAGTTCATATGTTTTTTGGCTCTTATATATATATATATATATATATTGTCGTGCTATTTATGAGCAAGAAATGAGCTTTAGCAGACATTTGGCAGAAAGTTTTCTTCTCAGCGCTGCCAAATCCTGTCTCCTGCAGATGGATGAAAGAATTTGTGACACTGTGGAGGAAGTCACTGCAGAGTGATAGAACACATTCCTCTGCATTCCACAGACAGAGGAAATGTGCTCATCTCTCCAAAATCCTATCATGTTCTTTCCGGTCTCTTGCTTCAGAGCATGTTGATCAGAGAGTTGCTCTGAGGAGGGGAGGGGAGTGAACTCTGATTAAAGACAGTTGTTACATTTTTAGCTTCTTTATCATCCTTGAAGAGCAGTTAACACAGAATATAAATTTTCATATGATAAACTTTAGTTTGCAGCTAATGGGACTTGGGAATTCTTGATTTTTGATGTATATAAAAAATATATATATTAAATATATAATTAAAGCTTATTAGATTTCCTACATAGTAGAGCTAGTTTCATATCTCTCAGAGCACCTTTCAGTCTTTTTCTTCTCACATAATCAATTCCATCTCAAAACAATATTCCAGTTACATTCGTTTACTTATAAGTAGCCATAATGAGCTTGACAGTGTACAATATTCATTAAGCATTAGAAAATGACTGCATAATAACCTTCATAACCTTCATTTATTTCATATTTGATGACTGTTTAAAAGTTTAAGGTTGGATTTGTTTTTTTATTTGATCAAAAATACAGTAAAAACAGTACTATTGTGAACTATCATTACTATTAAAAAAAAAAAACTGTTTTCTATTTCAATATATTTTAAAATGTATTTTTTTCCTTTGATTCCAGCCATTGCTCCAGTTTTCAGTGTCACATAATTCTTCAAAAATCATTCTAATATGCTGATTTGTTGCTCAAGAAATATTTCTCATTATCACAATTGTAAAAGGCTGGGCTGCTTAATAGTTCTGTGGAAAATGTGATATATTTTTTTTAAGGATTCTTTGACAAATTTAATTATTATTAATTTTTTTTATAACAATGAAAAAGTCTTTATTGTCACTTTTTATCAGTTTTAATGCATCCCTGTTGAATATTAGTATTATTTTCTTTCTTTCTGACTGATCTCAATCTGACAGAATCCACTGTGCTCTACTAATGTTTAACCTGTAGTTTCAAACAGTGCAGTTAAAATACTTTAGCCTTGTTATTATCAAAGTAAACAGATTAAAAGTCACTTAAAGCATAGCAGGATTTATATAATGATTAACGATTAAATATTTTATTTTCCTGGAACTTTTTTGCTGGTTTCATAAATATGTGACACCTAAATTAAGCAATGTCATATTTTATATCATAGCTATTACTGTTTCACATGAAAAAAAAAAAAAAAAAAAAATTATTGATTGAAAAAATCCATTTGTACTTGAACTTCCTGTTCATTTACTACCACAGCAAATTAGCCTGAAAACAGCATCTCACTCATAAACACACACAAGCACATGGTGTGCCCAGACTGTGGAGGGAGGTGTAGTATTAGTCTTTAAATGCTGTTAGGGTGTCTCTGTCCCCTCCTCCCATAAACACCTTTGTTTATCTTTAATTACAGTCCTTCTCACCCTTTGACCTGTCCATGAACATTTAGTTTGCTCTATACTTTCCATCCTCAACCTCACTCAGTGAGACTGACTGACTATTCTGAGCTTTACCTTCAAGAAGTTCTAACTTCCTGTTTGCTGGTTATATATAAAGGATTGCAGCAGAATCTTGGAGCCAGACCTGCACTTAAAAAAAAGTTTATGAGAAAAAATAAAAAATAAAAATAAAAATGCTGATGAAAAAAAGTTGACCAAGTTTTATATGGTAATTCATATACAAAACATATAATTTTTTACAATATTTGAAGTATTTCAGTAAAAATGAACAATTCTGCAAAAAGTGTAGTTTTTCTATATATATAGCAATTTTCTGTTGACTAAGTATTTTTACTTTTTTTTTTTTAATTATTAAAGAAAAAAAACGTAAGAGTGTAATATACACACCTGCATAGCTTTGTGTTTATATCTTCCATAAAGACAATCCCAAGTGTTAGACTGTTGCAAAAACAGAGACTGAACATATTATACATTGTTATGAAGTGTATCACTAAATGACATGGTTAATGTTTACACCAGACTGTATTCAAGAGAAAGTGATAACGATAAGGCAAATAAAGATACCAGTATGGCACTAACTGCACCGGGGTTGAACCGCATTCAAATTGTAATCACCTGACCCATTTAACCTGTAGATTTCCATTGATTAATGATTGTGCTACTTTCATTTTGGCTTATGGCATGAGAATGACAATTACACAAAGCCTGATCCTGGTGGGATAATATAATTGAGCTTAATATCATTGTTTCTATTGCATTTCTTATTAGGGGGAACCAGACTGAAACAGAACATCATCTGTTCTTATTCAGTAAATACACATTTAGTAGTATGAGCAACTGATTAAAATTAATTATCTAAGATGGTCCGCATAAAAATAGTCATAAAAGATGAAACATTTCACATTATGTCTTTTGTCCTACTGTATGTTTATGCCGATAGCACATCTTGTACCTGAATCTTTTCAGATAAAGAATTTGATGAAATGTTAAAGTGGCTTCAAGGTCTGTGCAACGTTCTCCACAGCAAACATATCACACGCAGCTGTGAAACTCTACATTGATAAAACAAAAAATATTACGTCACTGAGTTTGAAAAGAAGAATGAACTAAAAAAAAAAAAGAGATACTTCTGAAATAGCCTTGGACAAACTGCCTTTAGGAAGTGAACAGACAATCTGCCACGTCTCCGACTTGAATGTTTTTCGCTTGGGAATAGAAATTCTTGCAGAAGCCCAGATATTTGACTCTACACTGCTATCCTTTTCTCCTGGAAACTATAAAACCTGGTTGGAACAGGCCATGAATGCCTCCCACACAGCTCACATAAGTCCACCTGCTCAGGTCCCTGTGGGAGAGCTAGAAAATGAGAATGAAAGTGGCATGAATGAACAGACTGCACCATCTGCTGGTCGCAAAACACTGGACACCATCAGAAGCAGGTTTAGTAATTCCTGGTGTACCTTTATTGGTTCAGAAATGCAAAACGTCTGACAAATTTGGAGGGTATTTTTTCCACCCAGAACCTCGGCTATTGACCGACTTCACCGAAAGCCTGTCCAGTTTCTTCATTTCAAGTCTTGAGGTCGTAACTAAAAAAACTAACTAACTATTAACAAAAAGTGTAAAGAATAATAAAAATGACAATAGAAATCCCTTTGAAAACCAAAGTAAACAAAACAAAACATAGGCATTTTCATATTTTCACATTGCAATAAATATGGACCATAGACTTTCTATCTGTACAGAGACAATTTATCTAATCATTTAATCACTTGTATTATAAAAAATATGACTTCAGTGCAATTTCCCTGCAAGGCTCGCCGCCGAAACCTTTGTTTCTTGTCTATTCAACAGCAACGCCTGTCTCGTTTACCCTAACGAATAAAGAAAATCCTCTTGCTTCTTCAAATACCAGCTCATTTGAAACGCACACAAAAAATCTATATTCATAAAAAGAATTCACAGCCTTTCATCTTTGACACTTCAAGCAGTAAATCTGGACAGAAAAAGGCACACATCACTAGAATTTGCGCAATACTGGACAAGAGAAGAAATATTGGAATTACTCTCGATTTAAGTTTTCATCTTGGTCATTTAGAAATGTATTCATACCCATTCTTAATGTTTTACAAGTACAAGTTTTTTTACATATACATATTCAAACAGATATATTAAGATTGCAATGTCAATAAAGATACGGGAGGGACAGACGTAATCGATTTACAGAAATATTTTTTCCAAGAAAAAAAAAGTGCATCATATTACAATCTTGAATATTGCAGAACAAACATTTACCAAGTTACCAATAGTATTGAAAATTTTGTATATAAAAAATAAGCGCATTACAAAACAAAACCATAGTAGTATTAGCAGTAGAAAGCATTTCATCATTGTGCTTTTAAGTGCTATCTGGATCACCTTCCTGGCTCTGAGGAGCACTGCCAGATCCTGAACAAGCTTCTGAAAAAGAGCCACGTCCCCTGAGTGGCGCCGCTACAGGCTTTTCCGTCTCACGCAGCTGTCTGGTTTCACGTGAGGAACTCGCTGCTTCTCCCTGCGAGATCCTCTCGGCTCCTTCATCGCTGTCTGCCGCCGCTTTCCTGGATGTTTCGGGACCGAAGGTGTGAGTCTTTGTGGCGGAGCTCGAGTCGCCATATTGCTTTCTGACCTTTGCAGTCCATTGCTCCCCTCCAACTTGTTGTAAAGGGGGGAGTTTGGGTAACGTGGAGCTTGTACTGGGACAAGACAGGTCAGACCGGCTGGCTCCCTCATCTTGGCTTTTTGTCCTGTTGTCTGCCAGAGTTCTTTGCGGACTGCTTTCCGGAAGCGAGATCCATGAATAATCCCTCCTGGCGAGGGAAAAAGGAGAGTCCTCTTTGGGAGAGGTGGGTGAAGGGGTGGAAGATGACTGTCGTTCCAGTTTGGGACGTGATCGGGGTCTGAGCTGCACCATTTGGATGCCCCCGATGGGAATCATGTGATAGGGCATGCGGGCTTGATCTTGGGAGTGTAAAGGAAGGTGGCTAAACATGCGGTCCACTGTCCGTGGTGTCACAGGACTCGAAGGGAAAGACTCGCTTGGAAAGAAGCGGAGGGATGGGGAAAGCAGGCAGGGATCCGGGGGCATACGCTCCTGTAGAGTTGGTTGAGTACCAGGCTTGTCCTGTAGGGGGAGACATGGCATTGCGATCAAACTTGTATATTCCTTTGTTTTATTGAGTTTTCATTTTTTTTTTTTACACTGCTTTACTCATTGATTTTGTCTTTTGACAAATATTTTTGACGAACATTTCAACATTTAAAAAAAACAAAAAAACAAAAACTGAGTAAATTAATGTGGAAGAGAAAAACAGTGTTTGGAATTCCCGGTTTTAGATTTTCATTGTCTGTTTTAGTGCGTCGTTATGAAAAGAATGCATTTACATGTTAACTGGGATGCACTAGACTCGATTCATAGATTGTCAGTGCATTGTTAATATCTTTAATTTTCTATATTTTTTTTCATAATGTTTTCCTAGCCAGTGTATATTTTTAATGTGACATTTTTTGGTTTGAATTTAAACTTTTTGTTCATAAAATCAAAAAACATTAATCACATTTTGTTGATACACACTGCTCGCTGACACTGCCATTTTGAAGCCATTAAAAAAAAACACTTAGGCTCACAGGAAAAATTTGCCTCTTCCTAAATTCTTGTCAAAATTAAAAAAAAAAAAAAGGCTATAAATCGTTATAAATATGATTCCCTGCAGTTTCAAAAAGAAATTAAAATTAGTGGCAGCAAAACACCAACAACTTTTCACACAAATTATGCCGCCTGGGGCAGGGGCAGATTATTATTTTCACACAGTTCCTTGCACAACACTATATCTTGACCTCAAAGCACTTTTTACCATAGTGCATCATTTCTAAACTAATCACATAAACAGCTCCATTTGTATGTCTTTTTAACAAAGTAAACTTCCTTGTTAGCTCAGCTGGTACAACATTGCAATTAGGATGCAGAACGCTTGGGTACGAAACCCGTGAAACACAAGTTACGATAAAAGATCTCAAAGACTTGTAAAAGTAAGCTAAAATGGCATAGCTGCTTTATCAAATGCAGTTTTATCTCAGGTTCGCCTTTGCCGTGATACATACAACCAATATAATAAAATGTTGCCACAATAACATTCATCTGTTTTTGAGAAAACTGAGCTTTTATCTAACATTTGCCTTTGCTAGGCAGGTTTTAGTAATTTAGGTGGCATGTTATTTTCAAATGTGACAACATTTGCCTTTCTTTTCTGAACTGCTGCAATACGTACAACAACCAGCATAATATAATGTTGCCACATTCATGTTCAATTCTCTTTTTTGTGCTCACTCACTGGACATTTTACTTTGAAAGTGCTGCGACGAAACGTAATATCCTTTTGCAGAATTGTCATCACAGGCACTGGATTGAAAACATTATTTGTGACCCTGGACTATAAAACCAGTCTTAAGTAGCACGGGTATATTTGTAGCAATAGCCAAATATACATTGTATGGGTCAAAATTATAGATTTTTCTTTTATGCCAAAAATCATTAGGATAATAAGTAAAGATCATGTTCCATGAAGATATTTTGTAAATATCCTCCTACCATTAATATATCAAAACTTAATTTTTGATTAGTAATATGCATTGCTAAGAACTTCATTTGGACAACTTTAAAGGCAATTTTCTCAATATTTTTTATTTTTTTTGCTCCCTCAGCTTCCAGGTATTCAAATAGTTGTATCTCAGTCAAATTTTGTTCAAACCATGCATCAATAGAAAGCTTATTTATTCAGCTTTCAGGTGATGTATACATCTCAGTTTAAAAAACTAACCCTTATGACTGGTTTTGTGGTCCAGGGTCACATTTAAATTATGTTGTGTTACCCACCTTTTGACCCTCAGTAGCTGGTGTGCTAGGCTCCCAGTGGAGTCCTGCGGGTGAGCTGTGCGGTCGATGCTGAGGCTTTAGGGGCGTATGAGAGGAGAGAGCTCTTGCGCTCCTGTACCGCGCTGGGGATACAGGTCTCAGAGGCGAGAGAGGCCTGAGAGGAGAGAGGGTTCTAATGGGTGACGGGCCCCTCTCTGGGGAAGGAGAGAGATGACGGCTAGGTGAGGACAATTCAAGCCTTGGAGACAGGCTTCTAAGGGGAGAGCCTTCACTGCTAGGGGAGAAGGTCCTCGGGGAAACCTCCCAACTCTTGCGGGAGAACGATGCCCTCTTGCTGCCTGGAGACGCGGCTCGTATGCCAGGCCACGGTCTGTGGGGTGAGGAGTATTCCTCTTTTGCTGTAGGGTCAGAGGGCTCGGGCTGTGAGCCTTGTCCACTTTCGGAGAGGTCACCTGTGGATTGACGAGTGTCAGTGGAACAGGCTGAAGATGGTTCATCGTGGGAAGAGAAGTCCTCTTCTTCATCCTCATCATCCTCTGCTTCTGAATCTTCAACATCAGAGAACTGGTGCCCCTCTTGTTCTTCTGACTCACACACTCGCTCCTCACTGCCCCCTGTTGGACAGAAATGGATGTATTCATAAATATATGAAAGAAGTCAACACACAAAACAAATAGATACAACTTAAAAAATGAACCTGGGGTCAGTTGTCACGCTTTTTAATCCAGTTAATATTTCTAGGTGTAGACTTATTTTTGAAAGTCATTTTGGTACTACTGTTCAAAAGTCTGGGGTTGATAAGAAGTCACTTATGCTTACCAAGGCTGCATTTATTTGATCAAAAATAGAGTAATTAAAATTGTAAAATATTATTACAGTTTAAAAGAACTGTTTTATATTTTAAATTTATTTCAAAACGTGTTTTTTTCATGTGATGGCAAAGCTGAATTTTCAGCAGTCATTACTTCAGTCTTCAGTGTCACTTGCAGTATTATTTTAGTATCAATGAGATGCTATTATAGTTTATATTAATATTTTGAATTAGTTTTTATTTTTATATTTTCTGTTTTCATTTTAGTTGAAATTTGAGTATTGATTTTGTTTTTTTTATCTTTAGTAGTTTTTGTTTTCTATCTATCTATCTATCTATCTATCTATCTATCTATCTATCTATCTATCTATCTATATATATATATATATATATATATATATATATATTATATATATATATTTTTTTTATTAATTTTTATTTCAGTTTTAGATTGTTTTAGTACATCAAGTTAAACAAAAATGTTTTTATATGGTTTTAATTATAGTTTCAGTTTTAGTTCTAGTTAGCCATAATAACCCTGGTCACATGATCCTTCAAAAATAATTCTAATATGCTGATTTTGTGCTCAAGAAACATTTCTTGAAACATTACCACCAATGTTGAAAACAGCTGTGATGATTAATATTTCTGTATAAATTTAATTTTTTTTTTTTTTTTTTTTTTTTAGGATTTGATTAACAAAAAATATTTTTTTTTTCAAAACTAAATGTTTGAAAGGCACGTGGCAACTTGCCTCAACTTTACATTTATGAAATTCAAACTTTGGTTAAAATTCTTCATTATATACCTAGTAGATATTTGTCTGAATGTATACTAAATGTGGTTTTATTGTGTTCACCAACACCAAATCGTTCATCAAACAGCTACAGCAAAAATTAAGAAAATAGACATATGTATAATTTTGACTCAAAGCTCTTGTGACAACTAGCCCCAGTCTCCTCTCATAAACTCTCACTACTTCCCCAAGGAAAGCTATATATAACATTCAAATGCAAAAAAAAAAAAAAAAAAGTGTTTTTGAGTTGTGCTTCATTCATCAGCTACATTTAAAATCTAGTGAATGAAGTGTGGCTGAATGAAATGTCCTTGTAGCTCTCAGATACACTGAGAATGAGAAATGTCAAGAAAAAGACAAAGTAAGAAGAGAGAGAGACAGACAGGCAGAAAGGCAATTTTCAGTTTTGGCTTTATATAAACATGGTAAACTGAAGGTCAGTCTTGCTTCTCTTTATGGCAAACTATTTTCATTGGCTTCTTTCAACTTTCAAATCTGAAAGCACACTGCAAGGTTGACATTGTTTTTGCACCAATGAAGCAAACAAGCTAAAAAATATCTAGACTTGGTGGAATATGTTCTAGAATTAGTCTGTAGCTCAAAGGGTGAGCAATTTAAGGTGTTGAAATTTATACTGCACTATACCACAAGCCATGTGTGAAGTATCATATGAATGTACTGTAACACAATAAACCATGCCTGAATGTCCATAATAAGTCCTCACTTACGTAATGCAAGGAATCATTACTGAGAACCGTGGAAGATGGCTTAAATGATCAAACTGCAGTTACATATCGTCATTCACACCCCTAATGTCCATCAAACCACAACAACTATTTTTGGCAACCCTACCTGCTTCCTCAAACTCCAGCTCATCCACAGATGACTCAGAAACACCCATCTCCAGGCATTTCTTACCATGGGCCTTGGATTTCATGTGTTTGGTAAGGTTTCCTTTGAGGAAAAGATATTCTCAATTACACAGAATACAAAAACAACACCTTTTTGTGATAAGAGAGACAAACACAGAGGAACTGTGATGTAACAGGATGAAAAAAAAAGATATATATGCCTACCTTTGGTTTTAAAGGCGAAGTTGCAGTGCTTACAGATGTAAGGACGCACGTCTGTATGGGTGCGAATGTGCTTTTTTAGCATGCTGGGCTTCTTACAGCGAATCCCACATTCCCCACACACATATTTTCCTCTTCCCCGACCCCGAACATATACATAGTCCTCATTTGACTTATACCTGCTCAGGTGAGAGAGAGAGAAAGAGAGAGAGTGAGAAAGACAGACAGGTTAATAAAATAATAGATTCATTAAGATGAATAATATAAAGATAGATTCTTCACTTTGGCAGAATGCTGATATGAATTTTCCAAAACATTGAATCCCTCATTAGAAGAGGTCTGGACTGCCACTATATATTTTCAGTACTTGTCAGTCCACTGATGGTCTCAAGAAACCACGCTTTGGCTCAAACTATGTGTTTTTTGCTGGCAAGACAATTCCAACTGTGGACAGAGAGATAAAATTGGCCCTATATAAAAATCTATTAACTCCATATCATGCGTCTACTGAAGGTCTCTTACATAATACAAGTTTATCCAATAAACAATGTATTGTACAAGAGATTTAGTTGTATTTAATGACATTCCTATATATTCTAAACAATCAAGAATGTATAAAACAACGCTTTTAAAAGTAAATTTGGTTAGAAACAAAAAGAGTTGGATGCGAGAAAAAAATAGAGAAAGACGTTACATTAATGCTAAATATGCTAGATAACTAGTCCATAGAGAAAGTAATTTGTGTTGAAGATTACATATAATAATAATAATAATAATAATAATAATAATAATAATAATAATATTATTATTATTATTTTATATATATATATATATATATATATATATATATATATATATATATATGTGTGTGTGTGTGTGTGTGTGTGTGTGTGTGTGTGTGTGTGTGTATATATATTAATTTTGTAATATTGTTGCAGTGTTTGTGTGAGTGCTAGGCTGATTTTTGTTGAATTAGACTATTCTTCTTAGAAGACACATTAACCTAATCTAAGATAATAAGATAATAACTTCAACAAATAAAACAACAAATCCTCATTTCATATCCATATTTTTATTTATTTGGTATGAGCAGCCATGTAATAAGCGGAAAATTGCAGAACCAGTCACTCAGTACTGTCGACATATATAATTTTAAATAATACTTAAATTAAATATGAATAAAAATATTAAATATATAAAACACAAATAATTAAAAAATAAATGAGTATATATTTTATAAATTTGACAAAATAATACATATAATTTATTGTTATAATTTTTATAATAATTATTATATATATTTAATGTTCACTGTTCCAAAGCTGGATGTGACAATCTTTGTTACAGGCTTATGAGGCAATGGTGCGAGTCCCACAGTCGGAGAGAATATATTAATGTATAATTGCATTATTGACTGCTAGAGTATGAATCCTGATCTGTTTTATATGGCAGCTATGATAGCAGCAGAACGGGATGTGTTTTTGTAGACAGCATATGCATTTTGAAAGCTGTCTGTAGGCTTTGATGATAAGTGTAAAAATGGATGGGGTGGAGAGAAAACGACTTGCTAAACATCTGTTTCTAGGTAAAAAAACAAAACAAAAAACAAACAAAAAAATAAAAAAGGTACACTCCATTTTGTAGGACCCAGCCTTCATTCAGGACACTGAAAATGCAATCAGAGGGATGACATTGAAGTCTTTTAATATACAAACACACCTGTCGACTATTTTTAGAAAGGTGTCTTTAAAAGGGGCCAGTGCTTACAGAAAAACTGGTACTTTTGTCCATCAGTAAGATCGTGTTCGACTCATGAGGAAGAAAGCAAACAACAAATACAGTTATGAGAGGTGCAAAGACAAAAGGGTGCTGATGGATGTGAGAAGTTTTGGAGACAAAATGGAGTGTGTGTGTGTGTGTGTGTGTGTGTGTGTGTGTGTGTGTGTGTGTGTGTGTGTGTGTGTGTGTGTGTGTGTGAGAGACCGAGAGCGCAGAGACTGATGTGATTAGGGAGTGTGTGGGTGTGCAAGGCGGAAGAACCGTATGAGTGAAATAAAGGCAGCGAGAGAGACAAAGGAAGCAGGGATAAAAATGCAGGCTGTAGTGAGTTGTTGCCACAGTTTAAGCACTCAACCACACTGAGAGCCCCGCATAAGCAGATGAATGCAAGAGACCCAGCTAATGAATCCAAAGCTTTTGATGTTTACAGGTCAGCTTTCCTATTTCTCCTTTTTATTATCCATTCATGCATCAATCTGCTGTCCTTTCATTTTTTATACTAAAAATTATATTCAAATCACCTACTACAAACTAGGGCTGCACGATTATGACAAATCATTGTTTCCCTTCATAATGTACTCATGATTATTAATGTTGTGTAGTATTTTGATTATCTTATCTCAACAAATAAAACAAACAACAGTTAGTTTAACAAATGATTATCTCACTGTGAAGTTGTGTGGACATGAAATTTCAGTAGTTATTGTATTTACACTAGATCGCTATTTTTACAATATTGTATTGTTAGTAGCTAATAGTGTAGCTAACTATTTAAAGAATTAGTTCACTTCCAGAATAAAAAATTCCTGATAATTTACTCACCCCATGTCATCCAAGATGTTCATGTCTTTCTTTGTTCAGTCGAAAAGAAAGGATTTTAAGGAAAACATTCCAGTATTTTTCTCCATATAGCGGACTTCAATGGGAGCCAACAGGTTGAAGGTCCAAACTGCAGTTTCAACGCAGCTTCAAAGGGCTCTACACGATCCCAGCCAAGGAATAAGTGTCTTATCTAGTGAAATGATCTGTCATTTTCTAAAAACAAAAATGTATATACATTTTAACCACAAACGCTCGTCTTGCACTAGCTTGACTTCACGCATTACGTAGTCATGTTGGAAAGGTCACGTATGACGTAGGCAGAAGTACTGACCCAGTGTTTACAAAGCGAACGTGCAAAGAAAGTCAAATGCCCTTTACAAAACAGGTATAACAATGATGTTGGACAATTTTGAAGTTGGAGGAGAAAATGAGATGGAGTTTTTTGCCCTACCCTACCTTTCTGAACTGGAGTACACAGATGAAGAACTAACCACACAGAGCTAGTGCAAGACGAGCACTTGTGGTTAAAAAGTATATCCATTTTATTTTATTTTTTTTTAGAAAATGAAAGATTGTTTCGCTATATAAGACCCTTATTCCTCAGCTGGGATCGTGTAGAGCCCTTTGGAGGTGCACTGAAACTGCAATTTGGACCCTTTGATCAACCTGTTGATCCCCATTGAAGTCCACTATATGGAGAAAAATCCTGGAATTTTTACCTCAAAAACCTTAATTTCTTTTCGACTGAAGAAAGACATCTTGGATGACATGGGGGTGAATAAATGATCAGGAAATTTTTATTCCGGAAGTGAACTA
The DNA here is from genome assembly GCA_039654775.1 of Spinibarbus caldwelli. Taxonomy (NCBI): domain Eukaryota; kingdom Metazoa; phylum Chordata; class Actinopteri; order Cypriniformes; family Cyprinidae; genus Spinibarbus; species Spinibarbus caldwelli. The sequence goes on from CM077227.1 coordinate 24,729,943, forward strand.
ATCCTTTAAACTTGACTGTATCTAAACTACTTTATCTTAACTTGACAAGCTACAGTTTCAGTAAAGTAAGAATTTACTCACCCGCCCTCAAAAATGCAAACACGTGTTGCCTCACTTTGCGTCGAGGTAGCAGGCACGTCATCAGCACTCTTCTTTTCTTTATCTCCTCGTTCATTTGGTGGTTCCTCTTTTACTTTGACAGGTGTGTTGGGTGGAGAAGCACGTACCTACACTCCAGACAGACAGGTTAATTCACCAACACTGTAGTAAATCTAATACACAACAACAACATATACATTTTCTTATTAAACAATCTCGGCAATGTGTTGAAATAAAAAATTACAGTGATGTTTACCTCTGACGCACTGGTCGTCTTGCTGTCAGTAGGAACCAGCTTGTCAGTGGTTGGTGGTGGAGCTGTAGCCATAGTATATGTCTCAGCACTATGTTTCTGTTTGGAGCGCAGCAGGGACAGTAATATTTTGGTGGACAAGCCAGGTATATTGGGGTTATGCATGCTAACACTCCATGAGGAGTAGACGGAAGTTGAATCTCTATGTGTAGAGGGGTTAGGCTTTGTGTAATTTAGGTAGCACCAGCTGACGGATGTAGTGGTATCCAAACTGGGGTATGAGGGGTCCACAGTTCTCTCTGGACTTGTTACCCTTGGAGCATACCGATGTCCTGGCTCTTTCCTTCCCTCTTCCTTTAAGGTTTCAGATTTGTGTTGGGATAAGTCCTGCTTGCTTAACTTTTCAGTTTCTGTTACTTCTTTCAGATCTTTGGCCCTCCTTGCTGTCTCCATTGTTAGCCTCTGCTTAATTTTTCCCTGACTCACCTCCTGAGATTTATTGTCACATTTGTTATCGTCATCTTCCTTGTCGCCCTCTTCTTTCTCCTCCTCCTCTTTCACCCGTTTTTGGTGCCGTTGTGCCTCTAAACTGAGTTCTAGACTACCTGCAGGTGACAGCATTCGCTTACTTCCTCCAGCACCAAGCTGCCCACAGCTGTCATCAGATGAAGCACCTGCTCCATGCTCGAGAGGGAGCAGCAAGGGAATATAGCTCTTAGGGCTAGGTGAGGGCAGCCTAAGGTAAGATCTCTGAAGCTTGTCTTCCTCCAGCTTACCCATAATAACCATAGCTGTGCAGCAGACTGGATGTTGCGTTGTGGCTAAAATTTGTGAGATAGTTGTATACATGGCACTAGCATAGGTAGGAATGTGAGTCTGTAAGCGCACAGGAACCACAAGAGACACCACTGGCATAAGCTGTTGAAGGCAAGGAGCAATCACGGGATGAGGGTTGTGGCGGACAACTAGCTGCTGTTGTGAATGACCAGAAGTATGCAAGGAGGAAGGTGATGACCTAGACTCACTGAAAAGAGGCCCTGAGGGGACCTGAATAGTTAGAGCTCCTGGCATAGGAAAGCAAACAGCCTGAGCAACATCACTTGATTGTAGCGGGAATAAAGTGGTGAGTGGTTGAAGGGGTAATCCCAGGCGTTCTACATATTCTATGGGTCTTGAATGTGGCGGAGGTGGCTCACTGTGAAGTAAGGCTTGCTGAAACATCTGGGTAGAAACGACTGCTGTTGTGACTGGAAGGAATCTAGAGAGCTGACTTGGGGAACAAAAGTCAGGGTTTGCTTGTTGTAGGGGGAAAACTGCTGGTGGGAGGGAAAGAGGGGATTGAAAGAACTGCAAGGTCTTCCCTATATGCTCCGAGCTAAACCTAGAGGTACTGCCTCCCATTCTATGCTCTGTGAATGTGAATGGAGGATGACCTAGGTAGGACTGGCAAACAGCTGAGATGCCAGGTTTAGTACAAGACTCCTCCTGGTCAGGTTCACCAAGTGTTCCATGCTTCACCAAAAGACATTTCCTCCTCTCCTTCCATGTAGCAGAAGTGCGCTCTTGAGAGAGGGAGCCATAGTCAAATGACTTACTTCTTGTTTCCTCTACATGTGCAGGGTGTGGAGGACTTGCAGTTGCCTGTTCAGAGGTTGAGCGGCGCATCTCTCTGTGAGAATGATGGTGCTGATGGAGACTTGATGGAACAGTCAGCATGTGAGAGCTTTGGGAGCTCCAGGTACCACTTTGCATCTCAGAGTCTGGCCTTCCGGATTCCTCAAAGGATGCAGATCGACTGGAGGCATGGGAAACATTGCTCTCTTGGCTTGGGCTGTGTGGCAGGGATACTGATTCAAAGCTAGATTCTCCTGATGATTGGGCTGCCTCAGCCAAACGGAGACGCTTCTTCTTTGGCGGCAGCTTCTCTGCAGGGAGCTGAGCCAGAGTTTGGCTACGCTGAGGCCACTGGAATTCCTCCACCTTCTCTGACTCTTTAGAGGTGTACGCATTCACTGAATGGGAGACCATCTCTGTATCTGGCTCCTCTGTAACCAGAATTTCTGGCACTTGAATGTTGGGCTGACGGATTAACCGGGATGTGGAGGTTGGTTTTGGCTCCTCTGATGGCCCGTGTTCTGGCTCTGCTTCCTGATTTGCCATAGAGATGCTTTCCTGTTTTTCAAAGGATCTGGTATGCTGGATAACAGAAATTTCTTTCCAGGGACCCCTCCTTTCTGCCTCACTTTGTGAAAGGCCACGAGGTGTGCCCTGATTATCAGTACTGCCTGGCATTGATGGAAGCTGGGTGCTGAAAGACACTGCTGTTGGCCCTGGACTGGGAGGGTCTTCCTCAAGACTTTCTTCTTTTTTTTTCCTCTTGCGCACAGCCATGGCCATTGCTTTGAACTTGTAGCTCATAATCTGTGGCGGATTCTCAATAAAAGAACTGCCTTCCTCACTTGGCGGAACGTGTGGAGATTTACTCATACACGCTAGTCTGTGTGCATTGTAAGAGTCCTGCTTATTCAAGCGAGTCCCACAAATTTCACACTCATAAAGGTGTAATTCTCTGTCTTGCTTCTTTCCTGATTCTGTTTCTTTCAAACTAGAAGAAGGACCTGCATCCTCAATAAAGAGGTCCACTCCAGCTGGGACCTCAATAGCGGGTTGGCGTCGTAACATTCGTTGATGTGGCCCAATCCTCATTTCAGCTGCTATGGCCTGTTGATCATCAAAAGAATGACTTAGACGAAAGCCGTGTGACGCTGTATCTGAAGTATTACAAGAAGATGGCACTGATTGACTCCTATAGAGAAGAGCACTGGAGTTCTGACTAGTCAGTGTTTCTGTTTCAGCCAAATACGAGCCAGGTAATTCACTTGCAAAACTACCAGGAGTAAGTTGAACAGCAGAGCCACAAGAGCCTGGGTCATCCGCTTTTGGTTCAAAAACACAGGGTTCCTTGGGTGAAGAGAACTTTACAGACTCAATGCTACTTCTTCTAGAGAGTGAGGAACGTCTTGGTTTGACACTATCAATTTCACTTGTATCCACCACGGCTTCATTTATAGTAATTAGCTTAGTTATATGCTCAATGACTTGTGTCTTAGGAACAGTGAAAGGGATTGATTTTTCCTGTTGACCTGAAGATGATGATGATAATTGCAGTTGTTGATGTGAAATTCTTTGCTGTTGTCCTAGGCGTCCATACTTTCCTAGAATTATCTCAGCATACGTTTTAGCACTGGCATTTGGTGGGCTCACTTGGGAGAGCTCAGCACTCCCAGAACTGGAAAAATAGCCAGACTCTGTGCTCCCCTTGCTGCCAGGACCCAGCGAGGATCGAGTTTCATCTGAAGATGCTCTGGGAGCTCGCTTCCTCTCGCTTAGCCTCATTGCTAACCTTTGCTTGACTGCCTGTGAATCCTCAGTTTGGGGACCCTCCTCTATAAATGACAATTCCACTTTACTACTTTTTTTCAGAGTTGGCCTGCCCTGTGAGGTAGATGGTTGGTGCTGCCCCGTCTCATCCTCAGAACCTGAACTCTCTCCCTCCGTTCCCTCTTCTTGCTCATCTCCCAAGGCTCCACTTTCCGGCCCGATGAAACTGGTCTCTTCACGACTTGAGGCCATGCCTGCTTTTATTCGATGCGCATGGGATTTGCGGTGTTTGTACAGGTTGCTTTTGGTCTTGAAGGAGAATCCACATGGGACACATGGATAAGGCCTCTCTCCAGTGTGAGATCGGATGTGTTTTTGGAGAACGCTAGGCTTTGCACAAGGACGGCCGCAGTATGTGCACACATATTTCCCTGGTTTTTGGGGTTTACGTTCTCGTCTACATGGGGTGCCTTCCTGTACTTCCACACTGGGCAGAGATTGAGTTTGCTTAACATTATGAATTTGGGGAGATGGATCTCCCAGGGCAGAACAGCTGCCTCTTGAAGGACCAGGTACTTCTGAAAGCTGCCAAGATGACCCACCCGCCTGTGACTGTTGCTGCTGCTTCTGCCTTTGGAGCATTTCAAAGCGTTTTGGCTGCCTGTGTTGAAGGCGGCCATGTGATCCATGGACAGATTGCGAGGTAGCTTGTTGCTGTAACTGAGGCAGCTGTGCTGCTAACAAAGACTCTGATGGCTGCTGTTGCCCACCAGACCGCTCCCCATCGGCCGACTGCTTTTTCTCTGCCTCCATAGGATGTGGGGAGGAGGCCTCAAGGATGCAATTGGAGTGCTGCTTTGAGCACCAATCCGATAAACATCATTGCATCAATACTCTTCCAACAGGAATAAGTCTTTACGCTCGCTTTAGGGGGCTAATTGTATTATGCCATAATTAATGTAAGATACCGGATGGTGTCTTAACTGAGAAAGGCATAATTAAACAGTGTCAGTATGCAGCCGCCATATATGTGAGTGCTGGTTGTGTGCTAAATGTCGCCTCTCCTGTTCACAAATAGCCTTGGTGAAATTCATCTTTGTGTGTCTTTTGGGTTGATGCCTGGCAATGGGGCTTGACAAAGAATGTCTCGAGATGCTTTTGAGGCACTTTCTCTGCTGACATTGAATAATTCTTTAAGACCTATTTGTCTCCCATCTTCAGCCTGTCACATGTTAGAACTTCACTGGCCCTGCAGAGACACAGAAAATAAAATAAGTGGTAAGTGTTGGGAAACCTATTCAAAAATGCAGCAACCAACTACTGCTTAGCTAATTTTAAATGATTTAAATCAATCAACCTAAAAGAGATTAATTTGCAAATCATATATTACCATTCCTAATTCTAAACTGCTATAAGAGAACTCCAGACACATAATTCTTTAAAACATTCTAATGGGAAATGAGACATGCTACTTATTTACTTCATTTAATTGATCTATAGTATTTCTCTTATAAAATTCCAAGTTGTTCCTTGCACACACAAGCAGTTGTGATAAGATGTCATCCCTTCAGCAAAAACAAAACAAATATGAATGAAAGAAGGAACATAGCTTAGAAAGTGATTTTGTCCATGTACATACATCATACAAAATACTATGAAAAGCCAGGAGTGCTAGGGGCCATCTCTTTAGTGAATTTCCAAGACTATTACACAAAATGAACACTGTGGGTAAAGCTTATTCCTTATAAGAGCAATGATGTTTATCTGCCAGAGGTAATTCAATCAGAGACCACATTTTAGGCTGTATTTTGAGATGGACAACAAATCCACAAACAGTAGCTTGTATAGTTTATTTCTGAACATTTTGTGGTTTATCAACTTTCTAAGTAGAAAAGATTTGTCAGAAAAATGATCATTAATTTTTGTGAATAAATTCAGGGTTCCAGTTTTCTGATTATACTGGAAAAAAATATTCTTAATTAGCATTTGAGTCTTGTTCTCAACTAAACAACCTAAGCCCTTTATTTCAGGGAAAATATCTAGAATTAAATTTAGCGCATAATTTAAGCCTAAATCAAACAATATGAAAAAAATACTTGTCTTACTATCTTACACAATTTTGCTTCCAGTAAATTTACTGGAAAACAACAAAAATATTAGATTTGTGCAATTATTTACTGTTTCAGGGAGGTGCCTTACACATTTTCCTTATGTTCACAAAAACTACAGCATCTTAGGTTTCATTACTTGGTGTTCACTGAGGGAAAAGCAGTGAGCAGAAAAAAACTGCTTTCCTCTTGAAATAACTTGACAGATTCTTGACTGAGTTTGCTTTCTCAAACAGCTGCTCCTGGCTGAGTGATGCACAACAATTTAATGAGCGTTCTCAGAGCAGAGGTAGGCTTTGGTTACACAGTGTTTTTATCAACAGCAAGCAATTATAGAAGATATAACAATACTAAGACCTTCATCATTATTCATGATAAAATAGGTATATATTTGACTGCAAAAGGACTGAACCACAAATTTATAATGAATGCACCTAATTTGCACAGGGTTATTACTGTGAACGGGGCATACAGTTTATTATAAATTTACACCACTTGATTGTTGGAATTTCTATCTGGATTTACACAAACATATGTAAACTAAACGGGCAGAGAGAGACAAATGTAGACAGGAGACTTTGTTCTTATCACTTCGTAATGAATGTCCGATCATACGTCAAAAATAAGTGTAAGTTTAATGACCTCTGACACGGTATTGATGTGGCTCTTAAACAGGGTGATTAAGAGGGTTTCGGATGGGGAGAGCGCTACGTGAATTATTCATAGCTGTCTATGTGTCTACATTTTCAAGCAGACAGAAAATACTTAAAAGGAAGTTTGCACATGTTCAAACACATACACAGATCTCCAATCATTCATATTCCATCTCTGTCTGTGATTACAAAGCAGCAGAGCAGATCAGACTTTTCATATCTGCATAATTCATATAACTGGAAAATTTGATTACTAATGATTCATATCACCTTTATAGAAATCTAGAATTGCAAGCATACTGTAAACCGCTCATAATGGCAATGATCAGCACTGAAAAGTGACCTGAAGTCAACAAGTCTTGGTGATTTCCGGCTTCATTTCATTTCTATCAATAAATAAGTATTTATTTAATATTTGCTTGATTATGTCTAAATCTCACTTGAATTATAATGATGATACTGAAATTGCCCAACAGAAAGACAGAGAGAAAAAGGCTTTGACATAAGAAATAAAGTGAAAGAGAAGCGTATGGACTGTGCACAGGCAGCAGAAAAACTGGATCATGAATACTGGAGACCTAAAGAAAAAGAGACTACTTTTTGTCAGCCTTTCTGTAACAGACTCATGTAACATCAACAACAGAGAGAAAACAAATCCAGGCCGAGGTCAAATGAAGGATGAACTGAAGACACAAAGAGAATGTGACAAAAGATGATGCAAGATACTCTTTCCTTATTCTCTTGCTCCCTCTCTCAAACATATGGAGGAAGAGGGGGTATTGAACAGCTGGGACCTCCTCAAACTGACACACAGACCCTGCTGTACTGACACTTCACAACACCATCCTACAGTACTTCCTATTTTGTAATTTACATGCATGTTAAAAGTGAAAAAAAAAAAAAAAAAATTGTATATATATATATATATATATATATATATAATTAGTTTAAGCAATGATATTTAAGATTTTCACTTGTGTAAAATTATACAAATAATCAATAGACTTACAGACTAGAATTTTATAGAAGCACGAGGATTACCAGTAAAATACACCTGGAAACCACCTAGTAAATCCCTATAACGTGCTAAAAACTATTAAAAACACATTTTTGATAACTGTCCACAACACAGTACAATAATAATAATAGTTTTGAAAAGGTAAGCAACATCCACATTTCCTTAAGATTTAGTTAGCATTAATCTTGCACAAATATCTAAGCACACAGAAAAGACACTGAAATTGAAGGAAAAACTGTAACTTATGTTTGGTTTCACTTTCAAGATTTGCTGGCATGATAATCTGGTCTGGATCATGAACTAATAAACCAGTCTTTGCATATCGAAAGTCTCAGATTGTGAAGAAAATGTAAAATAAGCGTGCCTGAGTATATGAAATAATAAAATCGTCAAGCCTTTTCTTAGAATAGCCCACAGAGGCTTCTAGACAGGAGTGGAAAAACACATTTTAAAGCTCTCCCATCTTGCGATTTCTCTGCCTCCCACTGTCCTAGTGACAACTCGCCAGATTTGATAACAGAAATGTCAGCTTGTTCGTCGTATGTTAATTGCACCACCAAGAATGATATAAATATCTCCCGACTGGATGCGGTTGGCTCGTTTCTAGTGGTCTCCAGGTGAGCTGACCCTGCTGGTGTAGAACATGGGCTCTTTAATGGAGCTGAGAGTAGATTCAAGGACTCTAGAAGCCACGTGGCGGCTTGTCAAGACTGTAGTAAATAAGGAGACCATCTTGATTGAAGGAACTCATTTTGTCTAAAGCTTGTATAATTACAAACAATACTTACAAAACCGATGGCGGTGCTTTGGCTTTTAACCGATCATAATAATCCAATGACGCTGTATATGAAGATAATAACTCATTGTTTTCATCACGTCAGGTCCATTAAAATGGCGTTTTTTATTATTAGTTGAGTACAATGACGGATAAAGAGTTAGCGCTTCTCTTTCCAGCTCTTACTCTTGGCAACCTGGCTCCGGTTCCCATGGAGACAGGCCTACAGCTAGCCACGGCAGATGGAGGGTGAGCTGGAGGTCTAAATTTGTCCCCCAGCATCCTATCTGAGTGTAGTGGCACGCAGGCAAGAGGAAGTAGATAAACAGGCTGACCTCCGCACGCCAGTGGCAGCATCTCATGACCCCACGTGTCCCCTCGCTGAGACCTCAACATGTTCATCAAAGACAAACCGGAGGAGGCGGTGCCGCTGGTCCATGCCGCCAGAAGGCCCCTCCTGAATGTCACGCCGCAGGAGTCAGAGGCACAGCTCACCACCCCGCCTGTACTGGCACAAACATCAACGTTCAGTAAAGATCATAGGGGGAAAGACATCACGACCCCTCTGAACCATGCTGGTTAGCGTTTCTGTCCAACATCCTTCCCTTGCGACCAAATAATCAACGGTGACTCGTTCGACTAGAGAGATAAGCTACGCAGCTATGTTTACAGAGCAATAGGCAGCCAATGTGAATATTATTTGCTTATGCAAATCAGTCAGTTACCACAAACTATTTATGTACAGTCGACCGTAAAAGCATAGAATTACACCTTGTGACTGTTTTTAGAACAAGGACCTCACGTGGACGTCCACATGCCACACCCTGTCGCAGGCCTGCTGTCTGTTGGCTCGGTGAAGTTTGTGTTTGTGTGTACACTGTGATTGAATTACCACCAAAAAAGTGTTTGCTCTAAATTGGAACAAAAACACGAGCTTTCCAACTTTGTGTGAACATTCGGTCCAAAAGCAAAGCTGAATTTGGACAAAGGAGTACAACAAATGAATAGGCTTTAGGATTTAGGATAACAAAAAAAGTTATGTAATACAAAGGAAAATAATAAATCAATCAAATCAAAACAAAACAAGAAAAAAATAATACAGCAACATTCAAACATTTTGGGTCAGTACCATTTTTTTTAATTAAAACTTATTCTGAAAGGACACATTGAATCGATCAAGTCCAAGTAAGATATTTACAGTGTAACAAAACATTACTATTTCAAATAAATGATGTTCTTTTGAACTTCAAAGCACAACTGTTTTAACACTGATAAGAATTGTTTCTTCAGCACCAAATCAGCATATTGAATGATTTCTGAAGGATCACGTGACACTAAAGACTAGATTAACGGCTGCTGAAAATACAGCTTTGCCATCACAGGAATAAGTTACATTTTAAAATATATATATATACAAATAGAAAACAGTTATAACAATATTTCACAATTTTACTGTTTTTAACCATAATTTTGGATCAAATAAATGAAAGAAAAAAAAAATAGACTTTTGTGAAAACAAATCTTAAAGACTCCAAACTTTTGAATTTATAATCAAAATAAACACAATAAACAGGAAAATGTTGCAAAATAGGCCTTATAAACAGGCAGAGCAAAACAGGCCTTATAAACTTGGGGCTACACTTAAATGAGCTTAATATCACCATGCATCACAAGAAAGACCACTTGTAAAGCACCACACATGCTGAGTGACTAACTATTTGGTTTACCTCACAGACCTTCAGATGCTGGCAGACAGACTTGTGAACAGGGGAGTTAAAGAGGCTTTTTGTGTTTACTTTGATTAAGGAGCAACAAGGGCAAATCAGGTCAGCAGGTCTTCAGTTTCACCAGCCCAAGGTGCTTGTTTCTGAGCAGGTATGCATATCAGCAAAAAAACACAAGCTGGATCACTTTATTTGTTCAGCCTCACCTTATTTAGAACAGAAATGAATGGTTTTCAATTAATAGTTCAGCAAAACTAAATAATTCTGTCAATGTTTCTTACATTTCAAACTCTAAACTTCAGAATCTAAAGTTTTCCCTGATACTTTTATGCCTCAGAAAGCACCATAAAAGTATCCTGTGATATACAACTTGTGCACTACTTCCAGGTCCTCTGAAGTCATAGCTTTCTGTGAGGAACAGCCCAAAATCAATGTAGTTATTAACTAAAAGTCTTTGACATTCATCCTAAGAGATAAAGAGAGAAGTTGAGATGTTTATGAACAAATCATTCTTTCAAAAGCAGTTCACAAACCAGTTTGAAAGACTCATTCACAAATCAGACTGATATAGTTCAGTGACTTAATAAGCGAGTTATAATTTATGTAAATTTATACATCTCGGTCCGTTCCTCACACTACCGTTTATTTTCAGAAGATTTGAAATACAGTACACAAGTCATATGAATCGGTCTTATCATACCTTTACGGTGCTTTTCATCTTTTTTAAAGCTTCAGTCTTCAAAATGGATCTTTTTTCATTCTACACGACTGTATGTAAGAAAGTCACACGAGTTTGGAACAACTGTGTAAATAATGGCAGTTTTCAGTTTTAGATGAGCTAAAAAGGTTTAGACTGGTTAGATTGTAAAAAAATACTAGGTGACGCATGCCTACTTCAAGCGTACTGCTAAACACGGCCACTCAGGGCTTCCATAGTAACCCGAGACAAAGAATGAGAAAGATGAGCTGTGCGAGTTTCATTCATTTACATTCACAGAGGAACAAGTGGAACGGCTCAGTCTTCCAAGCCACCCACAACATCGTGCTCACGGGCCCGTCAATCACCTCACCCTTCGGCTTTCAGAGCACAGGGCTGATAGGAAAATTCCACCCACATCAGGAAGTGAATCAAGCAGTGCTTCTAACAGGGAGTGACGGTGAATCAGATGGCCCCCAGAACTCTACCATCGCACGGGCCGGCCCACACAGCCGCCGCTGAGCGCTCTGATATGATTAGTCATACTCCGGCTGCATTTCTGAGCTTCTTTATTCCCTCGTTACCGCCACCTCTCAAGTCTCTCCTGGCTTTAACCTTCCAAAAACAAAGCAGCGTTAATGAGGAAGCCTCTCAGGGCTTTTCAGAAGTGCACTTTACCTGTACTCCTCATCCTCTTCCTGATGGAGAGATTCTCTAACTAAAACATGGAATATAAGGGCCACGGACACTGCAAAGAGTTCAAGCTCATCAGATTTCACACACTAGCACACCGAGTTAAGGAAACACGGTGTTTCGCCTAAAGAGTCTACAATCACAGCCTTAGGTGCTTTCAACTCACCAGATTCTTAGAAAATCTTTAGTTAACAGATTTTCTTGAAAACGTGTTGAACCTATTACATGCAAGTCTTTGTTTACAGAATGACTCTGTGAGTCATTTATGACGAATTTCCCTTCCCTGGATGTACAGAACATGTGAAAACACTGCAAAAAAAAAAAAAAAAATCTTTAATGTTCTTAGTCATTGTTTTTTATTTTCAGCAAAATATCTAAACATCACTAAGATGACACATTTACTTTAAAAGTAAAATAGAAGCCTCACACATAACATGGGAGGGCAAAAAAAAAGAAAGAAAAAAAAAAGGATATTGTGGCCATGATTTAAGATTTTTTCCCCCCACAATCTAGGTTCAGTTAAATCAGGGCCATGAGTTAAAAGAAGGGAATGAGTTAGTACAACATGGCCACAAATCAAGTTGTGGGAACTATTTATTAATTTGTGGCCAAGCATTTAATGATCTGACATCTAATTTAAATACACAAAATAAAATGACAATAAACAACAATTGTTTTATTATATACTTAAATTAAATGTCGTTTCAAACTTGTTTACATCTGTTTCTTGAATGAGAGATATTTAACAGATTGTCCAAGCTGCTCTTTTCCATACAATCAAAGTAGAAGCACAAAAGAAGGTCAAAAGGGTTTGAAATAACATAAGCTTAAGTATATAATCACAGAATTTTCATTTTAGGGGAATTATGTCATTATTTCAAGGTACATAATCATGCCCTAAATTAACTTGAGAAGCAAAACTGCATAAGATCCTAGGATGTTTAGATATCTTTACAGAAAAAAAAAGATTAAGGAAATGTTTTTGCAGTGCACACACACATTCAGTCCCGTGTAATGTAACTCAGATGCCACACACTCAAAAAATGTGATGACATTAAACTTAAACGCACCGTTAACAAAAACAGTGAAATACTCACTCTGAAAGCTGATCCCCTTATGTCTAGTAATTCCAGTTAGCGTTCATTTTCCAAACAGAACAGCGCGTACGGTCGGATAGACGGGAGGTAGTGCCGTCCATTACCTGAGGAGTTCTGCCACCTCACACTGCTAAAGCATGAATGAAAGCCACCAAACGACACAGCGGATATGAATGTTTGTGTTTGAGAGGGTGTACTTCTGTGAAGTGAGTGAGGGGGAGGAGGGTGAAGAGGGGAGAAAGACAGAAAAAGATGGGAGGGGGAGAGTGAGAGTGAGAAAGACAAGGAGTAAGAAAGCGAGTGGGTGTGAGAGAGACATGGAAACACATGGCGGGAACGAGGTGGCGGAAAAGGGTGTGTGAATGAACACCGTTACAGTGATTGAATAACAGGCTTCTCCTCCATGCACAAGGACAACCAGGAGTGTTATTGCTGTGATGACCAGCTGACAAAGCCAGAACGCAGAATTGGTTAAATAGCTTATTACAGGACCATGATCATCATAGACATTTACACTTTGACATGAATCAGAAATTATCATTAGAATGTTAACTTAATTATAGCATTTAATTTTCTTTTCATTTTTTTCTAAATGATTAAAATGTAAAAATTAAATGCATTTAAATTATATTATTGCTAAATATCATGAATAAATTATGATACAGTATATAAATAAATATATATGCATAATATTTATATATACTACCATTACAAAGCTTGGGGTTGGTAAGGTTTTTTTTTTTTTTTGCAAAATATGTCTCTTATGCTCAAGACTGCATTCGTTTTATTAAAAATACAGATGTAAATGCAACATTGTGAAATATTATTATAATTTAAATTATGTTTTCTATTTTAATATATTTGAAAATTAATTTTTAATTTATTCCTGTGATGGCAAAGCCGAATTTTCAGCAGTCATTACGCCAGTCTTCAGTGTCACACGATTCTTCAGAAATCTGACTAATATGCAGATTTTGTGCATATTTATTATGATCAATGTTGAAAACAGTTGTGCTGCTTAATATTTTTGTGGGAACTTTTTTGATGCACGGAAAGTTCAAAAGAACAACGTTGACTTTATAAACAGAAATCGTTGGTAACATTATAAATGTCTATGCTGTCAGTTTTGACCAATTTAATGCAATCTTAACCTCTTAAGACCCGAGAGAAAAGTTTTCGGAAAAAATTAGTTTTTTTTCATGTCTTTACATTGTTTAGAGCATTAAAAATAATGTAAAAAAAATATTAAAAAAATGATATTTCATTCATAAGTTATGCTATGTCCTCGTTTGAGGACATCGGGACTCAATTTCTTTAAAAAAATAAAAAGACATGAATGAACATGCATTGGCAAAAACAATTGATTTTTTTAAATCACCAATACATTTTTAGTTTTCAAGAATTTTTTTTTTTTTTTTTTTTTTTTACCAAACATTGTATAAAGATGATTCTCAACTATGTTATAACAATGATTCGATATACCACTTATCTTTCTGCAAAATGTGTGTAAAATGGCCATAAACGGGTTTTCTCATTATATACAATGTATCTATAAACTAAATCTAATTTGCATATTAATGTGTTTTTGGGGCAACATGTAATGAAAAAAGAAGTGTAATAATGGGAATAATAATTGACAAGATTTTCATAATTATATATAATATTTCATAGAATATTGAAATATAATTTCTTTCCCTATTCATTTGTTATGTCTCCCAAAATGCGTAATAAACATGCTCGTATGAGGACATGTATGAAATGAAAGCCCTGTTTCGTCACAGAAAGTCATATTTTGATTTGAAAGCCCATAACATTTTCCTGAGATGTTGATTTATGACACACAATTAAAAAAATAGACAGATTTAAATGATAATTACAAAATATTATCATATTTCCATAAGAGTGTCACTAAATTAATTTCAGACATGTTTGAAGACCAAGGAGAGGGAGTGGTCATGGTGAAACATCCAATCATTTGATATCTCTGAAAAGCCCTGAATGTGCTTTGTACAGGACATCCAGACTTAAAACTGTGGCATGTATATTCTCAGAGAAATACACTAAAATATAACGTCCTCATATGAGGCCGCAGGGTCTTAAGAGGTTAATGAACAGAAGAATTAATTTATTTAAAAAATCTTACTGCCTAAACTATTAGAAATTATTTAAAATGTAGATTCTTTTGTGACAGTACATATGAAGCAGTGAACACTGAGAATTACAAATGAACATTATGAGTAGATCATATGATGTCATTACACAGATGGGAATCTGTAGGCTTACGGTTAGTGAATTACTGTCATGTCAACTCAGTTTGGCCTTCCTAACTTTTACTGTTCAATTACACAGCTCCATATTTTGATGATAACATCACAATGAGCTAGACCACTGACTGGGTGGAGCTCTCTAAAATTTAGAAGCACATATGTCTGCTGTATTTGTGAACGTGTGCAAGTAAGCATCTGCCACACAATCTAAAGAACTGGAACTGATTTTGAGTCAGAAAAGTTCCTAGATATTAGGATTTTGAGAAAAGTGGAATTTGATATACTGTGCAAAAGATTCAATGTAAGATACATACCACTACTGCCAGATAACTCAAACCCAGCATTCAAATGTTTACTCTTTCAAACAAAAAACAAACAATCAACCTCTAGTTGTCCACACATATTATCACAAACATCCACATGTGCACATGCCCAGATTTATCACAACAGCTCCTGAGCATGAAAAGAGGTCAGAGTTATAGGAAATTCCTCCAGAGCTGCGGGTCACAAATGCTCCTGCTGCATTTATGGTGCATTGTGGGCCGATGAATCAACACACTCCAAATGGGGCTTTCCCAGTGAACAAATGACATGAGCACTAAGAAAGAATCCTGGGAGAACTGAACTCCCTGCTCATGATGCCAATGGCACTGAAAACACTCTTTATTAAGGTGTTTTTAATGAACAGGTTTTCCTTATTCTTGATTGCTAATACATGCCGCCACATTCTACTACAAATGACCAACAAAAATGCAAGTAGCTTGCAGAGGTTAAACAAAATCTAATAAGCAAGCATGAAAAAGAGCAACTCTGACTTCTTGATATCACCCTTTGTTTTCTACAGAAAGCGAAATAAATTGAGCTAGGATAAAAAAACCCCAACTAAAAATAACAAAAAATTTAATACATATTTAAAACACAGGGTTAAAATTTATTAAATGTGTAGCTAATAAGAAGTGTTTTTTAATAATAAAAATAAAAATAGAATAAAATAAAATAAAATCTAAAATATCTATCTAATCTAAAAAAAAACCCACTAAACATGAAGATTTTTTTTTTCATGGAAATATTTGACATAAATAAATTACATATTTACATAAAATGCCACCATAAAAGGTAAAATTTGGCCCCTGCAATTAATTTAAGGACATATAAATTTCGAGCTAGATGCCATTAGAACAATGCCATTAGAAATGCTAACAATGCTAACAATGCCATTTAGAAATGCTAATATGAAGTATTAAAATAAACAAAAATAAAATAATATAAAAAATAATATAAAATAAAGCTCTAAAACTCTAAACATGAAGATTTTTTCATGGAAATATTTGACATGAATACGTCACATATTTACATAAAATGCCACCATACAAGGTAACATTTGGCCCCTGGAATTAATTTTCAAGGACATATAAATTTCGAGCTAAAGACTAACAATGCCATTAGAAATGCTAATATGAAGTGTTAAAATAAAATAAAATATTGTTAAAAAAAAAAATAAAATAAATAAAATAAAAAATTTCAATGAAATTTCATGGGCATAAATACATCATAATACAGTAAAATTTGGCCCCTGGAACTGGTTTTCAGGAACATTATTGCTCCTAAAGATAAAAGTATATTTCTTTCCACACGTTTTTACTGTTTGGTTTTTCTACCTCGTTTCTTACAACTTTAATCCACCTCCCCTCCCCCCATTTCTTTCTTTCTCTCTGTCTGTTTTATCAATCATCCCAAATGATTGTGTGACCTTCAGCGTCATGTGGAGCAGGGCAGTGTGCCGGCCCTGGGGCCGTGCGTGTATTGTGTCTGTCTGAATGTGATCTTTGTGGCGATGGTCAGCCTATTTAAAGGAGGGGGGCCTGTGGACAGGCATTGCCCATACTGTAGCCCTCTGGGAGGGGAACTCACTTTTCCGTCATCTCTTTGTCTTCTGTTTTTCCAAGAAGAGATGGGACAACAGAGGCTCTGTAAATCTGATCAGCGGGCCGAGTGCTGTACAACAATGGCATGACGGATTGTCTTGTTAGAGCGAGATCTCCGTTGCCACACCATACGAAGAGAGCTGGGCCAGTGTCCTTGGACCTTGTTAGACAATACAAGATAGGATATGAAATAAAATAAACTGCATTGAATTAGAAAATAATCCAGACTGCCAATACCAGGCCGAAACGAAAATAACTCTTGGAATACCTTGATATCACAAGCTATAGAGATTACATAACTAAAAGTAGGTTTAGAGTCGGTGTTGTTTTTACTAACTGGAACATCTCCAGGAAACGGTTTCAGCCTGAGGTTCCTCACTGCTGAGGCATTTGTATAAGCATGACAGAGTGCGTAAGGACCACTACCATACCAGGTGTGTTTACACCACCTTGTACGTCAAGAATTCAAGGGAGTGGCATTGTGACACTGTGACGACGCAGCTGTTATAGGCATTAACTACAGTGTTGCTAGAGAGTTTCTTACTATCCCAAGTCAAACGAGCCAAACCTGTCTATAATATTCTCACTCCCAGACTATTGTGGCACAAAGCTCAAGTCAAAGTTCAACTTTTCAGACTGGTCTCAGAAGAAGCACATTTGGTCATTTTACACCTGGTCATCCTGTCCTTGCCTAACCCAAAGCATGAGCAATAGCAATTATGTAGCAAGCACTACTACTAAGAATGAGCTTTTTGTGGCTGCTGAAAGTCAGCTATTGCATTTCCTCCAGGTGGAATGACATGCAAAGAGAAGCTTGCCATTAGTCTATACCTCCAGGGTGACATCTCCACATGACTCCTGTTTGTTATTCTCATTTAGGCTCTTATGCAACTAATGCGTCTTCTCGGAAAATTCAGCTGCAGGCGCTAAAGCAACTGTTTAAACAGGTGGGGTTCTGAAAATTTAAGGAAGTCATTTAGAGAATGTGGACATCACTCTCGGTTTTAACTAAACTGTTAAACAGGACTAACAACGGAATTCTACTGCCAAGTGAACATGGTCACCCTTTCAAAAGCTGAAGTCGCTCTTTAAAAAGAACTGAATCCATCTTTTATCAATGTCATTAGAAGCATACAGATTTAGAGGGATTTAAAAAGGGACGAAAATGCTGGCACTATGGCAAACTTTCCCAGCCTCCTAAGCTAAACCCTCACTTCTATTAGTGTTCTCCTGCAGTGGGAGTGATGAGGGTTTGTTTTTAGAGCGAGAGCAGTATAGGAGGCCTTTGTCTCCTCGCCTGTCACCACCCAGCCTCTCTCCAGAGGGGAGATGGTTAAAGGTGGGGGATTGAAAGTCAAAAATAGCTCGATCCCCAACGATATAACACCCACACATGAAAAAGTGAATGACTCCCAGCCTGTGACACTCCCTCACACCCCTGATGGCAAACAGAGATAGTAGTTTGGTTTGGAACAAGCATCCACAGTGCCCCTCGTTGTGGCCGTTGTGTGCCCCCTTGGGTAATTCCACACTATTTTCTCTCATAACCTGTCAAGCTTATCTGTTATTTAGGTTGCATGGGTAATCTTGTAACTTCGACATAAGTTATACTTGCTAGACGGGCGATGTGATGCAACGTGTACGTATCAAGCTTTAGGAGGCACATTTATGTCATTTTGGCCCAATCCTGGACTGTAATTTAAATCAAATTAGCGGTTTTGGATTTGCAGACAGATGAAATGTATTTTGGCACTGCCGCCCACAAAATGAGGACCTATAAAAAGGGAAAAGGTAAAAATGGATCTGCTTGTGAAAATATTTGCACAGAGATTTCAAATGTCAGACTAAATAAACAACAGGGTTTTGGGGTTCAAGAAAAGAACAAATCAAACCAGCAATTCCTCAATTTATTAGGGGGTGATAGACACGTCAAAGACGCTTTTTATTCGCAACGATGATGGAGCAAGACTCGGGTCTCTTGATTACCCCTACCTAGAACTGAGCGTGCAACTTTAGTAGCTCTACTATAGTAGCTGCTTTTGTAGCTCAACTGGCTAGAACTAGAAAATAATTTTCCATGAACGTTTGGATGAGCCACTTTGGATAAAAGCATCTGCCAAATGCATTCATGCAAAAAGACACACAATGTACAAAATGTGTACGGCTGTAAATAGGTGGATAAATAATTATGATTTTGAATAATTAAGATTTTTATTTCTCAAAATACCAAGGCTGCATTTACTTGATCAAAAATACAGTAAAAATGTCAAATATATATTTTTTTCTATTTGAATATATTTTTAAAATGTCATTTATATCTATGATGGCAAAGCAGAATTTTCAGCAGCCAATACTCCAGTCTTAAGTGTCACATGATTCTTCAGAAATCATTCTAATATGCTGATTTGGTGCTCAATAATATTATTATTAATGCTGAAAACAGTTTTTGCTGCTTAATATTTTTGCGGAGACTGTGATGTAAGTTCCGGGGTAGGTATGATTTAAAAAAAGGTTACAAAAAGAAGCTGTATTAAATGCTGATAAACGCTGTTCATTGAGCAACCAAAGTTTCTGCAATAAAAATATGCCACAATAACTGAAAGAACCATTATTAACCATTATTAATAATTGAACACCAATAATAAGTGATAATAACTAAACAACAAATGAGCATATATTAATGATTTCTGAAGGATCATGTGACACTAAATTCTGGAGATATGATGGCTGAAGATTCAGATTTACATCACAGGAATAAATAACATTTTAAATTATATTAATATATAAAACAGTTATTTTAAAGTCAAGCACACAGACATGGGTGCACATGGATATCCTCCCACTCTCTTGGCCTAATGTGAATGAGATCCTGATGGACTGCTTCACGCAAGTCCTTTTTGTTTTATGATCGATCAATATGGCTGCTCTTTGGCTTGGATATGTGATCTGATTATGTCTGAACCGAGTAATCCTGATTCTGTGTATAGTCCGCATTGCACTAGAGCACCAATATCTCTGACAATTCTCTTCACCGAGCCACAGTATACAGAAAAACAGCCAAAATTCCCCCAAAGTCATGGGCTCGATGCCAAATTCAAAATACACATAAATCTAGACTGTTCAAACTCAGGTGGCACAGCGCAATACTGCTGCTTGAAACTTTCAGCAGAAGCATGAGTAGGAGTGAAGCTCTCCGGTGTTATGTGTTGTGTAATACAGCACTTGTGCATCCTCCCCTATCATTTACATTATACTTATGCCTTTGGCAGACACTTCAGTGCATTCAAGATATATTTTATCGGTATGTGTGTCCCCTGGGAATTGGACACATGACCCCAGTGTTACTAGCACTATGCTTTACCAGTTCAGCTACAGGAACTACCGTCGGCATCTGTGTATTACGTTATAGAGGTTTTGTTTGTATTGCCATTATGAGGGACAAGAAAAAGCTCTCTCTGCGAAAAACAAAAAATACTGGAGAGGATGGGAGAAAACAATGTTCAGAAAACAAACATAAAAAAAGAACTGGGAAGTCTGTGAAAGTAAAGGGGCAAAATGAGACACATTCTTGACAGAAACTTCCAGCTGTCATGGCAAAAATCAGAATCTCAAGTTATTTAGTGAAGAAAAATTAAAGGGAGCAACAAAGGCGAGAGAGAGAAATAAGCATGACATGTCATGGGAAGAGAACACAAGTGATAAAAATAGAAGGAGGAAGTCACTTTTAGAAGCCGCCTACTCATGTCGAAGCCGAAAAGTTTCACTCGTCACTGCGTGGGTGACAAGACTCAAAGCACAGGGAAACCACAACACACACTCTTCTATACACTCCCCAGCAACAACTTGAAGATGACTGACAAGGCCAGGAGGAAGTGGTCACTGAGACAGGAAGTGACATTGATAAAAGAGAGGGTATGAAGTCAGAAAGAACAAAACTGGTTTCACTTGCACTAGGTTACAAATGAGGGGATCTGAAGTGGCCCACATTTTATTAATTCTGAACTTTACTCGTCATTATTTTAGACATTAGCTCTTTTCAAGTGTGTCAGAAAATCAGATCTTTTTCAAAGACATCAACCTGATCATGATCCAAGAGGGAATTCGTCAGTGTAAAAACAATGGAAGCATCATAAAATAAGCAAGTCTGATTTCTAACTTGGCACAAGAACAGAGCTTCTCCAACCATGTGTGAAGAAGAAACAAACACAGCCAAGGTCACGGAGACAAACTCACTTTTTTTGACAGCAACAAACACATTCGTGACAACAAACATATTAAAACTCTATCATTTGCATGCATTGCCTCTGATGTATCAAGTGCACCGGACTGAGTCCAGCATTATGTGTGAGTACATCACGAACACTGTGTAAAACTGCTATAAACAAGCAAGACAGGTCCAAAGAAACTTTGAATGTGACCGATCCACAGCTGGTCCTGGAAAAAACATTAAAAAAATGACACCGTTGTACCTTATCCACCCCTAATGTGTGCATAGTTCCCTTAAAAATACTAATATGCACCCTTTATGGGTAGACAAAAGGTACACAAGGATCCCTTTAAGGGTACTATCCCAGTGACAAGCTAAAGGTGACAGAGCATCAACCATTCAACTTTTAGGGTTAGTGTTTAGCTTAGAGCTGAGGTTAGGGGTTGAACAACATTCTTATGTGGTTGACTGGCATGAGTTTATATCTATTACCATGGGCAACATTTGACTCGAGTCAGGGGGGGCCAGAAAAAAAAAAAAAAAAAAAAAAAAATCTTTTTCAGATGTTGCATCAAAACAATGCCATACCATACTGCAACGCATCAAAGCAGTCACTACAGCACAGGCAAGAATAACTTAAAGAGGTTGCCTGCGTTTACTAAACTACGGAGCTTTGACTCTTGATGCTGATTTGAATGGCGAAGCTTCCCGTTTTAAGTGGCTTTTTCTGATGAAGTTTTCCGTGTCTTTTTCCCTTGTCACTTGAAATGTGTCCGTTTCGAATAGTTGTTACTAAAGGTGAGACACGCGAGGAAAAAATAAACGATCGATTGTGGGATTACTATGTCATAAATCGCATACCATTCATTTCTGAACTGTTCGTTACTGGAAATGAAATTACTGGTTGATATGTCCCAATCTAAATAAAGTTAACTTATGCTTTTAGTCCGTGAACTAGATCTCGCTCAGTTTGGTTCCAGAATAAATCACTGAGGCATTTTTGTCCCATCCATTGCTTTGGTTATCACTGTTTCAATTCACTGATATTTCGAGAATGAATCCAGCATAAATATGCGGATGCCATTCCCAAAACGTTGCAGCATGTATGTGTCCGAAAAAAGGAAGCTGCATAGAAATTTTTAATGGATTATAGCCTAGAAAGCGTGCAAAGCGCGCTCCCATTATCACTAAACGCATCTCTCCTCTTAGTGATGCTTTATAAACAAATTTCAGGAGGAACACGCACATGGCCAGTTCATCATTAGTGATTACACCATTTATCCAATCAGCAAAAGAGAAGAGAAAACTCCTATAAATAATCGAGTACGTCCTACCCTCGTTATCTCTCGACTTTCAGCATCCCTCCACAACCCCGACTCCGCACCCTCAGCCACCGCAGTAAAGATAGTTTGCGATTTGATATTCAGATTTCTTTTGGCTATAAATACGCAGTGTGCTGTCATAGACATGCAAATAATACCTAATGTCATTCTCCATGATTTGTGAATTCAGGTGACGCTGTCCTCTGGGCCGAAATTTTTGAAATATAGGAAATATATTTAGTTTCAACCTTCATATACCAAAGTATATTTCTAAATGTATTACTGGGGCAAAAAAATGAATTTTCTTGGACTGAAATATATAGAGGTCAAATATATATTTTTAAATGCTTTTAAAAATATATATTTCTATATTCAAAATATATTTTCAAAAATACAGCCTACCAAAAATGGCCCAAAATATATTTTAGCAACTGTACTAAATATATTTTCAAAAATATATAAAAATTGCCAAAACATTTGTACAAATTATATGTACATAAATATGTTTTTGAAATATATTTTAACAAATATATTTTTTGGCCATTTTTTTTTTGTATATTTTGAAATATATATATATATATATATATATTAAAAAAAAAATTATATATATATATATATATATATATATATATATATATATATATATATATATATATATATATATATTTTTTATTATTATTTATTTATTTATTTATTTTTTGCTGTATGGGGGTGTTCCAAGCCATTAGGTAAATCAGCTTATACATGGCTCTAGTAGACTATTGTGATTTGTGTAATCTCTCACAATAAAGTTTTGGTTGTTGTACCTTTCCTTGAGTTCTTGCTTCAATATTCAATATTTGCTAAAGGTTTCTGTCAGTTTTTGGTTTTTGTCAGTTTACTCTTTCCTGAGCCCTTAACTATTCTGATTTGAAAAAAAAAATAAAAAAAATAAATAAATAAAACAAATATATAAAAAACCCACAACATCACAGTGCAGTTATGGTCATTTAACTCTTTCCGTGAGTCAGTAACATCACTATTCTGATCTGTGAAAACTTTCACAGTTCAGTACGAGTCAGCTGACCCTTCCCTGGGTCATGTACATCACTATTCTGATCTGTGAAAACTTTCACAGTTCAGTGCGAGTCAGCTGACCCTTCCCTGATTCACTAACATCACTATTCTGATCTGTGAAAACTTTCACAGTTCAGTACGAGTCAGCTGACCCTTCCCTCAGTTCAGTTTGGGTCAGCTGACCCTTCCCTGGGTCATGTACATCACTATTCTGATCTGTGAAAACTTTCACAGTTCAGTACGAGTCAGCTGACCCTTCCCTGGGCCACTAACATCACTATTCTGATCTGTGAAAACTTTCACAGTTTGGTACCGGCAGAGCTGGTAGTAACTGATTACATATAATCTGGATTACATAATCAGATTCCAAAAATTATGTACTTGTACTGTAATTAGAGTAAGCTACATTTTAAAATACTCATAATCAGACTACAGTTACTTTATTGATTACATGATTACATACTCACACAATAGCAATAAATTAATGATCATTTATTAATTCTAATTCCTCTTTTTTGTCTTTTAAATTTTCCTTTCTAAAATAGTCTACCGCTTATATACACTCAGAAAGTCCAGTTTTGTGGACATTCACACATAGACTCGTCATTAGTCAGGTGGTGACACAGCACATGAACACATTCATTTTTATTTGAATTATCACTCACTAGGTTATTTAACCATGTATTATGTATTATTGAAAGGATTTTGTTTTTTAAACTCATTAAAATGCACAAATTCCCGTTATTTCCTATTTGCAGACATTCTCAAAATTTTTGTCATCTGAACCTCTTTCACCTAATTATTTTAACAAATATATTTTTTTTAGTGGTGGTCAATCAGTAATTCTGTAAAAAGACAACATCTCCCTTTGCATTGAACTTTGAGCATTGTAACTTTCCAGATGTTGTTTATGCTCAAACAGCAACATTACACACCAACTAAAGTTAAAAAAGTGAAATCATAATTAATGCCTCCTTTAAGGACCCCCATGTTCAGGTTCTCTGACATTGTTTAATGGCCATATGGCCTGCAGGTAAACATGAAATATTTCTTCTTTTTAGTAAGTGAATTATTTTAATTGTTATTTTAAAATGATTTCTTTTAATTTTACATTTTTATGATTTAATTACATTTTTGCCTTTCACGACCCAGCTCTGGGTACGGGTCAGCTGAACCTTCCCCGAGTCATTAACATCACTATAATTCCGATCTGTAAAAACTTTCACAGTTCAGTACAGGTCAGCTGACCCTAGTGATGTTAGTGACCCAGAGAAGGGTCAACTGACCCAAACTGAACTGTGAAAGTTTTCACAGATCAGAATAGTGATGTTACTGACTCACAGAAAGAGTTAAATGACCATAACTGCACTGTGATGTTGTGGGTTTTTAATTTTTAAAAAATTTTATTTATTTATTTTTTTTTTACAAATCAGAATAGTTAAGGGCTCAGGAAAGAGTAAACTGACAAAAACCAAAAGTACATTTAAAAAAAACAAAACAAATGGCCAAAAAATATATTTGCTAAAATATATTTTCTACCAATACATTTTGGGCCATTTTTTGTTGGCTATATTTTTGAAAATATATTTTAAATATAGGAATATATATTTTTAAAAGCATTTCAATATATATATTTGACCTCTATATATTTCAGTCCAAGAAAATGCATTTTCTTGCCCCAGTAATACATTTAGAAATATACTTTGGTATATGAAGGTTGAAACTAAATATATTTCCTATATTTCAAAAATTTCGGCCCAGAGGACACCGTCACCTGAATTCACAAATCATGGAGAATGATATTAGGTATTATTTGCATGTCTATGACAGCGCACTGCGTATTTATAGCCAAAAGAAATCTGAATATCAAACCGCAAACTATCTTTACTGCGGTCCTTCAGCCAGCTTCTACCCCAGCACGGGGAGAAGCACTTGGGGGAGCACTTTGAGGCTGGGCTGGACACCGAGCTCGGACCCCTCTCCCCGGACAGGGGGGGTACCCCGGGCTTGGGAGTCTGGACAGCATGCCAAATACGCATAACCTTTACTAGTTTTAACTTTACTAGTTTAATTATATGTAAGTGTGAACTCGTGAAACTTAGTTTATCGCGATCTCACAAAGTTCCGTTATAATCAATGAAGCTCTAAACTACACATTGAATCTCGTTTACATCGCGTCTGCACTTATGAGATGATTCACGAGCGTGCAAAACTCCGGCGCTTTCAGCGGTGAGTGAATTCTAAAAACTCTAACGTTTCTGATTGGCCATTGCTTTAAAGAAATCAGAAATGTCTGTGATTGGCAACATTGCTCAACTCTGCAAAAACACGTTGGATAGTTTGCCAGATCTTTAATTGGTTGTGCTTTCGTTTGAGGGTATTTAGCACTGTCTAGTACCCCGTACAACCGGTCCTGGGATGACATCGAGGATTCCACAACAGACGATATCGGGGGGGCAATAAATTATATTTTAAAATATATTCAAATAGAAAACAGTTATTTTAAATTGCAATAATATTACAGAGTTACACTATTTTTACTGTACTTAAAATAATACAACCTTGATGAACTGAAGGGATTTCATTTGAAAACATTAAAAATAACTTTACTGATCTTGTTTATAATGCAGTTCACTGAGGAAAAAAAAACGCACAAAAAATTGTGGAAATTAAATGAGTGTATTTGAGTAAAATTTGCCACAAAAAATAAACAAAATTTTAATACACAAAATGCTAATTTACCATTAAGGCTGCCAGTAGATTTGTAAACAAAATAAAGAAAATAACACAGCCTTGATGAACTGAAGGCATTTCGTTTGAAAACATCTAGTAGTTGTCATTTTAGAAATTCAAGTCACTTTCAGCTTTAACAGAAGAATGAATCTATTTCATTTCGCCTGCACAGCTGTTTGCACAGCTCATATCACGCACAGCACATTTCCCGTAAGGCTCTCATTCCTAAAGGGCCATCTCTGTGTTTGCGTTTATCAAACACACATAAACATAGCTTGCAAGACAGCAGATATCTTCTCGTCAAGCTCTCCTAATCAGCAGACATCTACAGTTGTGCACCATCTGCTCTCCATCTCTCGTCGAGCGCTGAGATAAAGACACTGTAAATCACGCATGACAATAATATTAGGGACAGTACAGCCAGTCGCACATTAAATTACAGTTGGCAGCCATCAGTGCAGTGCAGCTCCAGTGCAAAAATCACCACAGTTTAGTCCTCGCAAATAAACTGCACTTTCACGCCCAACAAATGACTGCCTGAACGAAAAAGAAAAGGAAGAGCCACAGACATAAACAAGTTAAATGGAGGAACAAAACTCTCATCTGCCCATTGGAAACGCTTAATTAGCTTTCAATAAGGGCACAATGGTTGGGAGTCAGTGATTTGGTGGTAGTTTCTCTTATACAAACGGCCTGAACAAAATGAGGCTTAATTCGCAGTTAGCTGTTGTTCAGAGACATATTAAGCCAGGGTAGGTTACTTTACGTTCTGTGGTTTATGTTCCTGGATGAGAGCCGTCCCGAGGACTCTCCCCTGACACTGCCGTCTATTTCTATCCTCTCTCATTCAGGTCTCCTGGCTCGCCATTAGAGCTCGCAGAGAAGCAGGGGTTTGACTGTGCCCGATCTCCCTGCAGGCCTCCGTGGGGAGCGTACGGCTGGCGTACAAACATACACATGCAGACAAATATCATTTAAAAAGGTATTTCTCAAGCAGGGGTCTGAAAAGCACCCCAGGGGTTAATGGCAAGCAAACTTATTCACCACCAGAACCTAATACTCCAATTTGGAGGGAAAACATGATGAACAGACCATTTAAAACGTCTCCTCCTGTAGGCAAATCAATCAATCATTGTGGTAAAAGTGAGCTAATGTTTCATAGTTCAGAGTAACTCTAGGTCATTATTCTAAAGGGGTGACAGCAATTTGCAACGACAAAGCAATTGGAAGTCATTCATTTCAAATCAGAGTAGGAGATTTGAGACATTGCTTATGCAAAATATATTTGTGCCATATATCTGCAAATATTAGGGTTTTTTTTTTTTAGGCAAAAAGGAATATTTAATTGTGAATGCTCATTTCCGCTCATCTTTTTTACATTAATATTACCGTTCAAAATGTTTGGGTTTTGTAATTTTTTAAAAATGGTTTTGAAATAAAAGGAATTTATTTGCTTATTATTTTACTGATCAAAAATACAGTAAAAATTGTAATATTATGGACTATTCATACAATTAAAAACAATAAAATATTAATAAAAATAAATATTAATAATATTATATAATAAATAATAATAAATATGAAACATGTACAAATAAACGTTTTCTATTTTAATAGATTTTAAAGTTTAATTTATTCCTGTGATGACATAGCTGAATTTCAACAGGTATTACTCCAATATGTTGATTTGGTGTTCAAGATTTCTTATTATTAATGATAAACAGTTGTGCTGCTTAATATTTTTTGTGGAAACTAAGAAGTTTTTTTTGAAAATTTTTGATGAATAGACAGACAGTTCAAACAAACAGCATTTATTTGAAATATAAATTTGGTTGTATAAATGTTAACGATGCAAAGTGTTTACTATCAATTTTGATGAATTTAATGCATCATTGCTAAATAAAAGTATTGCTAAATAAAGTAAAAATACAAAAAAAAAAAAAAGAACAGTAGTGTGCATGACCTTTGCTTTCATCTAAAGCTCAGGTAAAGTTAATCTTTAAAAACAATAACAAAGTAATAACACCGTTAAATATAATATTTAGCAAATCTTAAAGTGAATATTCATTAGGTTTTTCAGTGCTTTATTTTATTTATATCAAACAGTTTAACATGAAAATAATTTGTGGCTTGAATATAACAGGAACTTGTCGACATTATTTAAAGGTGCAGAGACTGTACACCATTAGCAATTCAGACATCGAAACTCATGTTATCTGCATCTGATGCAGCTGGACATAGCGGTTGAGTAGGAACAGCTACTGGCATACAACAATAACGGCTTAGCACCTCCAGCGAGGTGTGAACGCACCTTTACAGAAGTCTGTAGGGACCAAAGCACAGTTAACTGTTGTATAATACCTGGCAACAAACACATAAGTTTAAACAGCTATCACATGTCTAAAAAAAATAATGGGGTGGCTAATGGTCACACTGAACATGAGGACGAATTAAAAAGAAGCTGGCGTGATGTGATATGGCAGTGCTAACCCTCTCTGGCATTAGTGAAAGATTCTTCTCAATTACAAACCCAACTGGCCCAGTTTTCCACCATCAACAAGGCAGAAGTGTGTCAGAGGAGCGAGCCAGGCTCGCCGGTGGTCTGGAATCAGGTCAGAATGGACTCCAGGGATGTGGTCACACACACCCAATGAGAAACAACGTTATCTACCTTATGAGCGAGTGGATTTGTATTCACATTGCTGTGGCAGAGAGGAAGAGGAGTGGTTGGGGATCCCTTTCACGGGCTGAAGCAGAAACCCTGATCTACTGTACAAGCAATGCATTTTGAATGACTGCTGACAGGGCAACTTTAGCCTACATCTCCATACTGTGCCACATGTGTCATTGAGAAGCTGAGGGTTGGCTCAAGTAATTGAGGCAGGGGTCACATGACTCTTGTCAGGGGGATTGGCACCACACTCCGGCAGCTGTCATCAACTCATAAAAATCTGTTGAGGGGAAATCTGACCTCGCTTCCACCGTGGCCCGTCGCTCCCAGCAGCTCTCAAACAAAACCTCTAGGATCTCATCTTCCCTCGCACTTTAATTCAGGGGTTGTGGGGAGGGGGGCACATATAAGTGTCTTTGCTTGATGGCTCAGAGCTTCTGTTGTGTATTGATTTTGTTCTCTTTCATTTTTTTTGTGTGCGAGTCGATGTGTCAACCAATACCAACACAAGCGGGAAAAGGAGACTACTTCTTGAACACTGCAAAAAAATGGGTGTAGAGAAGGAACACTCATCTAATGAAGATCTACCTTCATACAGAGTTTAGTTCACCAACTATCTGGTTTAGGTGCTGTCTGTTAATCAAGTTCTACAGGATTCACTATAAATGTACAGTTGAAAATAAATGCTGCAAGTAAAAAAAAAAAAAAAAAAAAAAAAAAACTGTAGCACTTTAGTATTCTCACTATTAACTACTTGCTTATTAGCATGCCTGTTATCAACATATTGGCTGTTCATTAGTACTTACAAAGTACATATTCTGCATGACCATATTCTGTATCCCTAATCCTACCCAATACCTAAACTTAACAACTACTTTAACTATTAATTTGCTAAGCAGCAAATTAGGAGTTTATTGAGGCAAAAGACATAGCTAATGGTTTGTTAATAGCGAGAATTGGACCTTAAAATAAATTGAGACCAAAGAAACTACACATCATCTTACTTCTACATTGTACTTCTGTTTAGCCCAATTATTTTAGCAATTTTTTCCATTAGGGATGCACAATATTTATGTACTGTACTATATTGGTTATTGGCAAATATAAGATTTTTAATATTATTATTCTTATCCGTCAATACCAATATATATAGGCCAATATTGGATATTGGATCATTTTCTCTATTTAGATTACCTTTGCAGTCAACTAACACTCACTTAAAGTTTAAAAACACTAATAGTTAACAAGACTGTTAAATGCTATTCATTTTAAAATGAATAACCATTTTTAATATTGTACACTATGATGTTGTGATACCTTCATTCACTAGCAGAATTTAAAACGACTGGTATGAACTTTCATGTTTTGCGTGAAATTAGTGTAGAATTGCCAGAATTTAAAATTGTGCATCCCCAGTTCAAATAAAGAAGACCCTTGAATTAGACCAACATAATACAATGGAAAAAAATAACTTAAGGTTTGGTCACATTTACTGCTACTCATCAAATGTTTGTTTACGAAATCCAGTTATTTTAATAGGAATCCATGCATTAAGGAATTCTGTGTGAAGGCAAAAGTTTTCCCCACATAGATTTCACAACCGATTAAGTTACTTCCAACAGAAAGATGCTTGGTTTGAAAGCGATTCTGTGAAGTTAAGCTTTGCTCCAAACATTACTTCACTATTGTCAATCGACAATAGTAGGGATACAAACGAAATTATTCGGACGAAAATAGCAAAAAAAAGCTTTTCGTTGTTCTGCCGAATAAGCGAAAAGACCGAATAAATTGTACCGAACAATGATGTGACGCGATCAAATAGCAACCAGCGTAGAGTGAGAGGGGTGCACTCTTTATAATACAACAAGTATGTCGGCAGTGTGGAAGCATTTAAAAATGTCTGAGAAAGATGTAAAAATCATTACAAGCACCAACAGTAAGAGCATTGCATCGCAGTACAAAAAATTGGCTGGGGAAAAACCCCCGCATAAAACCTTGTTTGGTATTCGGTATTCGGCCTTCGACCTTCAACCCAGTGTTTCATTTTGTTCGGCTTTGGCCAAGAATTTTAATTTCGGTGCATCCCTAGACAACAGACATTTTTTTGCCTGTGAAATTTCACCAAAATTTCGCTAATGTGACCTTTAGTCTGGCTAGACTGATGCAAAACAAGACTAAATCATACAAAACTTAAAATCAGTCTCATTATAATCCAAAAATCTGTCTACAGTGGAAGAGGCAACCCAAGTTCAAACGGACATCAATATATATGTATTTTCTATCATTACACCAAAAGCAGCTCATGAAGTCAGGTTGAAAAGTTACATTATCTCTCACCTTTCAAGTCAGTGCAAAAGTAAATTCATTTCATGCACAGGTAGCCTGCCAAAAACTTTTCTTGTTCACTGCCAAAACTCCATCATCCCTCACCTTTAGGCCAATGACGATGTCATTTAAGAGGACTGGATGAAATTCAAGTAAACTAGAAATGTCAAACAAGGGTAGAAGCAGCTACAGTCTCTCTGTCGCGTTAATCTGAGTGTTTGTTAACCTGACCAGCCACAACTGTTTTGACGGATGCTTGGTCTCTATTTTTAACACATAACCTCACACATGGTGATGTGTCACACCTAGTTAGAAGGGCGTAACAATTCGAGAGGTAACATCTCCAAATTTAACTTTGAGAGAATGCAGATCTGTATTCAGCAAAGCATACTTATTTTTCATACTGCAGAGACAAGGACAAAGGATAACAGCTGTAGGAGGATGTCAACGTTATGGCACCCCAGAGAGATTGTTCCAGCCGGCCCGAAATGAGTTTAGTTGCAAAAATTAAATGAATTGGGTGCAAGCATTTTTAGATCCTACAACAATCACGTATGATAAAACACCTGAGGTTTATGGTGCAGTCTTTATAGGTCCTTGGGTTGCTGACTTTGGCCTCATGCTGTCAAACAGATTTAATACCCGTCAAGCACTGAGCTCCAATAAAGACGCTTTACAATTTAAAACACTGCCTATTCTGTCTCTGATCTACCCGCTGCTTGAAGAGCAGTGATATGTGTGTGTGTGTGTGTGTGTGTGTGTGTGTAGGAAATGTAGATGAGGAAGGGCTCTGATCCACTGAGCTCACAGCCTGTCTTCATTATACTCTAAATGTGCTGTACAACGACATCCTGCTGTTATGGAGCCAAGAGTGACATAGTCACAGTATTCTGTCTGAATGCTGACATAATGCTTCATTAATCTTTCCTGATGATCCGCGGGCACATCTGAATGATTCTGATGGAGTCTAAATGGTACATGTGCACAAATATCAGTCATTTTAAAGGGATAGTTCACCCAAATATTCTTGGTCTGTCCAAATCTGTATGGCTTTCTTTCTTCTGTGGAACATTTTGAGAAATGTTTTGATATGCATTCCGTTTGACAGGGTTCCTATGCAGTGTTCACTGCTTCCTACTCTCTGAGCATGGGATATTTGTTAAATTTCAGTTCACTTGACAAAATTCATTCATTCACAACACCCTGCAGTGTCATCACACACAGACAAAACTCGATTCGCACATATCAGAGGAGTTTGATGTATAATAATTGATGTTTAATGTAAAAATAAACATAATTTGGTTATATGTGTATTTTATCTTATTTAACCATAATCATGACGGTTGCAGTGTAACATCTGCATCTTGCACAAACAACCACGTACAAAAACACACCTGGGAGTAATTAAGGTCAGTAATAATGCTGGAACCAAACAGTTTTGGTTTTCATTGACTTCCAATGCATGGATAAAAATACAATGGAAGTCAATGGGAACCAAAACGGTTAGGTTTGAGACATGTTTGTTTGGAATAACATAAGCAAGAGTAAATGATGTCTGATTGATGAGTTTCACCTTTGGGTGAGCTATCCCTTGAAGTGATACGCAATGACTGGCTGGTATGTTTCCCTCTCATCTTCCTGTGAAGTGATGTTGCCTTATTCCCTGTGCTGTTCTCAGGGCCCTTCAAACTAAACATCTACATTCCATTCTGATTTGAAACTCACATAAGATGGCAGAATACCTTGTGAAGTCGAATAGAACGCACTTTTGGTGTTTTATTTTTGTTTTGTGTTGTTTTGACCGCACTGACTTTCAAAATCTCTTCACACTACAGAAAGAAGAAAGTCATACAGGTTTGGACTGACATGAAAGGTGAGTAAATGATGATGCAATTTTTATTTTTGGGTAAGCTATGCCTTTAAGGATGTGTGAACAGCAAAAACAAGTGCGAACCAAAAATAACAACTTGGAATAATGCTTTTCCCATTTACATTCCTTGAAAACATTAGATGCAACTTCAAAACTGCTTCAAACTTGCTAATGATTGTGATCTTTTGTATAACTCCTAAAAGCTCAGTCATTTTTAACAACATAATATTTTCTGAGAAAAGTGAGAGAACCAATATAGGGAATCTAAACCACAATATCTGATATCCCAGGGCCTTTATCTCTGGATCCCACCCAATGACCTCAGCAGTTCCAAGCAAGAAATGAGGAGACAAAGAAAAGACATTCTCTTTCTCTCCCTCCCTATCTCTCGCTCAAACTCTTCTACTCGTGAATTGCCACAGAATGGGAACGGGCCAAGGCCTTCAACTCCAGCACTGCACTCAGAAATCAATATACAGTGTGTATTGAGTTTGGAGAGCACACAGAGGAAGCAGAGATCAAGACTGTTTTATCGAGCACACCAATCTTGGGCTCCAGCCAGAATCTTTTTATTTCAAGGAACCGATCAACTTCTTTGACTTAAAACCAAACTTCTGTATAATGAGACCAGGGAAAAATAAAGAAGAAAAAAAAAAAACTGGTCTTCTGTAAGGTTGAATGAAAGCTAAATGTGAGCGAATACTTGAATATAATAACATCTGGCCTGTGTTTACGGTCCTTTGATTGAAATGCCAAGCCTTTTTTTTTTTTCAAACAAAAAGTCACAATAATGTGCTTCAGATTAAATGTCCACTTTGTGCACAGATTTAGATTTTAATGGCCCTAGTATACTGCTGGTCATATTTGCTTATTTGAAAACCAGCATCTCACTGTGTCCTACAGGTTAGTTAACTGCTAGTTAGCTACTGCTAACATATATATTTTTAAAAAGTGTTTAATATCCCTCAGTAATACATAATTCAACCCTCCTTTCCTGGGGTAGTGGGAGGGATTCCATTTTTTTTTTTTTTTTTGGTATTTTTGATTCCATGAAGAGCCTTTAACCTCAGCACAAAAAGTTCTTTACAGTGGAAAAAGTTCTTCAGAATGTCATTTACACTTAAAAAAAACAAAAAAAAAAAAAACAAAAAAAAAAGTTCTGGCCAAAAAAGGTTTTTTAAACCCAAAATGGTTCTTGCATGGCACTGCTGTGAAAGCCCCCATCTGGAACCTTTATTTTTAAGAGTGTAGGTTAAAAATAGCATTTACAGAATGTTCACACTGATTATTTTTTGTCTACTACTCTCATTCTTTACCTTGGAAAGGAACCCAGGCAATCACTCAATTGCAAGTTACCATGTTAAAATATTTGAAGCTTTTGAAGTGACCACTTACAGCCATGCAGCTCCAATAACTAATCACTAATGAAAAGGTCAATGTGTCCTGACACCTTACAGAATTTCATTTATTGAAAGTGAATAAAAATGATTTGCTAAACCCAGTCTCTACAGAAAAATTAATGGAAAAACTGTTCAAATAAACTGAAACTCCAAATATAAGCAATATAATTGCGATCAAAGGCAGTTATATGACACAATAGTTTCTCCTATCCAAGTCTGATGTGCACAGACAATTATAAAAAATACATTAGTAAGATGACTTCCCAAAGAATATAAACACTGAACCTCTGTGACGATTTCAAATCACTGTTCTGATCTGTTGAGTCTAACATGTCAACCAATGACACGAGTTGTGGCAGGACTTCCAGACTTTTGCATCCTTGCATAAATACTTATACCTTTTACAGTAGAAAAATATACAGTATGTGAAGGACTAGGGCACAACAACAACTAACCCTTAAGGGTGTGAATAGTAAAGTGTTGGTATTGTTATCTAACTTATACTAAAACTGGTATTGCTTTTGGTAACTTAAATAAACCTGAAATAAAATCATATATTTACATTTTAGAGGAAACACTAAATAAAATAAACACCTTAAAGTGTTTTAAAATGACAAAGTGATAAATTAAGAAATAAATTAAAACTACACAGAAACACAATAAATAAATAAAAAAAATAATAAAAATGACCAAAAAAACAAAAACTGAAAATATATATATTAAAAAAAAGCTCAAAATGTTAATAAATACTGTTATAGTACATAAATAATACTAGTATGGGTAAGCACAAGACAAAAAGAGCTCAAGAACCTTCTCTAAATTATGTAATACAATATTCCACTAGCTGAAACACATGGGAGGACTCAAAGCTAATTGGGAAGGGCTCAAGAGCGTGAGTAGAAAGTGTGGAGCTTCCTACTGAGTGTGAGACACAGGCAGACTGTTGCAGAACAGGGCTGCATCCTGTCCTCTGGCCCTCATCCAGTTACACATACACAGCCACCCTCCCTAACACTCCAGCACACATACACATATCGTCCTTAATCTTATTTACTGGTAAGCTGACATTTTCTGGGTGCTAGTATGGCTGTAAGGGGTTGAGGTGGGGAGGTCTCCTCCAGGCAGACTGAGTCAGCTCTAACAGACACAATGCCAACAGCATGATGGATAGATCCAGTCACGCCCAGCACATCAGGAGACAGAGGAGCCCCTGGGTCAGTCACATCCAGTCCACATACTGCACAGGGCCTCCATTGAGCTGTGTTTGGGCTAAACGTCACACTCTTAAGGGCTGGTCACACTACACCAGGGGTGCCCAACCCTGCTCCTGGAGATCTACCTTCCTGCAGAGTTCAGCTCCAACCCTGATCAAACACAACTGAACCAACTACTTAGAATCTGAAGGAGCACTTGATAATTACAGACAGGTGTGTTTGATCAGGGTTGGAGCTGAACTCTGCAGAAAGGTAGATCTCCAGGAACAAGGTTGGGCACCCCTGCACTACACTTTTCATTCCATTGAGTCCATTCATATGCATATGAGTGCGGGAGACAGGAAATAAATTCATGTGAATTTCATTACATTCCAAAATTCAAGTTTTGTGATGAATTTGTATCATGTATCGTGTGACCAATAGAAGATTGGTGTGACTTCTTAGCTGAATTTAAAAAACACAAACTTTAAATCTGCAGGATTGCAGTGTTGAAGTGCAAAAAGCAGATTACATATTGGTACATTTTGGATGAATTATATGAAGAATTGTGTTTTTAAAAAGACACCAAAGACTGTGATGTCATATTACGACTGTTGCAGTGTCCATATAAATACTGTGTGCTCAAAGTCTAGTGTGACCATGGCTTTTTTTAAGATCCTATTCCTTTTGTTATGGTCACAAAGCAACACAAAACTCATGTAACAGTTGAACTCAAAAATAAATAAATATAGTTACAAAGCAACACAAAACTCATGTTACAGTTAAACTAAAAAAAACAAACAAAAAAAACAAAACACACATACATACATACACATATATATATATTTATTAGGGGTGGAACGGTAAACAGATGTCATGGTTCGGTACGTACCTCGGTTCGGGGATCATGGTTCACTGCGATTTCGGTACAACAGGAAAATACAAAAAACAAATCTATTATGCTCAGTTTCTTTTCATTTATTTTGAACAGCCAGTAGTACAAATTACAATTTTTTTTCCACCTAGATGTGAAAATACTAAATATTATTACATTATGTATTATGTATTACATTATATATAAAATCTGCAGTACATATATACATACATACATACATACATACATACATACATACATACATACAAGGAATAAATTCTTGAAATATAGTTGATTTAGTTTACAGATAAACAAGGGGAAAAAACAGTGCGACGTAACGTAGCCTATATATGCTGAGTTTCAGTTCATACAGTGATGCATTATTAATAAGACAATAAGTGTTTAAAGTTGATTCTGATGGTACAAGGAAACAGCTGAAGTGATCGCGCCGGAGCGCGCGCACACACACACACACACACACACACACACACACACACACACACACATAAAACACATTAGTTCCAGCATTGCTAAATTGACAGTGCAGTTGGTACTTTATCAAAATAAAATACAGTGTACCAAACATCAGCGCGCGCCTCTGTGTCACCGTTGGAACGCGACTGAAGTACAAAGCCTATCATTTACATAATAAATAATAGTTTAGCATTCAGATACGTTACATCGCAAATATGGAAATATTATGGAATATTTGGATTTGTGCCGAATGAGAGAGGTAGGGAGTGGTGTATAAAGTACCTGAAAGCCATAAGTAAAAGTACAGATATCTTACCAAAAAATTACTTTGGTAGAAGTTGAAGTCACCGTTTAGAATATTACTTGAGTAAAAGTCTTAAAGTATGTGATATTTATTGTACTTAAGTACAAAAAGTATTTTTTAAAATCTTAAACATACTTAAGTATTGAAAGTAAAAGTACAAGTAAATGCAAAATGGAAAAGAAGCAAATATATATATATATTATTAAAATTAAAACCGCCAGTAGGTGACAGCAAGAGACTGTTAATGAGTGAGTCATTGAGATTCAACCGATTCATTCAAAAAGCTGATTCATTCAATAAGTAAACACCGTCCATTGCTCAGAGGTGCAAAACAGAGCTGTGATCTTTGTTTGGAACTATTTTTGTTGACAAAATTGAGCAAAAACAAGCAATATTATGTCTAAAATGTAAGTCACTTATTGCTTTACTGAACTTGTATAAAATGATTATTAAATGTGTTCATGCTGATATCTGCAGAAAAACGGTACTCTTTGTGTGATATAGACAGATATAGAAGTTAACTATATTAAATTATATAAATATAAAAAGCATACAGAAGCATTTTTGCCGTCTACAATTTAGAATACCTGGAATTTTGAGTTTTAATAGACGTATAAATCAACGTGCGTGCACTCTGTGTGTGATTTGGTGATATAGCCTACTTGAAAATGTCAGATCGCACATTACAACAACACTTACCATATTAAATCGCAGACGATGCTGTATTGCACACCCCAGACTCGACTTGAGTGGAAATTTAAATCATCCGCAGATGTGCGCACTTGTTTGCATGAGCAAAGGTGTTTTTAGGAGTCTAACTTGCAAACGCCAGACTACTGATTCGTCAAACCCGCTTTCTTGCCGTCTGTGTTCTTCCGACTTTATTTTGTAGTATGTAACGAATATGCTTCAGGGAAATGTATCGGAGTAAAAGTATACATTTTAATTAGGAAATGTAGTGGAGTAAATGTAAAAGTTGGCTGAAATATAAAAACTCAAGTAAAGTAGAGATACTCCCAAAAAATACTTAAGTACTGTAACGAAGTATTATTACTTCGTTACAATACACCGCTGGAGGTAGGATACACGAGCACAAAGCTCCATTTCGCAAACAGTTGAGTGCGCAAGCTTTTAAAGTATACTCCTTTGTCAGTCTATGTGAGAGATGCATTCAGAATCAGCACCTGGTCACATACATACATACATATACACACATTATATATATTGTTATTAATAATGTAAATCTAGGAAAGTTTTTTTAATGTAATTTTTTTATTATGTAATATACATTTATAATACTATTTTTTTGTGGGTTTTTTTCACCTTGACATTAAATTAGAAACAGCTGCTGTGTGTTTCTAATTAAAATTTTAAGTTTTTAAAAAATTTTAAATTTTCTAATTTTACATCTTTCTCTTTTTTTACACCAATATAATGTCTCTATTTTTCACCCTCTTTTTAAAAGTCATAGAAATGCTATTGTGGATTTTTCTGTTTTTCTATTGAGGCAAACAACAGTGCAAATAATAATTATACTATAGAAGTATGACTTGAGAACCCCGGAAAAAGGTTCATTAAATATTTTATATTAAATATGCATTTTCAAATTATACATTTATTTCAACCTCTTAAAATCTCAAGTCTTCTAAAGGATAAAACTACAACAAATAATCAAATCTTTTACAGATGCAAATTATATAGCCATACTTCAGTATCATAACAGCTATAAATTCATAAACACACAATTGTCAGCATGTCCAAAAGATACAGTTCTTCGTTATCAGTCCTCTGATGTCAACTTGAAAATTGCTCAGACCAATTTCTGAACAAACTGTTCAGACTGGTTTTGTGAACTGGATCAACAGATTCCTTGAAAAAAAATAATCTGTTCTTCACAAATTGGACATCACTAGTCTCTTCTGTGAGACTGGGCGCACCCCAGCCAAAATAGAGTACAATGCTATTGAAGGTATATAAATAGCTGGAATGAGGTTGGGGGAAAAAAAAAAAAAAAAAAAAAAAAAAAAAAACTCTACAGTGACTAAGCACAGACGTTCCGGTAGAGTCTTCCATAGACTACTGACACAGCCCAGCTGTTCCAAGTTGAGAAAACGGATGGAGTGAAAGAAAATAATGGATGTACACATCCACTCTGCTCCCTCCTGCTGGCGGCTGAGAGGAGCTGTCACAGCCTGGCAGGGTTCAGGAACTTCAGACGAAAGGAATCTGCATGATGTGTTTGCAGCATATAAGCCTGTACATCCCAATGCAAACACGCGGACAAAGAAAGGCACTGTCAGGGACACACTAAGGTGATTGTGCTACACCGCATTATTTCCTGAAATTCAAAGGCATTCAGAGGCGAAATTCCTCTGAATTTAATACTGAGCCTACTTTCGATCTTGTAACAAAAACAGTACCAGGCGTTTCTCTGGCGAACGGCGCTGCATGCAGCAAGCAATGCTGCATCCTGTGATCTCCGCTGGGTCAGGTGTGGGGTGGGAGGATGAGGCAGATACAAACCCATCCATCTTCGCGTGCAGAGGGAATTCCTCACAAAAACCACAATGCTATTACAAATGGTCTACTAAGTTGACCATCGGGGCTTGAGAGAGTATAAATCGCCGTTTATGTTTCTAAAGAGCTGCAAAAAGCTGTTCCAGAGAGACTGTAAAGCAGCACACTAACCAGGTCCCAAGCAAATTCAGTAACTGCAACAAATGAGCGACTGAATATTTTAGTGTTACAGTTGGTTTCGTTACTGACAAAAAAAAAAAGTCATCAACTTTGCAGTATTTTTCTAATTTTCCAATAAAAATATTGAAACATTTTTAAAACAAGAAAATTTACTTGTGAAGCACGTAAGAAAACAGATCAAAGAAATAAAATAACAAAAATGTATAGGTAAAGACCTGTTAAGGATAAACAATTCACCAATAGGATAAAATAAAATGAAATGGTTTTGCTTAAAGCAAAAAAAAAAAAAAAAAAAACACCAACGAGATGATTGATTTTTGCAGTGTGCCATGAATCTGTATTTAACAAATCAAAACAAACTAGAACAAGAAAAACCAACCAACCCGAACCAAAAAGCAAAGCAAAATGAAACGCATACGTTCAGGGTGTTTCCATGCCTTTGGTCCTAGACGTAGCGCCTCGGTTTTAGAGAACAGATGTTTTAGAAAACACATGTAAACTAAACTAAACTGTATGGTTTTGCTTAAAAAAAAAAAAAAAAAAAAATCACTAACGAGGTGATTGATTTTTGCAGTGTGCAATGAAACTGTATTTAACAAATCAAAACAATCCAAAATAACCAAAACCAACCAAACCAAACAAAAAAAAAAAACAAAAAACAAAACAAAAAGCAAAACAAAACACATACATTCAGGGTTCATATACATTACCATGCCTTTGGCCCGAGATGCTACATAGGACAATCGTTTTAGAGAACAGATGTAAAATGAAAAAATAAAATAATAAAAAGCTTTTAAAATAAAATAATAGAACCTAAATTGAGGTTGCTCCAGGAGGACTGACCTTGTAATGAATTCACAAAAGCCCATAAACCAAGAGAAGTGTGATCACGGAATCTCACAACTGGCCAACACATCAGGGTGAAATTCATTTCTGAGCCAAGCGTCAGTGACTGCACTGAGCCAGACATGCT
Source organism: Spinibarbus caldwelli (assembly GCA_039654775.1). Classification (NCBI taxonomy): domain Eukaryota; kingdom Metazoa; phylum Chordata; class Actinopteri; order Cypriniformes; family Cyprinidae; genus Spinibarbus; species Spinibarbus caldwelli. The sequence continues at coordinate 24,770,732 of CM077227.1, forward strand.
TTCTTTACACCTCACAGACTGTAAGGTCTGTCGCTGACCCAGCATACACTCACGACTAGTCATAGGTCTGCTGAGCTTTAACAAGGCTCAGTCAATGCGCCGTCGGTGCTTTGGGTTTGGAGCGAGAGCCTTGAGCAAGTGCAGTGTGTGTCAGTGATCAGCCTATTCAAAGTCAGTGATCGCTGCCAAAATATTCAACTGGGTACTTCACTGACCTTCCAAAACAGTCTATTTTTCACGAGTGGGAACAGTTGGGACCTGAGCCTGAGTTATCTGAGACTTCCAGTGTGTTTCCATGGTTACTGTTTTAGCGAATGTGTCTGGGTTTTCATTTCATTTTAGGTTGCTAAGTTTAATATCAGCACAGTAAAGTAAAGATAGAGCCTAGATGAAGCCTGAAACTAGTGTGACATTTGTTTAGCACTTTTCCTTGTGTTAATTTCATGAATGCAATTTCAGTGAGATTATCGTAGCTAAAAATGAGCACATGGGTAAGACAGAGCAAGTCCTCCATTTTGTCTTACAGTCCTCTTAAAAACACCTTAAACCAGACTAAAGTGGTCATAACCCACAAAGACCCACTGCAGTAAAACTGCAACAAAGCAATTAAATGACACCTATTTTGATGAAATAATCACCTAAAATTATATATAACAAAAGTTCATACTCTGAAACGCTTCAGATTTATTTAACATGTAATTATTTACAATTTGAACCTCCCAGCATGCAAAAGTCACTGCTTATTAGCACCACTGGTAACTGTTTTGGATATGGTATTAGATATAATATATGAAGAGTTCCAACGCAAAAGCCTCTAAAAGCCATCTTGGTCAAAAATGAGATAACGATACTGAGTGAATGCTGTCCACACATAGTATACGTTCATAAACTACTTTCACTTCAAATGCGCTAAATCCCAGCCATTCAGAAGTACCAGTACTTACATAGAAACCTATACACATAGAAGCTAATTTTAAAGAAAAACGTCAGACGTATTTAGAGGCTTTTGTATCTGAACTCTTCATATAGTACCTGTGCTATTATTTCCCCACAATATGAAGGTGATTAAAACTGGGTACGTATCATTTATAATATAAAATATAGTACATGAAAGTAAAAATGTTAATTTTAGACTAGGAAACCAGCTTAGGTTGGTTCAAGCTGGTTTTTAAATCAGCAACTTCAACCAGTGGAACTTTCTTTCCTGCCTCACAAGCCTGACTTGAAACCTCTGTATTGTTGGTCAAAACATGGAAATCAACAAATTTGTGAAAAAAGTGTCTATGACTTATTGCCCCATTTTTTCCTTTGTCAATCATATCCTGTTATTTAAACTCTGAGTACGGTGGACCAGTAGCGCACAACACAACGGAAACAAAGTCACAACACAACAAAATTAGCACAACACAACGGAAACAAGCCACAACACAACAGAAACAAGCCACAACACAACAGAAACAAGCCACAACACAACAGAAACAAGCCACAACACAACAGAAACAAGCCACAACACAACAGAAACAAGCCACAACACAACGGAAACAAGCCACAACACAACAGAAACAAGCCACAACACAACAGAAACAAGCCACAACACAACAGAAACAAGCCACAACACAACGGAAACAAGCCACAACACAACAGAAACAAGCCACAACACAACAGAAACAAGCCACAACACAACAGAAACAAGCCACAACACAACAGAAACAAGCCACAACACAACAGAAACAAGCTGCCGCAACAAATCGGAAACAAGCCACAACACAATGAAATTAGCACAACACAATGGTAACTCGCAACACAATGCAAATAAGTCACAACATAACGAAATTAGCACAACACAATGGAAACAAGCTGCAAAACAATGAAATTAGCACAACACAATGGAAACAAGCTGCAACACAACAAAGTTAGCACATAACAACAAAATTAGTCCTATGCGTTGTGTTGTGGACTACTGGGCCACCATATTTGAGCCTTTCTAGCAAACAAAAGAATGAGTAAATATCAAAGATCTAGTCTAATAAAGTACATAATGATACTCGCAACTTTTACAAGAAGTTTTTCTAAGATGACTGAAGTTTTTCTCTTCTCCAGTACTCAGAAAATTCTCATATTAAGCAACCAAAATGAAAACATGAGGAACAAAATCACTATATGTCTTTGCATTTCCATGGAGTGGGTGCAGAGATGAAGCATGACCATTCATAAAATCTGACCTATACAAACGTTACCCACTGGCTGACAAAACAGGGTTTTTCATATTAGTACAAACACACAATCAATACTGCATAGTCTAGCATTAATCTACTGTTTATTTTCCCAATTACTGCAGCTTATTTTGCGTCATTGGGCAGAATGGGGGGCACCCAGGCCTCCCTAGGGGTCTGAGGTGATTTCCTGAGGGGCCCTGTAGCGCCACAGCGTGGAGACCCTTCAGCAATGTACACTAGATACAGCATGAGGCCTAAACGGCAGGCCGTTCACTAGCTCAATTTGTACTACACATATATAAACATACACCTGGAGAAGTGCTACAACCCTTAGCATGCATGCAGGGTTATGACGCACTGAGACACACGTTATGAAATGATTCAAGCTCTTAATAATAAATCTGGCTGCATTTAAGAAAGCATTATCACTACTTGGCTGTGAAATGCAGCTCTTCAGCTAAATATCAAATGGGGTCCCTTTCTTCTTTGGCCTGAGGGAATAGGAATGAATTTGACGCTAATGGCGGGCAGTTTACAAGCTAACATCCGTTCTATTGGCTCATGCCATACAATGTGATATTACGGCAGCGCTGAAAATAGCTGCTGTTGTAGAAAGATGAACTGTGAGAGAAGCAGAACAGAGACATGAGTAGGCGTTCGTTTGTCAGAATATTTCTGTCCATTGAAATACCACACGGGCGTTGCGTAATGCAGTACGGGCCATTATTGGATCTCAGGGTGAAGGAAATGAGCTAGTGCATTCAAGATTCTGTTTTACAGGTAAAGTGGTTCATGCAGAGCAGAAAAAAAAAAACAATTGGTTCTCAAATCTTCTAAGAATAAACGTTAGCGTTTTATTCTATTTTAAGCTTTTTCCCACTTTTATTAAAAAAGAGAGAGAAAAGAATTGGGACATGATACACGCAGGGTTGTTTCCCACCAGTCTAGCTCAGATAAAAAGTTTGTTAAATCTAATAGAATGTTTATAAGCACTGCTAGTCTCTGTTACTGCAGAAACAACATTTGCATTATTATGGTTATAACTATATAACTGGAGTATTATAGTTCGGTAATACTGAGAAACTATTATGGGTTGCCGATATGACCAAAATCTTATATCACAATACAAGTCATTTTATTTCACAATAACAATATATATCCCAATGTAATTATTTTTGCTGGAAAAAAGGTTGTTACGATGCCAAAATTTATAATGACACTGAAAAGTCATAAACATACATTCTATACAATACTATGCTAGCTGAACTAACATAAAAATATTCTCAAGCTTACTGAAGACAAGTAAACAGCCAGTAATAAAACAAGAATAAGGAAACCAATTACAACCAATTGGACAACTAAATACAACAGAACAAATATCTGAAAACAGAAAAAGATTTGGGTGTGTACGCATAGAAATTTGGATGTTAAAATCAAATTGAATTCTCTTTCGCATCCTGTTGTGCTTGGATGATTTGAAATCGACTGAAAATGTCAAACTGGCATGACTTAAAAAAAAAAAAAAAAAAAAAAAAACACATGAAAAGGATACTTTCGTGATTTGTGAACTTTCGTTTGCAGCTTTTTATAAGTGACAAGCGATTAAAATCAAAAGACATTGCTAATCCCCTAAAACTGGACTCAAGTCTAAAATAATTTCTAGGAAATATTTCTATTTTTCTCCATGACTTGGAATATTTCACATATTTACCCAAATGAAAATGAGGAACAAAAATCACTATATGTCTTCACATTTTCATAACACGGGCAAGGAATTATTCAGAGATGGAGTCTAACTGATTTCATATATGATGATGTGAGTGCATCAGTAACCAGCATTTTTTGTTACTAATTTGCAACATAAAAGCTACATGATTCCAATATGATATGGTCAAAATATACATCTCAAAAATAAATGTAAAATACAGTTTCACACCTGGTAAGTCATAATTATGGCTGAAAACATTTGCAATTGACCTGCCACTGGCCATTTGAGCGTGCTAATGACACAACATATAAACAATAAAGAAAAAAATAAAAGGATGCTAACTAGACGGTTAAGAAATCTGTTATTGTTTGGCTTTGTTTGGCAATCGTGTAGATCTAAATCAGGTTATTCTTGTAGTCTGGCACGTGTGTGAAGTGGCACAGACAAGTCTGAAAATGTGCCCTCTCTCACTCTCTCTCGCTCGCCGATGCGAAAAACCTCAGATAGTACAGCTGAGAACAGACTGTACTATGTCAAGCTCTCACTTGAGGTAGCTCTCACTTGAGGAAGCTCAATGGCCTCACACTGCAGTCTAACTTCACGCATTACTTCAGTTGTGTTTACAGAGGGCTGGGGCACAATGGCAAAACCAACATAACAGACAAACTGATACCTGATCTTTAAACACATTAAAGCGCACACTAGTGTAAATACTCAGACAAACACAAGTCATGAGTTTGTTGCTCCTGTAACCAGGCAATGCGATGGACGACGCAAACAAAAGTACATTATGTTAATCCACCATGCATTACACATTGATTGAACTTGAGTGCATCACAAAATACTGTCATTTGTATTTAGACAGTATTTATCTAAGTATCTTTTGCTACCAGGTGCTTCTAAAAATGAAAAGTCATCATTTTGCTCCAAATCTTTCTTCTGTGTAAAATGAAGAAAGAAATTTTGAAGAATGTAAATGGTTGCTTTTTTCATGCAATTCCAAGAGCTTTCAAGCTGCAAAAATGATGCAAAAGTATGATGAAAATACCAATTAAAAGATCAATGTGACTTGTGCACTATATTCCAAGTCTTCAGAAGTCCTTTGATAGCTTTGTGTGAGAAGTAAAACATAAAATATTCACAAAGAAACTTCCTCCCAAGAAGTGTTGTTATCGTTAACTAAAACTATTTCAATTAACAAAAATGTTTTGTTATAAAGCTGAAATAAAATAAAAAAAAGATGAAAAATCTAAACTACAGGACAATTAAAAATGTTGCCTTAATAATTTAAAGTATCAAAATTACTAAGAGAAATAACACTAAAATTAAAACTGAAAACCAAAAAAAAAAAAAAGAAAGAGAATAATTTCACAAATTAGACATTGATACTTCTCTTGTGAACTCGCTTAAAAGAGCTAGAACGGATGTCACAGTTTACAGTCTAATTCTCATGCAAAGCTATCCATATGACTTCAGAAGACTTGTAATATAGCATACAACTTGTGTAGTCCAATTCTACAATGTTTTTGAAACTTGAAAGCTTCAGTCCACACTGCTTGTAATTTCACGGAAAAGAGCAATCAACCACAGAAGAAAAAAAAAGTCACACTGGTCTGGAACGACATGAGGTTGAGTAAATAATGACTAAATAATGAAATAATCCATTGACACACCACAGAAGTGTTTCTGGGCTGATCATTCATTAAAACAAGGCATGAGATGTGATAGACTGGATTGTCAAATGAAGGTGTAAAGTCAGCTTCTGTGCAATAGGCAGCTTCTGTTGGACTGTGAGGATGTTTGGCAGCTCTCTGACTGCTGGCAGCTGGGCAGACAGCTGCAGCGATGAGCGACTCATAGGATGTGTGGTTATGTAACCATCAACATAAATTCAGATACGTAGTTTAACATCAGCGGCTCCGCAACCAGGACCAGCGCTGACTGACGTCTGATACAAATACGCAAAGGCAGCCCCGAGATGCTCTAGCAACCTGTGCAGCAAACTGTGCAGCATATACAACAAATAATGGAGAAAACATCATGTCCTCAGACAATGTACAACTTGTTCTCCACTTTGCAGTCCGAACTATTGTCCTCCATAGTACCATGCTTGTGCACACAGCAAAACTCAAGCCCCCTTGAGGCTTAAAAGGCAGGCAGAACTCAGAATCACAGGTGCGGGATATCACAACTAGATCACGCTGAGAGGCCCATCAGAGATTTAGGGAATTGAAGCGGCCCATGCTAATGACAGAGCTGATGCCAGAGATGCTTTGCTGGAGCTCAGCCTGGTGCTGTTGATCCCTTCTGCGCCTGGGGATTTACCAGCCAAAGCCCCCTAAACCCCTCCTTCCATCTGAGCAAAGAGAAAAGAAGCAGCTCCAGTCACACAGCCGATCACCAGGCTCGCACCCAATAAGCGCGCCAATTTCCACTGAACTGAAACACATTATTCATCAATCAAGTTCTACATATTCCTTAGCTCCTACATGCTCATTTATGAACTATTTGGGATCATTTAATTACGTTTCTAGCTACCAATAAAATCCCTGATGTACTGGCGAAGTCTTTCCGTTCTTCACTTCTTCTAAAAAGAAGTTTTTGCAGCGGTATACTGTTTTTTGTTTTTTTGCAGCGGTATACTGTTCGCCACCCATTCTGCTGAGCAGGATTTAAATGAATATGTAAATATGTGCAACGGGGTTTCCTCTCAACAACAAAATATACACAACCAAAATGCCAGCGAAAACAGCTGTTAAGAAGGCATCTGATCCTAGTGACGTGGAAATGTTTGCACCAACTCCACAATTTGGCACTGTCAAGTCATGTCATGTTTATTTATATAGCACTTTACAGTAGATTGCTTTACAAACAAGCAGCTTTACAGCATTAAACATGAAAAGAAAAAAAAAAAACAAAAACAGTCCAACACCCTGTTTTGAAGTATCGCATAAGAAACGAGTGATATAAATGACAAATTTAAAACAAAAAATCCCTTAACTTGCAAAAAAGTTTTTACACTCACTTGAGGTGGTTTTTGTTTTTGTTTTCGTCTACTTGCTCTGAGAAGCAAGTAATTTATTATATATGAAAATTATTATATTCAGTGACTTCTCCTACTTTTCTTAGTGATATTTATTGCCAGTTTATCGGGAAGCGATGATTTTGTTCTCTTTGACTCGTTGGATGGAAACGGTGCTTATTTACAAATGTTTTATGCGATATTGGAGTGTTACGCAAAAAATAAATTCACAACTTTAGATGGAAACCCAGCTAGTGTTGCTTTCAATTAGAATTACAACTTCAGTTTCTACTAAAAAGCAGCTCTCAAGGGTGTTTATGTTTTTGATTGCGTCTGACCTAGGTGGACTGAACTGAAGAAATTTTTCCAATGTCAAAGGCAGAGCCACACCTACCATTATATAAACACAACTGACCAATGGCAGTTCAAAGATATTTATTATCAATTTTTGAGTGAAAACTGTTTCAACAAATTCTACACCTATTTCTTTCATTGTAGGATAGAGGTGTGTAGATTGATTAAGAACTGATTGATCATGGACTTAGTTGACTAGTTTTAATACTTTTTAGCAGAACTGAAGCAATATGCAAGCCGAAAGATACTTTCCGCTGTAAAGTTGCATAGATAAATTCATGCCGTTTAAAGCACCATCTTTACAACCTTACATATTCAGGTGGACTTCCTTGGCCATTATGTTGCAATTCACAGTTTGACAAATGGCATATCATGTTAAAAATAGTCCAACTTTTAAAAAGTGTTTCAAAATGGTGTGTTTTGTTCCAATTTGTTGCGCATCACCCAGCTGTTTTAAATGCAAGATAATGTCCTATGTGCTCAAAATAATAATAGACTAAGGTCCAAGCTAAGTTTTGATGCAAACACTAGAAAATATTTACAAATGAATGCATAACATACCTTATGATGAGAGTTTATGTGAAATACACTGTGTCCATACCTTAGCGTATGTATAATAATCCAAGTACACTTTGGCCAAAAGAAGCCTGTAGCTCGAAGAAACCTGCTGTAGTTCAATTATAACTGCGCATGTAAATGTAATTTGTACTTCGTTGATTTTGAAAATACGTAGTTTATTCCATCCCTAGTAAGACCGTGTTAGTGAAAGTGAGTGGAATTGAAACACTTACACGGAGGTCATGTTGAAAACTCATTTACTTCAGAATAAAAAAGGAAAAGCAGCGACAGGAGGACGTGACAAGGCTAAAATTATAAACAACGTTCTCAGCACACTTAGTATGTACTTCTATTCAGAAAATAAAATATTTATTCTGTAACAAAAGTTACAACATCCTCCCGCCCAATGAACTAGGTTCATCAATACTTATTCTAAGGATGTTTAATTAAAACAATTCTAAGGGATATATAAGTTGCACAGGTCTTCTTAACACACTGCCTGATGAAGTACGAATATTGCATGAGTGCACCAGGCCATAACGTCCTGAATTCAGTTTTTCAATTGTTCCCATTTTCCAAGTTTGACGAGGTACCTTGTCTTCTCCAATTAGGACAACATCACCTTCCTTCAATATAGTAGTTTTATGAAATCACCTTTATGTGCTGACTTTAAGTCCAGCAAATAGTCCTTACGCCAGCGGTTCCAAAAGGTAGTCAGGAGTCTCTGTCTGTATTTCCATCGGCGAACAGCATGATCTTTGGTTAGATTTGAGGAAGTATACTCTGAGACCACAGTTTTGGGTGGCAGAGAGGTTAGTCTTTTTCCTATTAAGAAATGTGAAGGTGTTAAAGGTTGGGGCTCATCTGCGTCACTGTGTATGTATGAAAGTGGTCTAGAATTCAGAACTGCTTCCACTTCTGTCAATATAGTAGTCATCTCTTCAAAGTTTAGTGAGGCTTTCCCCAGGATCTTTTTCAGACAATTCTTTACTGATCTAACAAGTCTCTCCCAAAAGCCTCCCCACCAAGCAGCACGCTCCACAATAAATTTCCAAGTAATAAACCTTGAAGAAAAGAAATCCGTAAGCTCAGAGATTTTAAAGGACTTCCACAGTTCTTTCAAATCTTGGTCTGCCCTTTTGAATGTTTTTGCGTTGTCCGAGTATATTACTTTGCACAGACCTCTTCTTGCTATAAATCTTTTCAGAGCGAGGAGAAATTTCTCTGTGGTCTGATCTGACACTAATTCTAAATGCACCGCCCGAGTAACAGCACATGTAAAAAGTGCAATGTATGCCTTTTTTGATGTTTCATTTGATTTGACGTATAAGGGACCAACAAAATCCACGCCAGTAATTTCAAAGGGTGGCGCTTCAGTAACTCTATCCCTTGGCAGAGGCGCAATAGTTTGTTGAGCTGGTTTTGCGGTTAATCTTTTACAAACATGACAGTGTCCTACAATTTGTTTCACAAGCTGTCGACCACATAAAATCCAATATTTCTCTCTCACCTGAACCAGTGTGTCTCTTACTCCTGAATACATCACTGTTTCATGACAGCTTTTAACTAGCAATACAGAGTATCTTTGCTTTGTGGGGAGCACCCATGGGTGCCGCTCTCGGAAACTGAATTCAGACTGTTGCAACCATCCTCCTACACTAATGAGTCCATCCTCATCTAAGAACGGTTTCAAATCCTTAATTTTCGAGTCCTTGTCAACCATTTGACCTAGTCTGAGTAAATTTATTTCTTTGCTGAAACTCTGCTTCCAAGTTATCCTTATCCAGTATTTTTCAGCTGCAAGTAGCTCTTCCTCTCGTTCACATCTCGAGAACTTACTATAAAATCATCCACATAAAGCGATTCTCTTAAGGCTACCACTGCCTTAGGCTGTTCTGACTCCTTTTGTTGAATGTGGTGTCTAATAGTTGCGGTTAATAGGAACGGGTTTGGGGAAACTCCAAAAACCACTCTACACATTCGCATAATGCGCAACTCATTTTTAGTGTCATCAGATGGAGGACCATGTAGCCACAGAAACCTGACAGCATCCTTTTCCTTTTCTGCTAGAGCAATCTGCAAGAACGCTTTGGTGATGTCAGCAGTGAATGCAATTTTGTGCTATCGGAACTTGATAAGCACATCTAGCAAATCAGGATTCAAGTTTGGTCCAGCGAGCAAGCAGTCGTTTAGTGATGGCCAACCCTCATCGTGTGAGGATGCATCAATTACTACCTTTAGTTTAGTTGTTGTTTTGTCTTCTCTAAGCACAGCATGGTGTGGCAAACAGTATTCAACAGTATCTGTTTTTTCTGCTTTCAAGTCAGTTACTGGAACATCTTCACAAATGCCTTGCTGTAAATAGTCTTGTATTACATCTCTGTATTCTGTGAAAAATGTTACGTCTGCTTTTAGTCTTTTCTGCAACCTTTCAAATCTTTTCCTAGCCACCCTGAAGTTGTTTGGTAGATCTGGTTTATCTGGTTTCCAGGGTAACTCAACCTGATAACGTTCATCCTTAAAGGTTACTGTATGGTTAAAGTGTTGTACAGCTTCCATTTCTTCTGGACTTTCAGCGGTCTTGTTCAGTATGCCCAAAGACTCTACTTCCCAAAAGGCACGCAACTGCTTTGAGATCTGTACATCTTCTTCTAAACAAATTTGCATGCATGTTGTGTCTGTTACACTAGACATGGGAATTGGTCCTTGTACCGCCCATCCAAAAATACTTTCCGGGGCTACAAGAGACTCTGTTAATCTCTCCACTCTTCCTGACACCACTTGCCAGTAATAGTCTGCTCCTATTAACACTGAAAGCTCAGAATCATTAGTGTCCTCCGAGAGAAAATCTGCAAGTTGCAGACCCTTAGCTTCAAGCTTCCTTTGCACATGTTCTCCAGGAACTTTCATGACAGCAGTACAGACTTGAGGAGTTCCAATTGCTGTGATTTCTATTCTTTGATTCGTATTCCATACACTTTTAAGCGTCAACTTCACAATGTTACGTTCCGCAATTACAGGACACTCAGCTCCGAAAGAGTGAAGATTCAGCTTCTCTCTATTTAGCACTGGTAATTCTAGTGCCTTCACTAGACTCTCTTGCACAAAACTTCTTTGACTGCCTCCATCCAACAAGCAACGTACTAATTTTCTTCCTGCCGGACCCTCTATTCCCTTTACCCTACAGAATTTTGCTATGTGTTTGGGACCTAAACAAGCAAAACATTTTCCCATTTTTTTCAACTTGTCTCTTCGGGCTGACACTGAGTATTCAGAACAATTTTCAGGCTTATGATTCAGATTCTCACAATATACACAACCTTTGGGAACATGACTAGCTGTGTGCAGGGCAGCTGCAGAAGACATTGTCCATTTCTCGAGCCTTGGTTCATGAGTCATTTCAGAATTGGTGAAAGATCTATTGGTTAATGGCCTGTCCTTTTTTGAGCCTTCTGATTTAGTAAGTTGCAGTGCTCTCTCTCTACTTTGCACTTCCTTTTGTAGAAACTGAATAAGCTCAGGCACTTTCCATTCACCATCAGAGTCCAACCGACGAGTATAGACTAAAGCAATGTCCTCTGGCATCAACTGGAATAACACTGGACACAACAGACTGCCATAAGTGTCACATGGAACACCCAGAGATTCCAAACTCCAAATTTGAATTTCACATTCATCATATAAACTTCTCAGGGCCTTTATATCTGACGATCTCTTTACAGGAGTCAAATTAAGTAATTTTGACATGTGAGCACTGATGACGATATCCTTCCTTCCAAATCTATTCTGTAACAACTCAATGGCTGCATCGTAATTAGTGTCTTCCGCTTTTGCCGCTACATCAGCTAGGTACGTTTTCAAATAAGCAAATTTCTCCTTCTTACACAGCGTTGCGTTAGAATGAATGGCGGCTTCATACTGACTCCAAAACTCCTGCCATTTGCTTATTTCTCCAGTAAACTCCTCAATAACTAATCTGGGTAACTTGACAGACTGGGTTTCTGGCGATCTGTCGTGACTTGCATTGACATTTCTTACCCGTTCACTCTCTTGATCGTGCTGTCTCTCTATCTGTTTCATTGCACGGGATTTCCACATAGTAATGCGGTCCTGGTAATTCAGCGTGCTAGCTATCTCCCTCTTCAAATCATCCGTGGGAGTTTCGGTTTCGATGCCTCGATCAAGATCCGCTAAACTGTCCGCCCTTCGTCGATAATATTGAAAGCAACTCTCGCAATTTATCAGTCTGGTGAAGCTTTACCAGTCTCCTCTTCTAGCTGCGTCAGCAGCTTCGTTGCCGAGCTGCGGATCGTTCTCCTCTTCTTTTTCATCCCCTCTAACTGTTCCGCCATCTTCATTCAATTCACTTTCACTTCTAAATTCCATCTAACTCCGAGATTCTTATTTCGCAACTATTCCGTCATGCTATCCCGGGTTTCGGCACCAAAAATGTTAGTGAAAGTGCGTGGAATTGAAACACTTACATGGAGGTCATGTTGAAAACTCGTTTACTTCAGAATAAAAAGGAAAAGCCGCGACAGGAGGACGTGACAAGGCTAAAATTATAAACAACGTTCTCAGCACACTTAGTATATACTTCTATTCAGAAAATAAAATAATTATTCTGTAACAAAAGTTACAACAGACCGCAAGGGATGTAGGGAGGAGGAATGTGTGTGAGAGTGAAACAGACAGTGAGTGTCTGTCTCCGACTGCTGAGCTCAGCCGTGGTCAAGCGTCTCGCGCTCTTACAAACACACACACACACACACACACACACTCACACACAGATCTGTCCAATATTCAAGGAAGAAGTTGGGCCAGGCCAAGCGTGAAGACACATGCAGATACACGTTTTCAGGGAGAAAAGGACGAGAGGCAGAGAGGTCTTAGAGATTTTGGATCTGCTTTCCTTGGGGTAGAGAATCTTATTTCTGTATGACGTTGAAGTCGAGAGCCGCTCCTGGTTGTCAGCACTCAGATTCTGGGAAATTGTATACATTTGACCTTAAGAGCAACAAGATAAAACAGTTTAAAATATCACAGTACAACAGCGTAGACCTGAAAGAGCCAAGTGTTCTCCTCCCGTTTAATACGATCCATTTCAGACCAATCAATAATTATGCAAGAAAACCGCAAGCATCGGACAAAAGCCCATCAGACAAATGTCTCTGCACTCCAGAGAATCCCACAGCTGTGGCTAATCTAACTGAAACCTTACTTTTGGGTAACGTTGTGACAGTTTGCAAGATATTCTAAGGTACATCAATCCAAAAACAACCCCACTGTATTGAACTCTGTCCTTGGACCAAAATATTTATATGCAGACTACATAAGGGTCAACTGAGCAAAAGAACTATAGCTACTGGTATAATATAAATGCATATTAAGTTGTGGCAATGAAATTTTAGGGCTAAACTAAACTAAACATTTTTCCAGTCAAATTCACACCAAACTTTGCACATCAAAATTTCTTTAGAGTTGGAAATACACATAAAATACAAAGTACCTCCAAATGTGGAGCTTATAATATGACAAAACAATTTGAATTGTGTAAATTTGAATTATTGACAAGTGTCATTTAACAAAACTGAATATTATGTGGCATTTAACATAGTTCTGAATTTGATTTTTTTTTTAACTTGAATAATGAACATTTGAAATTTAACACAATTGATTTTTTTTATGGCAGTTTTTTAATAGACGTATTTTCAAACAGCGGATTTTTTTGTTCTGAATTCTTAGACTGCAAAAATCCAATTTTTTAAAAATACAGCTTCAAATTTTCAAGATGAAGAAGAAATTCGGAACATCAAATTCAATATTTAAAATTCAAAGCGCAGAAATTCAGATTGTACAGAAAGTATGTCAGAGGTCATCCACAGGGAAGAGTAGATGATCTCCGAAAAGTCAAATGAAGCATTTACTGCGACCCGGAGGAGACATGTTCGGTTCACTTAGGCTAGTTTTGTCGTGGCCACGACATATTAACTCGTGGGAGCGTGATAATATGTCATGGATCATTTTGTCGAGGTAATGATATCCTTATGTCGTGGCCATGCGATGTGAAGATGAGGGAACAACATCCATTTCTCATGGCCACAAGTTTAATGCGTAAACAAACCTGCGTGACCATAACAACCTGGGATTATCAGAGATGGATAAAACACTTTTTTTCTATCCCACAGTCTTGTAAGCCCATTAACTGATCGTGTCTTTTTATTTAATATTTGTATATTATTATTATTATTATTATTATTATTATTATTATAAAACTATAGGCTAATAATAATATTATAATTATATTATTATATTAACTGGTTAGGGCTATATTTATTGTTATATATGCTTATTTCCCTTTCAGTTCGTGTAGAGCTTTACCTAATTAACGTTCTGTATAATTATGCTAGTATTACTAATATGCTACCATATTTTGCAAATACTGTAAGCGCCTGACAATTATGCCAATGAAGTTTTGACTTTATGCCGTATGTGACAATGAGCGTGTTGTGCTTTCATTTACAAATGAAACTATGCAAATGATTCATTCCTCAACGAAACACTATATTTCTAATAGTCTAGTAATTAGGCGAAATAAAATTAAATAATGTTAAATTCAACCTTTATACTGCACTTCCAGTAAAAATTCCCATAAGTCATAGCATAATCAAAGCTTTATTGGCATGTTGGCATTTACAGTAGGCTATTATTATTCAGAACGTTAAGTAAAGAGATCAAAATGAAGGGAAAATAAATCAAATGCATAACAACGAATATAAAAATAAAACCAATAATAATAATAATAATAATAATAATAATAATAATAATAATAATAATATACAAATATTATGGGAAAAGACGATCAGTTAATGGATTTGGGATGGATAAAAATGTTTTCTTGTATGCCTATTTTATTATATGTACTTTATGTAATTTATTCATGAAGAACTTCATTCGAATGCAGTCTACATCGAGTGCAATACAGTCCGGTAGCCTAGGCCTATGGTTAAAATAATTTAATAATTGTTAAGAAAGTTTTAGCTCTTTATCTTTCGATGCCGTCCGACTATTCTCAGTCCTTGCATTCATGAAGACATGGGCCCATGGAAAGAATTATGAACAAGACGCCAATTGTCTTTTCACAAACTTCTTCCAAGTTTATTGTTACATCCATACATTATATAGTCTCATTGCTAGGGGTGGTGCAGTGGTACATCCAATGAGAATTATACACCACATCTGTGGTACTCAGGCCAAGAAATATACGTTATATAAAATGGAAGTCTGGCCAGGAAGTTCTGGACGTATTAGGGATACACTTGGACGGAGAGAACTACATCTTTATACCAAATGTCAATAGTACAGCCTAAACTCAGTCACCTCCGAGTTAGGAGGCACCCCCTGCTCAGTTGAACATTTGAACCTGGATGTATGTATGGATAAGAGAGATACAGTCAAACAGAAGAGAGAGAGAAAGCACAGACGGGAGGAGGGAGTAAGACAGAGAGAGAATGGGGAAAAACACGTATGGGAGGAGGGAGCGATCAGAAGAGGAAAGGAGTGAGAAGGGAGGAGGGATTGCATAGAGGCAAACTCACAGAAACATCTGGCAGAGAGCATGATATATTTTAACAGTTCCCCCATTTGTTTATATAATAAACACCATAAAGGCTCTCTGCCCAATTCCCCTTCTCTTAACATTCAATCAACATTTTTCTCATCCCACTTAAAATCAGCACATATAACAGTTCTAGTCATCAAGGCACTTACGAGCATCTTTTACCAACTTGTAAATCAAGACAAAAATCATTCTGAAGTATTCGCTACTTCCCTTGCCTACAATTCCTAAGCATTCCTAGACATATTCAGTAAACCTTCATTAAGCAGCATCCGTATCAGGGATGTATGGGATGTATGCAACACAATATTCCTACGATAACACATAAGCCTTGTAGCTTTTCCTTGGCCTCAGATTTAACAATATGGTTGGCTGGTCACTAACACGTTCATAGCAGATGTATGGTATAACTTCATTATCTAGCCAGTTTTCCTCACCCATCTCTTCAAAGAAATATGTAGAGGTGAGCAGGCTTTCAGTACAGCCAGGCATATTACCAGTTTTGCAGCCATGGCCTAATACTTTTAGTAATAGTCTTGCAAGTTCTAATTTCCTTCACCTAATTCCCTATCTAAATATTATATTTTAAATTGCAAAATTTCAATGCTTTACATTACATTGTTCACATCTTTGGTTTCTAAGAGATTATGAATACCTATTTATTACCAACTAGATATTCGTAAGGTATAAGACCTTAACCAGGACAATCAGATTTGGGCCAATTTAAGAACTAACCCCTATGACTCCTGGACTTCTGCTGTGTCGAGGACTTACTACAGCTCTCATATAATGTATGCTACCATTTTAATTTTAGCCTGTGATAGTAATGTATCCAGTGTAAGTATCAAGTTAATCTAACAAATTAACTTTTAAAGTCTATTTCAATACTATAGACCTATGCAGGAACTCGAGTCAGCTAAAACAATAACATTATCAGTAATGTCAAACAGACAATCAATCTAAACCACATCGCAATCTTCATTCCATGCTGTATCAGAATGAGGTCAGGATCAGGATTATTTAATCAGTCTCTCTTGCATTCTCCTTGTTCTACTGAACACTGAGTTGCTCCTCAATCTATCCTTGATTCCGGAAGGCTCTTTATCAGTTGGAGCAAACGGCGGGCTTTTAAGCCACCAGTTGAGTTTGCTCATTCTCCTTGTTGGTCCCCCTAGGGGACTCTTCTGCCCCTGCCAGGGTTAGAGGCACGCCTGGTGTGAACTCAGGGTGTTTCTCCTTTCAACGACGTTAAGGTAACACCGAAACCATGTATCTCACTCTGTCAGTCCAGATTAGCAGAGTAAACCATCCTTGATATCAGAAGAACTACTTCTACCTGTGAAAGGAGATCTTAAAAAGCTTTTGTTAGAGACAACACATGTTTACTCCTCACCCAGTCGATCCTTGTTGTAGTGACCTGTGAGGAAAAAATGAATGTGGCCTGAGGGCTGTCCATTTTTCCTATAACACCAGTAGATTGACAGGGCTGGGACCCATATCATTCCAATTTCAGTCAATATCATTTATAATCTTATCTGATTTCTTTCATATTCCCCCTGTATACCACGTCTAAGTGGTATACACTGAATTTAAATTCATCTCAATTATTTCTTTGTTGTTTAAAGGTGTCTCACTATTCATCAAATAGTTTCTTAAACATGACTTTTTTTTATTCAGGCTTCTCACTAATATCAGTTTTTTCTGTGAAACACTCAGCCCACATGTAACATGTTAACAAACACAATGTATTTCATACATTTGACACAGAATCAATTTGATGAAGTCCATCATGACATCCTGAAAAGGAAAAAAGTTAAATATGGGGTGGACAGGGCAAGCCTTCTTGCTCTGCCTTCCCATGTTTTACCCTGCGCAGGTGTGGCACTTTTTCTTTCTGCCACAAAAATGTCCCAGGCCAGGATAATTAGCCAAATTAATCCATAGCCAATATTTCTCAGGCATAATCTACATTGTATGCCCTCTTTGAAAATTTGAAAACAGCTGTTCATGGCAGTTTGTCTGCCTTGGTGCACCATCACTCACACACTTTCACACACTCTCACACACCCCCACCTCTGGCCAGAGCATCATCTCTTTTTGTCACTGCCTCTGAAGACAGTAAACTGAATGGGGAATGTATGTTGTTAGGGTGGAATACCACCAAGTCTACTCGAATAAAACAATTTCGATAATGACAGACACTACTCAACGTAGGCACTGTGGCTTTCCCCTTGCGACAGTGTCTAAACGTTGGACTAAAACAGTTGGACGATGTCCATCACAATGGGGTTGAATTTCATCTCGCGGTCATGAACCCAAATATTTTCAATATTTTGTCCAAATAAACTTTTAGGCCTAGGCATGCCATAATTAAAAGAACCAATTTTAATTTCTGAAATATAATTCATTATTCAACTGTGCACTTTTCGCCTTTATTATCTCTTCCTATTGCTCATGAGCTGCTCTAAAAGATTGGAGATCTCCGCATGATCTTGGATCCATGGCCAATAACATTAACATCGTGTTACCGCAATCTCTGGGTAGGACAGCATTTGTGATTTTCCGAATTTAGAATTTTAGAATTATTACTGAAATTCAGCCCTAGGAAATATCTATTAACCAAGATGGAGTGACCAGTTTCATTGTTTTACCATTCATATTTTGATCTTGGACACTTTGTGCCCCTCTATTCCCTTATTTATTTATTTTTTAAGGAATCCTGGAGAGTTTATCAGCTTGACAAGAAGCTCTGTCTTTAAATCAGAGTCTAAACTCTCTATATTTCACAGTATCTCCTCTCTATGCTAAATCCAGTCCAAATTTTAGCTGATCGAGAAATCAGGCAAACACATTCCTTCTTTCTATGGTGTTGGACTGGTGCCTATTAAAAGAAAGCAGTGTGTTGTTAGTTGAACAGATTACAAAGAACTGCTATAAGACCAGTGAATTATCAAGTTGCAAATTAATATGCCAAATTAAAATCCGAGGCGGTCTCTGTAGTGATCATTGTATATGCAGTACCTGCCCACGAGGGAAGAGATGAAAGTCTCTGATATCATGTCAGTTGAACATGTTTTGGCTGTTTTAGCGTCTTTCTCCTTGTGCAGTGTCTTCTGGTCTGACACTCGGTGATGAGGATCTGGTGGGGCATCGGAGTTTTGACTCGGAATGCAGTTATCTTCCTCTCTGCCTCTCATGGCAGATTTTTCATGTCTGCATTGTTTCTCAGTCTTTCTCCATTCTAACCCCTGAAGTGTCGGATTCCTCTTATAGGGGGGTTTAGCCGATCGCCCATCAGCTTTTCCTGTTCTCCACAGCCATAATGTCTCTTTCTTCATGTTGCGTCGCCCATTGGCAGCTGTCCCAGAAGTCATCTGGTTTCTTCTATAAAATGAGTACTCAAGAGAACCGCATTGTAAATTTTGACCACAACTGCATATAAGCAATCTGTGCTATGGTCAGTCATCTTGTGCAACTGTCCAAAATTTAAGGAATCTCATCCAGTTAACAATATATATAGCAGTTCTTTATTTCATTTTAATAAAGCAAGTTCTTCTTTGCGAGAAAAGAGCAAACAATTCCTTCTTTGCAGAATGCAGAAAAGAGCAGTAACCTATTCTGTCTGATCTGAGCATATCATACTTCTATAAGCCTTATAAATACCTCAGCATGATGCATTGTATTATAACTTCAGACTGAAATCTTGTAAATAGTCTAGCAAATGTGGCAAAGTCAAGAAAAAAATTCATTTTCTTCTTTTCTCTTTTTTTTATTTTTATTTTTATTTTTTATTATTATTAGCTGAAAACGGCCGTTCAAAGTAGTCACTCAATCTTGTTCTCATTGATCACAATGCACAAGTTATTTCAGTTAACACAAACTAAAGTCGTAATCTCTGCACTATATCACATTTCAAGCTGTCCCCCAGGGATAACGGACACAAACTTCATACATCTAAAGATAACAAGATGTAATACAAACTATATCTTTGAAGACCTGTATTTAACATTATACTGTTTATTAAGTTATCAACATAATTCTCTCCTGGCTCCCACATTTCACATAAAGTATAACCTTTAACTTTTCGGAGCCAATAAATAACTCAAATCTCATGAAAAAAATCTTTTCAGCCAAGTTATCTAAATACAGTTGTAAATCTCTGCTCTATACATTGTCATCCACATAATCAACCGTATTGTCTCCTAATTTTAGATTTGCTGGTGACTGACAATGCTTTCAAAAATAGCAGCGCACTTGATCTAACACAGCAGAGACAGAACAAAGCAAGAGTAGATGGATTTAAAACTTCACAAAATCCAAGTGAACTGAGAATGGCAAATAGCCAGTTGAATTTGTACTAAACAATTTTCTGAAACATACTAATCTGCTGTTTCATCCATCCTATGCAGATCAAGTGACAGACAATTAGAAGAATTGTTATTTAGCAGTTTATTTGTTTTAGTGCCTTGCAAGGACTTCACTATACCAATTTTCTTATTGCATTTAGAAAATCATTCAATCTTGAAAGGACTGAGAATCTCAATGTGAGAATAGGTAACAAAGATAGCTTTTCACTAAGCATCCATTCCCTTTTTTATGAATGGGTAATGAAAAGGGTATTTTGCAAAACATCTATTCTCCTTCCCACATATAAATTGTGAGGATAATCAATCGGTCGCGATCCGATATCCCATACTATAGCCTACGTCCCGTATATCTTAAAATACGAGGATAATACACTCTGCCAAATATGGTAGAGTGTAAATTCACGGCACGAAAATGTGCTCAATTTCTTAACAGACAGTAAGAATAATTCATTAAAGATTATTTCTCACCTGTCTGTAGAAATTCCCGGAAAGACGAGCCCCCATTTGTTAAGAAAGTTTTAGCTCTTTATCTTTCGATGCCGTCCGACTATTCTCAGTCCTTGCATTCATGAAGACATGGGCCCATGGAAAGAATTATGAACAAGACGCCAATTGTCTTTTCACAAACTTCTTCCAAGTTTATTGTTACATCCATACATTATATAGTCTCATTGCTAGGGGTGGTGCAGTGGTACATACAATGAGAATTATACACCACATCTGTGGTACTCAGGCCAAGAAATATACGTTATATAAAATGGAAGTCTGGCCAGGAAGTTCTGGACGTATTAGGGATACACTTGGACGGAGAGAACTACATCTTTATACCAAATGTCAATAGTACAGCCTAAACTCAGTCACCTCCGAGTTAGGAGGCACCCCCTGCTCAGTTGAACATTTGAACCTGGATGTATGTATGGATAAGAGAGATACAGTCAAACAGAAGAGAGAGAGAAAGCACAGACGGGAGGAGGGAGTAAGACAGAGAGAGAATGGGGAAAAACACGTATGGGAGGAGGGAGCGATCAGAAGAGGAAAGGAGTGAGAAGGGAGGAGGGATTGCATAGAGGCAAACTCACAGAAACATCTGGCAGAGAGCATGATATATTTTAACAATAATGTAATAATTTATTCATTCATTCATTCATTCATAATCGCTTAGTTCCAAATTTAATATTAATAAATCCTTCTCTGATAATCCCAGGTTGCTGGTCACTCAGGTTTGTTTACGCATTAAACTCGTGGCCACGAGAAAAATATGTGGTTCCCTCAACATAGCATCTGGAGGCAGAGTCCTGCACGGGACCTGTTTGATACCCGCACACGCTGTAATTGACAGAACACCCAACCCGTTATCCGACCCGAACCACACCCGCATTAAATCTCCTACATGAGGTAGACCAAATTCAAGTTTATTTGTATAGCACTTAGCAAAAGTCATTTATTAAACTTTTATTCAAATTGTGAATAGCAGGAAAGTAGGCAGTTTCACTGGCGGTGCGCAAGCGGTGCTCGTGCACCCAAAATCCTGCCGCTTCCACGGCTCTTCACGGCAGGCGCCGCCAGAGATAAAAAAAAAAAAAAGTTTTTATCTTTTTGTCGGATTTAACCAATTACCAGGCAGATTATTAACAACCAATTTTTTTTTCAGATTATTAACAACAATTGAACATTTCACTGAACTCATGTAGGTAGTGTTGAAAACATGACGAAGATCATTTAAAATGTAACAGAATTCCTATCAGATGATCCATCAAAAATCTTTTACAGAGATATAAATAAAGAAAAAAATCCAGAGCATGCCTATACGAGTTGGTTTGCCAAGTAAAAATACAATTTCGTGTAAAATGTCATAGTTAACTGTCTGACATGAAAACTATGCTATAGCTAGTCCCATGAAATGATAAATAGCATATAACATATGTACTAAATTTCCGTTATGTTTTGTTTATTTTTAGTAAAATCAAATGTGACCTTGTTGTTTGTAACTATGGCAATGTCTGTCCCGAGACCACACAAAACACTTACACTATGAGAGAAAGCGGCAGCCGCGCGGCGATTCCAGGATTACCTCGACAAAATGATCTCGTGGTCACGACATATTATCACGCTCCCACGATATTATCACGCTCCCACGATTAATATGTCGTGGCCACGACAAAACTAGTCTAAGTGAACCGAACATGTCTCCTCCGGGTCGCAGTAAATGCTTCGTTCGACTTTTCGGAGATCATCTACTCTTCCCTGTGGATGACCTCTGACCTACTTTCTGTACGATCTGAATTTTTGCGCTTTGAATTTTAAATATTGAATTTGATGTTCTGAATTTCTTCTTCATCTTGAAAACTTGAAGCTGTATTTTTAAAAACTGGATTTTTGCAGTCTAAGAATTCAGAACAAAAACTCCACTGTTTGAAAATACATGTCTATTAAAAAACTGCCATAAAAAAAATTCTGTGTTATATTTCAAATGTTCAATATTAAAGTTAAAAAAAAAATCAAATTCAGAACTATGTTAAATGCCACATAATATTCAGTTTTGTTAAATGACACTTGTCAATAATTCAAATTTACACAATTCAAATTCAAATTGTTTTGTCATATTATAAGCTCCATATCCAAAAGCTTCAAAGTCTGGCAGAAATTTGACTGAATAAAAAAGTAGTCATTTACAAAGCTTAAAAGAATTTAAAAACATTTTACATTTGCATTTAGTCATTTAGCAGACGCTTTTATCCAAAGCAACTTACAAATGAGGACAGTAGAAGCAATCAAAACCAACAAAAGAGCAACAAGCAAGCATACAAGTCTCGGTTAGCCTAACGCAGTACACTTAGCAAGGTTTTTTTTATTTTTTTTTTATAAAGAAAACAAGTAGATAGAATATAGAAAAGAAAGCTAGTGTTAGTTTTAAAAGAAAATTGAGCAGTTAGAGAATAAATATGCAATTGATAGAGGGTCATCATTTTAATGATGATTTTGTTTATTACAAACAAATTCACTTCACAAGATGTTAATAATTTGACTGGAGTCGTGTGGATTACTTGTGATGCTTTGATCAGCTGTTTGAACTCATTCTGATGGCACCCATTCACTGCAGAGAATTCACTGGTGAGCAAGTGATGTAATGCTAAATTTCTCCAAGATGCAGATGAGCTTATTTCCTCATTGGAACAGATTTGGAGTAGATTTCAATCAGTTTTTCATTTTTGAACTATTCCTTTAATATTAAGTTGTTACAGCTTAGTTGGTCGTCACTATACTGCAGAAACTGTGATGATTCTGCTTTTGCCAATAGGAGTACTTTTTGGGTATGTCCGAGGACAGGCTCTGACAAATGGGAGCCATTTGATGTCTTGAAACTGTGCAGGACAAAATACAAACCTTTAAAAGAACAGCAATAAAAAAACATCAGTAATAAAAGAACAAGGGACGAGTGGGGAATTATTGCTCCTACTTCATTAACTCCCAAGCTATAATTCCTGATCTACGTCTGCCTGTTTTAATAAACATGCAACACAAAATACAGAAAGCGATAATTTGTTATTGTTTAGACTGTCATTAGTGTTGGCCATGCCCATAGTTATTTGCATTACGGGAGCTGGCCATCCTTGCCAGTACCAGACAAGGAAATGCAATCCTCATCAGCAGTGGTAGAAAACAGTCCCCTGGGATCATGCCAGATGATGTTCAACACAACTGCACAGCGCAAACACAACCACCTGACCCAAATTTTGCACAATAAGACAGCTAAATGATACGACTAAAGGGTTGTGCACAGAATGATGCAATTTAAAGTCATGAGCCAATTTCAAGGCATGAAGCAAACTCACCCCGATTGCACTCTAAATGTTTTCTGTTTTTCATTTGCTTAAAGTTAAACTTTTCAAACCTTTTCGACATTTGTAGGCATGCCTACAATGCATCATCAATTGTCGGCAATGCTGTCTTATATTGCTAACTCTCATTGAAAATGAATAACTTTTGTTCACTTTGTTAGACCAACATATGAATAATAGTCACATTGATACTTTTGATACAAGATTGCAATCATTTAAAATTTTATAGTAGTGTTAGCTTAAAACACAGACTAAAATGGAAGATCAACAAAGGCCTTAAAGGGATAGTTCACCCAAAAATGAAAATACTGTCATTAATTACTCACCCTTGTTCATCTTCGGAACACAAATTAGGATATTTTTGATGAAATCCGAGAGCTTTCGGACCCTACATAGACAGCAATGCAACTACCATGTTCAAGGCCCAGAAAGTTAGTAAGGACATCATTAAAATAGTCCATGTGACATCAGTGGTTCAATCTTAATTTTTTGAAGCTACGAGAATACTTTTTGTGCGCAACAAAAGCAATCAACAATTTCTTCTCTTCCATGTCAGTCCTCAACGTGTCTTCACGAGAGTTCCACAACGCATGTGTCTATTTTAACGATGTCCTTACTACCTTTCTGGGCCTTGAATGTTGTAGTGGCGTTGCTGTCTATGCAGGGTCAGAAAGCTCTCGGATTTCATCAAAAATATCTTAATTTGTGTTTCCGAAGATGAATGAAGGTCTTGTGGTTTTGGAATGAATTGAGGGTGAGTAATTAATGACAAAATTTTAGCTAAAATTTTACCCAAATCATTTTTGGGTGAATGATCCCTTTAATATATTATCAAGGCTGAACTAAGAAGAGAAAAATATGCACTCAAACACTCTAAACCCTTGAAGATCAACACAAAATCTCAATGTTACACATCGTGAAGCTAAAGCCGTTGACTTGTGAAAGTACGATGCAGAGAGAGTGGTTGGAATGTGGGTAGTAAAGTATGTGACTGTATCCAAACTGGTATGTGGAACTGCTGTGGAAGGACTAATGATTAACTCATTGCAGCTGTGGGCACAGTCCTTATTCACAGAAAAGTGTGCAATAATTGTGGGTACATGGCATCTATTGAGGTAGACTGACCAAAAGTCAAATAAATTCATAAGGGCAACAGAAAAAGATGCATGTGATACAAAACATGCAAATACAGTGGGGTCCAAAATCCATAAGTAGTATTTTCTAATTTAACACAAATTAGATGTGTTAAATGTGACAAATCTATTACAATATTATCTTATATTATGATCATGTACTTCATAGTTAACTAAAACAATTTTTGCTAACTGAAAAAAAAGCTGAACAAAATATTTTGCAATATTTTCTCATTTAACATAAATTAGATGTTAAATATGATAAATTCATTACAAATTATATTATTGACAAATTATATTATATTATTTATACAATTATATTATCATCTTATCTTCAGTGGAAGCCAGTGTTGTCAGTGTTAACTAAAACTAAATTTATTAAAACAGTTTGTTAATTGAAAGTTGAAATACTAAAATAACTAAAATAAAAAATAAATAGAAAAAAAAACATCACATAAAATTACTAAAACATCAACTAAAATTGCAAAGATAAAATTGAATATATAAAAGTAAAAACTAATTAAACATTGTAATAAATACTACAATAGTAAATAAATACTACTACTACTAATAATAATAATAACACTACTACTACTACTAATACTACTACTACTACTACTACTAATAATAATACAGTTTTAATATTTAAGTATTATTTCAAAATGTTCAAATTTAGTTTTTCTTTAAAACAATAATATAAAAAAAGTGTTATCTTTGAATTAAAATGTAAAACAGTTTTAGCTTTGTTCTCAGATTTTGGGCCCAACTGTATATGTGCTTCTCCAGTAGCAGGAATGCTTTCATAAACAGGATGCCAACATGAGGGAGGTGCCAGACTAGAGATGATGGTGACAATCACCTCCTGTTCTCTTGGTATTACATTACTACACCAGAGGTATCACATTCTTTTGAAAGCGAAAAACAGAAGGTTGTCATTTCCTGCTCCTGAAAACAAGAGCAAAATGCTCAGATGTGAAAGGTGGAGAAAAAAAAAAAAAAATGAAAGCCCGGTGATCAGTGGATCTCCCAGAGCTTTGCTACTCATCAGGCAGTAAATCAAAGAGCAGGGGGTGAGCGTTCAGGTGTCATTTTTCCCCGTGGCATGGCAAACACTGAGTGAGTCCCTGACTGATGGGCGTCAAGGGATATCAGGCTCATTCACTGTGGAATTATAGCACCTGCTGCCCTTTCCAGACATTCCCGTTCATTTCTCCTCTCTTCGCAGGCTGCCATACATCACTGGAGGACCCTCAGTAGGGAACAGTGTGGTGTGATGACTGGGCATTTAATCAGTTTGGGTTGTTTAAGATAATGGCTAAGCTCTTATCTTTCTGCAATAACATACCTGACAGGATGATGATTCTGTTTTTCTACTGAGGTGCTGATACGGTGTCCCTAAAGAACACTTTCCTACATTTCAGATATTCGGCACATTTCTAAACAAATTATAAACTGTTGCAAACCACCCAGCGGTTTGTATATTAACCATTCAGAGTCCATATTTGGAGGGCTACTGTGGAATTACATTTATTCAGTTTATCCAAATTCCATCATGAATTCAGAATTTTTAATATTATTGCACTTCTATAAAAATGTAGTGGTTCTCTCTATCAGAAGACAGAAAAATGTAATACAATATTAAAATTTCAGATTATATTATATTAAATAAGGTAAAATGTGTTAAAGTTAAGTGCACTCTACATTTCCAAAATAACATTAAGTAAACTAAAACTGAACAAAAATGAATGAAAACTGAACAATGAATAAAAACTGTACACGTTACAAAAAACTTTAACTAAAATTAAAAGTGAAAACAGACTATAAAAACAGAATGTAATTCAAAATATTAACAAAACTATAACAGTATATCAATAACACACACAAAAAAAAAAAACTGCTGTTAACTTAAGTTTAAAAACCTCTGGACTAAAGCATTACAAAATGAGCCAGAATATTTAATAAAAGAACATGGAAGTTCAGTGAACCTGCTAATAATTAAATAATCAATGTCAAAAGAACAGATTTTTTTTCTGGCCAGCTAAGTTATTTGAAGGAATTTGTCTCTGCATTCAAACAACATTTTAAATGTACCAAGTATCTTTACTGCAGCACGTCCTAGGTAGAGAAAGCCTGTTCTAAGTTAAAAAAACAAACAAAAAAAAAACACCTTGCTAAAAGAGTGTGGGCAGGGGGAGAAGCAAGAGGTGAACTTGATGTCCAACCGGTGCGTTTATGTTTGTGAATATGTTTGAGGATGAGGTGAAAAGGAGAAAAGAGAAGCCGTGAGGGCTGATAAGGACAAGGCACTAGGTACAAACTGTGATAATGGCCAGTGAGCTCTTCCTCAGATCTACAGCACTTCATGCTATCCGCCACTGATGGTGCCCGTGCGGCATGCTGGCATGAAACAAAGGCCATTAACATCAGCAGAGAACGTTATTATTTTTCCTCACAGTGTGAATTTCAATGCCATTGTTCTACTGAGACAAATCTTTGATGTCCTCCATTTTACATGTGAAAGAAATGGAAATGGAGCAGTTAAAGCCTGGGAAAACTTCAAGATGAAATTCAGCCAACAGCTCATTAGTCTGACAGTTAGAGTGCACCACAGGTGCTGCAGTGTCCTGCCTAACGAGATAAGCAATGGTCATTAAAGATTCTCTCACACTTACAGGCGACACACGGCCGTTAACCTCAGCAACCTCCGTGGATTTCAAGAGAGTTTGCCTACGAAAGTTACAAATGTTTTTTTGACCTTCCCATGCTCTTTTCTAATGAAATCATTAGAAGGAAGATACACAATTAAAATTCGTTTTTTTTAGAAATAAAATTTAATTCAACATAATAGGGCTATCTATGAAAATTATTAAAGAGACAGTTCACCCAAAAATGAATATTCTGTCATTAATTACTCATGTCATTCCAAAACTGTATAACTTTCTTTTCTATGTGGAAAATAGTATATTGTGGAAGTATTCGCTTTTATTGTTTTATAAATAATGTGTATTCCGTACTGCCCATTATATACTATTTTTTGCACACTATATAGTGTGCAATGAGCATACTTTATAGCATGCAAGGAATTCTTTTCAACAAATCAGTTGATCTAGTTCAAAAAAACTCTCATATAAGATTCATGAAACAGACTGGCTGCATCCAAATATGCATACTTCCCTACTAAATAGTAGGCAAAAAAAAAAAAAGTATGTGAAAAAAAGTTGTATGTCCATTCATTAAACATTATGCAAAAAAAACAACAACAACAACAACAAAAAACACCCCAGATGACCTATTTCCGGCAAGATTCGATGCGCATTCGGTGCGCATACAATGGACACTTTACTATCCCATGTGGCCATGGGAGAGGATTTGTGAACAGTGATGTGCCGCAACTGACATTACATGGTACGTCACATGACAATGGCAACACTACAAACGTAGCACATTCAGATTACATTCATAATATACCTAAGATAATACCATATACTGTATAAAAGTAATACTACATAAAAGTGATTATATATTCAAATTCAAATTACTTAGAAAGCACACGTTTTCTAACGTAGCCACTAACTAAAGTTTTAGTCATTATGAGCAGAGGACCATGAAGATTTTTATAAAATATTTTCTAGTCCACAGGAAAAAATAACAGCATACAAGTTAGGAATGATATGAGGGGAAGTAAATAAATGACAGAACTTTCATTTTTTGAGTGAACTATTCATCTGTGTTATCAATATTTTCCATGATCACACCTGAAAGTTTGCTCACATCAGCTAGCAACACATTGTATTCAGTCACCGTTGCCAAAAAATCACTTAAAAATATTCCAAATTGCAAACAAGTATTCATAATGAAAATGAAAAGTGGTCTAACTTAATGCACTGGATATAGTGCCATACAGAGACAATGAGTAATTTAGTCTCTAGTCCATTTAAGGAAGATTAAAGCTTAAAAAAAATGGATTCTTTAATGCAGAGTGCAATATAACTCCAAATTAGCAGGCTAAAAGCAAACATTTTTCCTGAGTATCAGAAAAACAAACTGTCCCTCTTTACAAAAGTGTTGCTTATGATATATTCAAACAATTGTGACAATGTGGCAAAATAAAAAAGGAAAGAGGCCAACACCATTCCTCCCTTCAGATTCTGCTCAAGCACTAGTTCAAGCAATAACACGTCTCAATCGCCGAGTTCTTCGCTTTGAACCGATACACTCAAAAATAATATCATTAAGCTCTTCCTCCTCACCACTACACACTGCATTAAATGAAACTAGCTCTAGCCAAGTGTGTCTGAGGCAAACAAAGCCAAGATTTTCATGTTTTTCAAAGCCAAGTTTTTCAATTTTGAGATGTGGGCGCTGCACTCAAAAGTGGAGGCAGATGAATGTGAGCTTGAAGGGACTGGGTTTTATCAGACAAAATGACTGGATAAGTCCTGCGTACGTCAACAAAAAAAAGTGTTGTCAGTCTGGATTTATGACATTTTCATTAAACATTACGAGGTCAAAACATTTCTAAAAAATGAAATATATGCACAGATTAAGAGTTCACAATCAGATCTAGGCTATACAGGCATTTTTGTTCTGACCCTGTATGACTTTATTTAATGAGATGTTAGGAACAATGACAGCCTCACTTTCACTGTAAGGAAAAAAGATGCAATGGAAGTGGATGGTGACTGAGGCTGTCAGACCATAACATCTCGCTTTGTGTTCCACGGAAGACAGTCATTCGAGTTTGGAACAACATGAGGGTGAATAATTACAGAATATACTGTTTTTGAGTGAACTACCCCTTTAAGCAGCTTTTCTCTAAGAGCAAACGTCCAGTGCTCCCTGTATACCCCACACACAGGGGACTCCGTCTATGTTCTGTCACTTCCAAGAATTAGGAAAGAGCGTCAGATTCCTGCGGTGTCTGGTTTGCCATGTTACTCTAATGTAGCAAAACGTTATTCTTGGCTGACCGTCGGGACAAAACCATGGGCTGAAAATGTGTGCTTGCGCTACATTTCTCAATTTGTTTGAACAGTCCAGACAGCTGATTTGACTCATATTGTGCCGCATTGTTTACAGGAAGTCAATCTTCATATTTAACATATGAAAAGTGTAACAGCTTCCACGAATTTCACTTAAAAGAGTAATTCCTGCAAAACGCCACGTTTAAGTTTCACTTACAGACTTCATAAAATGTTATTCCTGCCTAATCAAGACATCAAAGGAAAATACTTACTAAATATGCTTACTAATTCACCAAAAATCAATCTCGTTTATATGTAAAACACAAAACATTTCCACGCTAGACCATACCTGACACAGCTGTTGGCGTTGCTGTGGCCATCTACTCTCCGCATCCCATCGCTTGTCAAACGGAATCGCGGCTGACGCCTCTCTCGGCGTTATTTGGACGCTCGCGAGCCAACAGGGCTTCCCTCCTGCTTGTCAAACTGGAAGCGCAATCATGCGTTCAGCTGATCAGCGCAACAACAACAGCCACAGTGTCGCGCAACGCAAACAGTTCACACCGCACCACCCTGCACGCGACGCCCCTGGGGCCCCGCCCCCTCGCATGCTCTCGCTGTTCCAGGGGTGATTAATAATCATGAGGTAGTATACTTCCGCGACGCTCATTGGCCGAAGAAAGTACCTTAATTTTTTAGCTCCCTCCTCGCTGTCAGCCACTGCGAGGTGACGTCATGGAACATTCCAAAAATTCCTTGTCCCGGTATTCTTCATTTCAAGGGGACCCTGCTAAAGTTGTTTTGTGTTGATATAATTAACCATCAATATTCCTGCGTTTCTCTTCTTTCTCATATGTATTTTTGTATATATTACTTTAGAGGGGCAGTTTACCCAAAATGAAAATTCTGTCATCATTTACTCACCCTCATGTTGTTCTAAACCTGTGATTTTCTATTTTTTTTCTTCAGTATTACATTTTAAAAAATGCAATAAAGTGTATAATGATATCTCCATCATATGGGTTTGTAACAATATGAGTAAATATGATTTGGGTAGATAATATTCACAATCAATACTCATATGAAGGTGGGGTCAAGTATTCCTAATTATTTCATATAATTAAAAGTCGTGACGTATTGTCAAGTACGGTGACCCATACTCGAAATTGGTGCTCTGCATTTAACCCATCCAAGTGCACACACACAGCAGTGAGTAGTGAACAAACGAACACACACACACACACAGTGAACACACACCCGGAGCAGTGGGCAGCCATTGCTCCAGCGCCCGGGGAGCAATTGGGGGTTCGGTGCCTTGCTCAAGGGCACCTCAGTCATGGTATCGAAGGCAGAGAAAGTGCTGTTCATTCACAATCCCCACCTTCAATTCCTGCCGGTGTGAGAATCGAATTGATATTACTTCTATTTACTTTGCTATATTGTTTACTGTAATCATAACCAAAGTCACATATTTTATGGAATATTAGGGTGAGAATGCCTTAACACATCCAGAGCAAGTGTTTCATGAACTGGCCTGTCTGGGGGATGCATACTGGGCTGCATATGTCAGCACAATTCCCTGACTCAGTTGTACTCTTTAGAAGGACTGAAGCTTCTCAGTTGCACTAATGGTAGCATGGCCCACATAGGGACTATTAGTGGGGTTAACCATCAGTGTGGACTTTAATTCATTTAACCCTTTCCCAGGGGCATGGAGGAAAAGTAAACCAGAACATTATTAAACTCCCAAGAAAGTGTGGTTATTCCCAAGAATATTATAAAAACAAACTTGAGTAATAAATTAACACTCTTGTGTTTTCCCACAACTTTCCAAAAGCCCTTTGTATATCAATTCCCAAGAAAGAAGGGCTAAAAAGCTCAAAGCTGCACCATACCTGTTGGGAATAAGTTGTCTTTTCATTTATATTTCCAATAAGATTACTTCCTCATCGACCCACCTTTTAACACAGCCTTCAAAAATTCCCAGACCGTGTTAAGTTGAGTTCAGCGATACACAATGAAGCTTGGGTATCTGTTCTGTTGTTGTCTCTGAATATGCTATAGTATTCACAACACTCTATGAATCTAAACACAGTCACCCTGACTACCATATGACAAGCAGTTGACAAAGGAATGCTTTGTTTAACGGATGCAAATACAGTGCTGGGTCGATACCCCAAGGACAGTTTAATTACTGGGCATAAATATAGCTTTCCAAACTCTACGCCTGCTGGGCCTCCAACCTGTTATTATGCTTTTTTATATTTATTTCACAAGAGTCAAATTACTTTCAAGGAAGCACAATAGTGGCGCTTGAGGAACTGAGCAAAAACTAGAAAAACTTGAATGCGTAAGAATAATAATAATTTTCAAAATCCCCAACTTTGTTTAAATAAGATTTTGAATAGAAGACTTTTAATGTGATCTCAGACTTTTGGACTCCACTGTATACCAAACACCATCATATAACATCTGATATCACTCAGTGTTATTTTAGAATTATTTATATAACATTATAGTATTTCTTAATATTTTCAGTTTTCGATTTTACTTTTAATTTTAGTAAGTTTATGTGCTTATTTTTATTAGTTTTTGTTTTTTCATTTACTATAAATTTATCTTTTATTATATTATATTATATTATATTATATTACATTGCATTTCAGTTATATCAGGGGAAGTCGTGGCCTAATGGTCATGGGAAGTCGTGGCCTAATGGTTAGAGAGTTGGGCTTCTAACCTGAAGGTTGCCGGTTCGATTCTCACACCGACAGGAATTGAAGGTGGGCACCGAACCCCCAATTGCTCCCCGGGCGCTGGAGCAATGGCTGCCCACTGCTCCGGGTGTGTGTTCATGGTGTGTGTGTGTGTGTGTGTGTGTTTGTTCACTATTCACTGCTGTGTGTGTGCACTTGGATGGGTTAAATGCAGAGCACCAATTTCGAGTATGGGTCACCGTACTTGACAATACGTCACGACTTTTCACTTTCAGTTTTAGTCATTTTAGTACATTACCAATGAGTTACCTATTGTTTTTTTCTAATTTATGTTTTTTTTTCTAATATTTTTATTTTGTTTTATTTTATTTTATTTTATTTCAGCTATATTTCAATTACCAATTTTTTTTTTTTTTTTTTTTTTTTGATAGTTTTAGTTTCATTTGAGTTTTAGTTCAACTCTGCCCCTGCTGGGCCTCTAACTTGTTATCATACTTTTTTTATATTTATTTCAAAAGAGTCAAATTACTTTTAAGGAAGCACAAAATTGTTGCTTGAGGAACTGAGTGAAAACCGAACAAAACTTGAATGCGAAAGAAGGTCAGCGTGGGGTCAATTAGAGCGACATTGCGTGACAAAACCAGCACGTTATTGTTCGTTTTCCCACCGTAGCGCCCAGTGATGTCACAATAATGTCGGCCTGAATGTCTTGCTGTTGAATAGGTCAACGTGTTGGCTCTAAAATTAGCGAAGAGATAAGGTGAGACTCTCACCAACTCAGTGGGGTCAGCGCTGTGTATTTAGAAGGCTTAGATGGACTCCTGGAGACACTTGGGTGTCCAGTAAAGTTCACCTGGCATTCAGGTGATGAGTCATAGCCTGCAGCTGCCTGATCCTGTCACTGGATGCCACTGTCGTTTAGACTCCCCATGGAGAACGAGAGGGCTGCTGGCTCCATCGTCATGACAGCCGCCATCCTCGCCTCAGTCAAACAGGACACCTGACTGGGCGTGTGGCTGTGAGGTGCGTGACGGCTGCATGGGTGGGGGGTTTAGGCCACGCAGAGAGGTCTGCTTTGATTGGCTGAAGCGTGATTGCACAGTTCACGCTCTTTGAACTGCATTGGACCACCCTTTTGTCGGGTTTTCTTTCCCAAGAGCGAGAGAGAGAGGGAAGCACAGTAGCTAGGACACTGCGTTGTGAATGCTCCACAGTGTGACAATATGATCCTAACAGGCTTATGTAACAGGGATGCCTGCATGTTCGTCTTCCAGCAGACAACGGCTGCACCGACTGTTATATAACTAGATCAGCCTCCCCACAGAGCCGGCCTGCGCCTGTGCATGGCACACAGCAGCCTGCCAAAGAGAGCGAGAGAGCAAGCGAGAGACAGAGACGTGGAGTGAGACAGAGAGAAACAATGCTGCCTGCTGCAGGAACACAAAGAGAGTCAAAGATAATGCAGGAGTGAAAGAAAACATTTGGAAAGGACACTATCTGTGGCTTAACATTAAAAGTAAAGCATTAAATAATCAAGCCATTGCTAGCAAAAAAGTACTGTGGTATTACTATAATGTTAATTTTTTGGGTTATGTTCGTACAATGGCAATACTGTTATATTCAGAAATTATTCAGTACCATTGTATACAGGGTCAAAGAGTCTGAGACTTTTACTTCATATTTAAATATTATATTATATTACATTATATTATATTAACTATATTCTTATAAATTATATTTAATAAGTGACCTAAAAAGAAATCATAAAAAAAATTAATTTTCAAAACATTTTGTATTATATTATATTATATTATATTATTAGTGACCTAGAAAAAATAATAATCTAAATTTCAAACTCCCCATCTTTCTGTTTATGTCCAGGTTTAAATAAATTGCTATGCATAATATAATTGTCTCAGACTTTTGGACTATATACTTTTATAGTATTAATTCATATATCTAATCATCTTTTATTTTTATAATTTCAGTTTTCAATTTAATTTTAGTTTAAGTTTTAGTAAGTTTGTTAGGTCCTTTCTGTCATTTTCATTAGTTTTTTTTTTTAAATTTATATTTACCTTTAATTTATTTTTATTTCAGTGTTAGTTGTAGTAATTTTACTATTTCAACTTAAAGCTATTTTATTTGAGTTAGTTACAAAAGCGACATTTCTTATTTAAAAAACAAAATAGAATTTTTTTAGGTTTAAGTTTTTCATCTAATATTGATATTTTATTTACATTTTATTTTATTTCAATTAACAAACTATTTTTCATAGTTTCAGTTTCATTTTAGTTCTAGTTAACAGTGGCAAGACTGATAATACCGTGATACTTGTACCAGAGTGTTTTTTGCAATGGACATGAGATATTATATAGTGACCCCACATATCATGTGTGTAAATATTTGATTTTGATACACATGCAACATAATAGCTCAGAGTAAAATCAATAGATTGTAATATATCTCACTTTGTTGGTAATGTACACCATCACCATTGTAGCATCTGATATTTCATTGTCCATTACTTGAAGTACCACATACATCTGAGCGTTCCCCCATTACATGGAGTTTATATTGTCCCAAATGTTTTCCATATATAATGGCTGACAACATCATTTGATGAACAGGCTGAGATGAAATCTGATTATGGAGGGGGATCTGCAGAATGGATTTAAACATGGTAAAACATCATATATGAAGATATAGCCATACAGTATAGTTAAAATATTAAATAAACACACATGAGCCTGATAGTGAGGAACTACAAGGATTATCTTGTGTTTTCATTTATGACCTTTATATTCCCTCAGAAGTACCTCTTGTCACATGCACATGTGGATAATTAATGTAGTATTTCTGCATAGTGCAGCAAAAGCTAGAGGCGGTTGCTCTTGGGAATCAGAGCAGATAAATTCACCCTTGCAGGAAGGCATCACAATCCTCTGCCACTCTGCTGCCAGACTCTGGGCTGTGTGGAGTCTAATGGGTGGTAATGTTGGGTAAATGTTTCCAGCACACATGTGCCAGCAGGACCAAAACTCAATTAGCTTTGCTACATACTGCTGTGTAATCCAATGTGCTTGGGTTTTACACTTAGAATGCAATTATACCTCTGACAGCCGCTTTCAGTCATTTCACTATAAGAGCAGCGCCTGCAAATCGAGTACAGTTGCTCTCAAAATGATTTTTTCTCCTCTCAAAAAGATTTTGTTCTAAAAACCAGTTACATCTGGTTTTGTAGACTCTCAAATGGTCACATAAAAACAGAAGACTCCCAGGAAATAAAATGATTGTTTTTGAAACTTCTTTGCTGCTTGTGGTGTAAGTCCTGGAGCATGTTAGGAATGTAGTAGCCTCCCAAAGCCAATCAATGGGTCTTACTGCAGCTTATCCTGGAGTAAACCATCCGCTTAGACAGGAAAGGGGCATCTCACCGGACGGATAGATAGATAGATAGATAGATAGATAGATAGATAGATAGATAGATAGATAGATAGATAGATAGATAGATAGATAGATAGATAGATAGATAGATAGAAACAGACAGAGAGATTGGATAGACGGATTGGACGGATGGACAGACAGACAGGTAGATAGACAGATATAGACAGACAGACAGATATACAGATATACAGACAGATATACCGACAGATATACCAACAGACATAGACAGACAGATGTAGAAATAGACAGACAGACAGACAGACAGATAGATAGACAGATAGATAGATAGATAGATAGATAGATAGATAGATAGATAGATATAGACAGAGACAGACAGACAGACAGATAGTGACTGACAGGCAGACAGACAGATTCATAGACAGACAGACAGACAGACAGACAAGATAGACAGACAGACAGATATAGACAGAGACAGACAGACAGACAGACAGATAGTGACTGACAGGCAGACAGACAGACAGATTCATAGACAGACAGACAGACAGACAGACAGACAGATAGACAGACAGACAGACTGATAGATAGATAGATAGATAGATAGATAGATAGATAGATAGATAGATAGATAGATAGATATAGATAGACAGACAGATAGATAGATCAGACAGACAGACAGGCAGATCAGACAGACAGACAGACAGATTGGATAGACGGACGGACAGACAGACAGACATATAAATAGACAGATATAGACAGACAGACAGATATACCAACAGACAGACATAGACAGACATACAGACAGATGTAGAAATAGACAGACAGACAGATATACAGACAGATTGACATACAGACAGATAAATAGACAGATAGATAGATCGATAGATAGATAGATAGATAGATAGACAGACAGACAGAAATAGACAGAGACAGATAGACAGACAGACAGACAGACAGATAGTGACTGACAGGCAGACAGACAGATTGATAGATAAACAGACAGACAGACAGACAGACAGACAGACAGACAGATAGTGACAGAGTTCTTTTGGTTGTTCAGATGATCAAACTGAATAAAATAATATGGTACTCCGCATAAGTTTGGTTTGTGAAAACTTGAAATATACAATGATGCAGACAATGACAATGATTGATGCAGAATTTCTTTAGCAAAACTGATGTTGTTATAACGCACAATCCCATTGACAGCAGGCCCAGTATCAGCATTGTGATTTCACACTGGGTTAAAGGGATCCCTGGAGATACACTTACCAGTCTGGCTCTGGGAACTCAGGAGCAGAGAGGGTCAAAGCGGAGACAGAACATCCTGCAGCACTGCTGAGTCAGTATGTGTGTGCTGGTGCTCAGGGAGTGAGATCATTTTGTTGATGTGTCTCTCTCCCTTGTTCATTGTTAGGCAAGCCTGCCAGAGAGGGAGAGTTTCCAGACAGGAGTAAGTAGTTTATATGAATTGATGAGGGGAGTTATTTTTCTTTTATGCGTCTTCTAAAGTTTGTTTCTCATATAGGAATGAGATATTGTGAGCACTGCTCTGAGAGAACAACACAAGCCTTTAGATGAAGAGTGGGCTGGGAAATGATACAGTGAGAACACAATACTTCAGAATTCAGGGAAGAACACTGCATTACACAGACTTAAAGCTCAACAATGTCCCTGATGAATAAACAGCATGGTTTGCTTGTCTTAGCTGGCTTACACTAGTCTCCTAAGCTAAAAAGCACCAAAAACTCTCTAAACTCCTCAAATAAACCAACTGGCCAGCCTGAAAGACCAGCTAACCATATTAGGTTGGTGTTTCTAAAATGTTAATGGAGAAAACAGGAAAGACATACATCATCGTTCAATAGTTTGGGGTTGGTATGGTTTTTGTTTCTGAAAGAAGTTTATTATGCTCACGAAGGCTGCATTTTTGATCAAAAAATAGAATAAAAAAAGTAATATTGTGAAATATTATTACAATTTAAAACAACTTTTTTCTATTTAAATATATTCTAAATTGCAATTTATTCTGGTAAAGCTGAATTTTCAGCAGCCATTACTCCAGTGTCAATCATTCTAATATGCTGAATTGGTGCTAAAGAAACATTTCTTTTTATTATTTTAATATTGTTTTTTTGATAACTAATATTTTTTTCTGAATTCTTTGATAAATAAAGAGTTCAAAAGAACAGTATTTTTTTTTAATTATGTATTTTTGTAACAAGTAGAAGTCTTATATTTTGTATCAGACTTTACTGTCACTTTTGATATTTTTAAAGCACCCTTGTTAAATAAAAAAATAAAAAAATAAATAAATTAAAATTAAAATATCTTGGGTCAACAGTATATCATAAAAATACAAAAACATAAATAAAAATAAAATAAAATAAAATAAAATAAAATAAAATAAAATAAAATAATTACGTTAAACCAGCATAAACTTTAGAGGGTTCAAGCTATAAGACCAGCTGGCCACCCAGCTAAACACCAAAAACCAGTTAAGACCAGTAAAACAGTTTCCTGCATGGTTTTATTGCAGAATTTCATTTTGGGTCATTACTGTGCCATTAAAGTGATGAAAATATTCTCATAGTAATATCATTAAAACATAGAAGAATGCTTGAGGCTTACTCTGATTTAATCTAATATCATGTTTGTTTTAGTCTGGCATGGAGAAAGACACACAGTTCCTGTACTGGACTACTGCAAAGCCCCATTTGAAAAGCACAGAGAGACAAACACACCCTCCCTGACACATTTATTATCCTCCGACCGTGTTTTCACGCGGTTTTGAGTTGGCACCAAGTTCATAGTTCTTAGAACCTCTGTTCCATACTAGGCAGAGTCCCAAGATGCTGAACTCTAACAAGAAGAAACCAAAGGTTTCTGGCAGCAGCTACGAGACAGACCTGATTAAAAATGAGGACAAAGACAATGTGAAATGTTATACTCCACTACAGCAGCCAAAATCAACTGTACATTTTGGTAGCCGAACTGAGAGAGAGTTCTGTGACACAGCAGCTATATGGATCAAGAGTAACGTCCTACAGCGCATTCAGTCAATATCTCTTCGCTAATTGGGAAGCTTTATCTCTGCAAACACACATTAGCTCTCTGTCTTTATTACTCAGCA
The DNA here is from genome assembly GCA_039654775.1 of Spinibarbus caldwelli. Classification (NCBI taxonomy): domain Eukaryota; kingdom Metazoa; phylum Chordata; class Actinopteri; order Cypriniformes; family Cyprinidae; genus Spinibarbus; species Spinibarbus caldwelli. Next base: position 24,809,766 of record CM077227.1, read on the forward strand.
TCAGAGTCATTATCGTCTCTCCTCATTGGCTGCTTGGTAAAATATAGCTATGGCCATTTCAATCTTCTAACTCTCTTTAGTTCATTTTAAGTGAAAGTGAAACTTGCAACCCATTTATCTTTAGTAACGTGACCATTTAATAGTTAGGGGTCAGTAAGATTTTGAAAAAAGTCTCTAACGCTCAACAGTGCTGCATTTGACAATAAATAACTGTTTTCTATTTTAATTAGTTCTGTCAAACAATTAATCGTGATTAATTTCATCCAAAATAAAATTTTTTGTTTATGTGTATATTTATTATGTATATATAAATACACACACATACAGTATATATTTTGAAAATATTTACATTTACTATAAATATAATTGATATTATATATAAATATATGTAATATATAAACATAAAATTTTTTCTTAAATATATACATGTATGTGTGTGTATTTATATATACATAAATATACACAGTACACACATATGTAAACAAAATATATATATATTTTGGATGTGATTAATCGTTTGACAACACTAATTTTAATATATATTTAAAATGTAGTTTATTCCTGTGATGCAAAGTTGAATTTTCAGCAGCCATTACTCCAGTCTTCAGTGTCACATGATCCTTCAGAAATCATTCTAGCATGCTGATTTGCTGTTCAAGAAACTTCTTCTTATTATCATTAATGTTGTCAACAGTTGTGCTGCTTAGTATTTTTGTGGAAACAGTAACGATACATTTTTAAGGATTTTTGATGTATAGAAAGTCTCAAAGACCAGCATTTATTCAAAATAGATTTTTGTCTTGTAACAAAGTTGCTGAATAAAAATATTAATTTCCTTAATTACTGACTGATCCTAAATGTTTAAAAGGTAGTGAATTTATGAATAAACAAACAAACAAATAAATAAATAATAGGGTGAGACTTGATTTTATTTATCTGGAACTAATTTGATTATGAAAGGTGTTTAATGTCATATTTGAGACCCAAATGCAAGTTCACAGTCAATTCATCCAAATAGCTATAAATATAATGACAATTCTTTAAATGCATTTTATAAACATATATTCTCTGCGGACCCCTGTAGTACATTCATGTCCTCCTGGTTGAAAACCTATGGGCCTAAAACTGTCTAAATAGATTTTTTTTTTTCTGATTTAACATTATTTTCCCTTCCCCAACTTTCCTAGCATAAAAGCTAAGTAATTTCAGGGTTGTTTTTTATTATATATTGAAATATTGCAGACATGCCGTATTTTCTTTGCAATTTGATGAATTATACAAAACATGAATACGATGTATTAAGAAAGTCAATTTGACCCCAATTTCAGGTTAGCCATACAGTGTGCACTTCTTTTCCTCTCTTTTATGTTTGAGGTTTGTAAGAACGATTAATGCAAGAAAATCTTACAGACGATTAGCTAATGTACTAAACCCTGGGTTAAGAGCAAGGCCAATCCTAGAAATTGCATTAAATATCAACTGGTAACAATCATAAATGTTTCATAGTACGTCATTCAATATTTAAACTTCAATGCTCTCATAAAACCACATGAAATACCCCATAGCCTGCCTACAGAGGATAAATAAAGCACTGCTGAGCTCTTGATGTTATCTCATGGGTCTGTAACACACCCACCTGGTTCTAAAGGAAAACCACAGAGAGAGTCATGGAACCCTGACCTACAGATACAGACCTCTGCCTTCCTTCTGCTGCGCTAGTGTTACACAAGTGTGCAGAAACATATCAACAATATTAGCAAAACATTCTTGCATAAGCAAGCATTATCTATGCTTAGTCAAGCTGCCAACTGATAAACCACATATTTGAGAAGAGGGGCCTGATTTGCTGGACCCAAAGGCACTTTACGTTCAATACCTTCCTTATCCGCAAGCCACTCAAAACATCTCCAGCACTGAGAGAAATTCACAAAACACACTCCCTTTTGGTATCCCTGCTTTTCTTAGTTTTCTCTGGCAATAGTAATGTTTTTGCTGCAAACGTTGCCAAAGGCTACACAATTGTGAGCGTGATAATTGCTTGTAACTGGAAGAAGGTTTTATGGTCAGTGAGGCCAGTTTAGGGCACTGAGACTAAATTGGGTAAACAAAAAAAGCATAAACATAGATGGAGAAAGAAGAACAACAGTGCTAAAATGACACATTGGTGGAGGTAAAGACAATAATTAAATCAGCATCTGAGGTCACTGATGTGATTTTTTTTTTTCTGTGAAAAATGCTGATATGAAATTGCATAACTGGAGTAGTATCAAGTAATTAAAGGCTACATTGTTTGGCCAGTGATGACAATCAGCATTGAGCAATGAATATCATCCATGACATGGAAGATAAAATCAACAGAACATCAGTTCCACCTGGTGGGCAGACAGCAAATAAAAATACAACCTTCTCATTCTGTTGTATTAGCTCAACATTATTTAAAATGAAATAAAAATAAAGTAACAAAAATCTGAAAATATAAAAAAAATCTCTTTAAAATATTTAATTTTTTTAATATAATTTTTTTAAATATGTAATTATAAAAAATTAAAATTAAATAATTTAATTTTAATGTATTTAAATATTGTATTGTATAGAGAGAGAGAGCATGAGGTGATATATATATATATATATATATATATATATAGAGTTGAGCCCCAAATAAACTTCAATCATTGCTCTGATATAAATTCTACATCAAATAATGAAGTGCAAGATTTTTAATTTTGATTGGCAGTCAGATCAATACAGTTGATTTGCAAAGACTCTGACTAACCAACAGTTTACGAGTTTATTGAAATATATGCACCATTAGCACAGATTGAACAACACCAGATCAAAGAAATAGTACTTCTACAGAAACAACTAAAAGAGCAATATTGTCCATGGTATGAAAAATGAAATGTTATAAAACAGCAAAGGCACTTTTTCATAGGTCTGAAATTAACCTGGTCGCTTTTGATAAGAAGTTATCGTAGAAAGGCACATGAAGAATTACTAATCTTGCATGTTGCTCCTAATAATAGTCTATAGATGAACCGTCATGCTTGTGTCAAACTATTATTTTGGAAAAAGTTCAAATATACTTTCTATATACACAGTACATACTTCACAATCAGTTTCTTCCAATGTCACAAGCATAGCACAGGCAATACCGAATGACTTGAGGCAGACACACCTACAATACTTAGAGTTTTGCCAATTTCATATTTTGCTTTCATAACACAGCAATGTTACACAAATGTAAACTAAATGTATGGTCACTTTTAGAACATTTTTGTCCACAAAATTCTAATGTAATTTTACTTCAGCATGTGCTCACAAATGAACAACAAAAAAGGAATAAAGAAGAAGAAAAAAAAACCCCACAAAGTATACAAAGTGTCACAGGCAGAAGGATTAACATTCAGTTTTCAGAAACATCTACCGATTAAATATATAAACTTTTAACATATTAACCAGCCCTGAACTGTTAATTTATATGTAAGTGCTATCTAAATGTATTATTTCACATCAAATTACCTATTGCCACACCAAACTATTCTGCCAAATAACAAGCTAGATATGCTAACATGTGCCTCTGATGGATTGGCAGCACCATAATATATTAATTTGGATCAGCGATTAATATTACAGCACAGTCTGTTGTTCATGGCAGTGTGGGAAACCCCGGTCAGAGCGTGTGATCTCACGGTGGAGTGTGGTGTAGTGAACTCTACAGGGAAGGGTGTGTCGGATTGGGCTTATCTGCTGGATGCACAAGTTTTTGGGGCTCTACAGAGGACATGGAGTGAAAACGGCCCCCTGATTAAGCCCCTTAGCACACATGGGCTACCCACAGCCCTCTATCCCCATTGCTTGAGGAAAAAAAGTGCTAAATCGGAGTGAAACTGTATAGAGTGTCTATTGTACAATGCATTGAACCCTGAAGTTGAAATTATTACTGTATTACTGTAAAAAAAGGTTTCTTCAGGTAGAGTAGGTTTCTAGCAGCAGTATCATGCATATTTGAATTCGTGACTAGTACCACTATATTGATGGTCTGTAGGATTGTTATTGAGTTTATTTGTTCCACTGGAAATGTGTGGCCTTAGGTTTGAGTAGCTTGCACCTGTTAAACCGACGAGTAGTGTTGTTACCTTAATGCTAAACAAGATAAACTAGCAATATTGACTTTATAAAACATACTAACAGCCATACTGAGTTTGAAATGACAGCGAAATAACCCTTAAGGACCATGAGAACTAAATTATTGAGGATATCAACATCACGGTATAAGCGACTTGTTTATATAACTCATTTCATTCATTTATCCTTCATGTGTGGAGACAAAGCAACTCCTGTGCTAAAGGTACACTACTGTTCAAAAGTCTGGGGTCAGTAAGATTTTTTTTGACATAAAATAATATTTTCATTAAGCAAATTGATGAAATATGGATTTGAAAATGGATTCTACAAAAAAATCTATTTCAAATAAATGCCAAATAAATGTTTTTACAAAAATATTGAGCAACAGAACTGTTTTCAACACTGATAATAATAAATAAATGTTTCTTGAGCACCAAATTAGCATATTAGAATGATTTTTGAAGGATCATGTGACACTGAAAACTGGAATAAAGGCTTCTGAAAATTCAGCTTTGCTGTCACTAAATAAATTATATTTTAATATATAATAAAACAGAGAGCAGTTATTTTAAATTGTAATAATTTTATACAATATTACTGTTTTACTGTATTTTTGACCAAATAAATGCAGCTTTGGTAAGCATAAGAGACTACTTTCAAAAACATTAAAAAATCTTACAGATCCCAAACATTTGAACGGAAGTGTAAGAAGGGAGATTCTCATTTCCTTAATTGTCTATCCACCTTACCTTTACTTGCATTTTAGCTTTTAGCTTTTATCTTAAGATCTTAAGGACGGGAGTATGAGATAAAAGGACGGAGGAATCAAAGCAAAACGAAAAACGGAATTTGCTATTCACTCGAGCATTACATCAAACTGACAATTTTGCACAGCTATATTACTCTAAAAAAAGATGTGTGTGCTTCAGGTGTGCTTACGATGAATGGCAACTTTCTGCATAGCAGTAATCCATCCTCACATGTCATGTATCAATTGAGTTAACAACTGAAACAAACTTACGTGTCATTTTTTAAATACTTGTCATGGCATCATACACTTGTTGTCCATGCATTTTTTAAATGTGTAAGTACCTACCACCTCTATGAGACTAGTCACCAATCGTCTGTTTCAGATTCGAATTGCTTACAGTCTTGGCTATTTAATGGTTTTTGGAGATTGTAATATTTCTAACATAGCACAAACATGGCCAGCTTAAATGGGTGAGAGAGAGTCTCATCCACTCAAGCTCAGTTGAAGTCTCGATTGGGGAAAATGACAGGAGCCACAAGTGTCCACAGGTAGAGCCCCAGACCCAGCCAGCTGGAGCTGATCTTCACCCACACTGCAGGCATAGTGCTCTGCATGACCTGAGTGGTTATATCAGGTCTGAAGATAGATGTGAGGAAAAGGCAGAAAAACAAACAAACAAAAAAAAAACAATATTTAGACCTTAGCTAGTTTATGGTGCAGTTCTGTTGTATTCTTTGTGACTGCATGAAAGAATGATTATTACATTCTTCAAAATTCAAAAGAATCAAAATGAAAGAATGCCATACAGGTTTGGAACAATATTATGGTGCATTAAATAATCTTCATTATTCAGTGATCTATTCCTTTAAACTATGATAGGTGAAAGTATTTTAAAATGATAAACTTTACCTTCAAAAAAAAAGTGAACTTTTTGGTTCACTCCAAAATGAAAAAGTGGAAAAATAAGCACTTACTTGTACCAGTTAGTGAGTGTCATCATAATGTAGAGAGAGGCCAGTAAGAGGTGGAAGTGGAAAAAGGAGTAGTTGTATGTGACGCCATCCTCTTCATTATCCACGACACGTCCGTCTTCCCCCACCTTCTCTCCTCCCATAGTGCCCTTCCCCTCCTCTGTCTGCATCAGCCTGTTCACCTGAGCGTTACTGGATGAACGGATGCTGAAACGAGAAAAGACATCACATGGACATTAGTGTGACGATGCTCTCAGATTCATATTTAATTGATGATGAGCTAGACTGGGGGTAGCGTTCAAAGGGAGAGAGGTTGTTTTTTTCTGATATGGAAGAGGTTATGATATGGCAAAATGTAATTTTTTTTTTACACTTGCCAATGGATGCCAAATTTTGGGTGTCAAAATTAAATACTTTTATTTAGAAAAGATACATTAAATTAATCAAAAATACAGTAAAGAAAAAAATATTTTAAATAAATGTTGTTCTTTTGGACTATATATTTATCAAAAATATTCATGATCATGGTTTCCAAAAAATATTAAGCAGCACAACTGTTTTCAACATGAATAGTAATAAATGTGTCTTGAGCACCAAATTAGCATATTAGAATAAATTCTGAATGATCATGTAACACTGAAGACTGAAAAAACGTAATTTTAAATTGTAATAACACACAATAGTACTGTTTTACTGTGTTTTTGATCAAATAAATGCAGCCTTCTTGAGCATTAGAGACTTTCAATTTTTTTTATTTTATTTTTTTTTTATAAATCTTACCGACCACAAACCTTTGAGCAATAGTGTATATATCTGCATCATTCAAAAATCTGCTTCAAAATCAAACTTTAACCTGCAAATGTTTAGAACTTTTATTTTATTAAAAACTTGGATTCTGGAAAATCTAAAGAAATGCTGAAGGAAACTGAATACAAATAGATTTTTTTAATTTAATTTAAATGTTTTAAAATTAATTTCTATAACTAATAAAATAACATTTAATGAAACTGACCATGTTAGAAGTTAAAGTTACCATTTAACAAACGACTAACTCTTGTCTACTTGCCAAGGCCAATTTGAACTCAGTTGCTGCTTGGAAAATATTAATTTTGGACCCTGCCTACAGGTGTCAACATCTGACACCACTAATCAATAAATCAATCAATCAATCAACTCATGTCCCTGTGCAGCTGGTTGGGAATGTCAAATTGCAATGTACAATGAATCAGCTTGGAAAATGTAGAAATGTACTTGAGTTTGCCTTTATGCATATTAATAGCAAATACTGACAGTAACAAGAGCTCAATGAAAGAAGCAAAAGTCATATTCAAAATGTTTGTTTTCCTTAATGTACCTGGCATAAAAGGTGCAGAAGAGGAAGATAATCAATCCCACAATGCCTTGAGCATCCCACCACTGCACCATCCCAGGGGAGCTTGTAGGTATGGCCTCAGTTGTGCTGATATTAGACACCAGGCTGAGCAAACTAGGGTTACATTCACGATCTATGGGTGGAAACACAAATGAAAGGTTTAAAAGTGAACATGCAGAAACATAATATAATATAACTATGGCAATTAATCACATACTTCCCTACTAAAGACTACGATCACAGCAAATGGTCAGCTAATCACATTTTTAAAGCTTATCTAGGCTGCTAATAGGCATACTTAATAGACCATAACAGAATGTGGGGATAGTGGGTTACATTTATAATCTGTATTCTAGGTTACTTGGCTTTATTCAGTAAGAAGCATTAGGAGACTACAAATGTTGAGCATCTGGTTTGAATGTCACCACAAAACTCACCAAAATTGAAAACTTGAGTAGGAACAAAATGAAAGCTTATAAAATGAAAAGAGAGACCAAAGTCAGACAGTAAATATTTTCTTAGATTTTTTTTTGTGTGTAACTTACTAGGATTGTTGGTCATGGCTGACCAGGTGACGTACATAGTGTACAGAGTAATAATAGAGGACTGAAGCAGACCAGACTGAGGTGAGGCATCCTGCAAACACATCCAAAAATGAAGAAACATATTTATTAAAGTACACATCGGATTTTGTCTACTCTTGTAAGAAACAACTGAATATAAACTGCAGCTTTTCATAATGGCTGGCACAGCAAAGAAAGCTTGTCTGTTGTGGCAGGCCAGCATTGATATTCTGTATGCAAAGAAGGAAACTAAGAAGTTTTCTTACAAAGACAAAAGCTGGAGGCTAATGTAAACAGTAGATGACCTTCAGTACAACAGAGAGGCTGTTTTCTTATGCACATTATTATAAATCAGCATTCATGTCAGGATGTGTGTGCTGAGGCATTCACATATTTAGAACAGCTAGTTAAAGCAGTTTTGTCATTTCCCGTTTGCTGATTTACGTTCAAGGTCTTAATGGTGCTTAATATCTTAATATGGTGTTGCTTGGCCTTTTATCAATATGTGTTGAAACGTGTTTTTGGGGTGCAGAGATGAGACGGGAATGAAAACATTGCAACATTTAGTACTTTCCCTTTACCTGCACTTTTGGCAGAATGGAAACCACAGATATGATGACGCAGAGAATAAGGTTGAAGCTTATGAAAAACTTGTGTTCGGCGCAGTTGTCCGGTTTGGTGTAGTAGAGATAAAACAGCACGATTGCAGTAAAGGCCAGGGTGTAATGCAGGAGAGTGAAGAAGAACAGACCTGTAGGCATAGAAAATAGTCTCATGTTTCTTTCTCTGAAAAGAATGGATTTGGACACACCTGTTCGCAAACCCATTGTAATGAACAGGATTAGACTACAGTGTATCTGCTCTGTACGCACCTGAGAACCAACACTTGCTGTTGCCTTCCTCGGCATTCCTGACCCACACTTCATTCCAAGAGTGGGCAAAGTCGATCAGGAGGATGAGCTGGATCAGGATAAACATGAAGGACCCCACAATACCAAAGTAGAACCAAACTGTAATTAAAAAAAGAACAGAAGTTATGCTTTAGTAGTATACTGGTTAAATGTGCTTAACCACAACATAAAATGAGCCTCTAAATCAGGGGTCATCAAACTTGATCCTGGAGGGCCGGTCTCCTGCAGAGTTTAGCTCCAACTTGCCTCAACACACCTGCCTGGAAGTTTCAAGTATACCTAGTAAGACCTTGATTAGCTGCTTCAGGTGTGTTTAATTAGGGTTGGGGCTAAACTCTGCAGGACACCGGCCCTCCAGGACTGAACTTGGTGACCCCTGCTCTAAATAAATCATCACTGATCCTAGTACACTAGCCTTCAAATGTTTGGGCTAAGTAAGATTTTTAAATGCTTTTGAAAGAAATCTCTTATGCTCTTATGAGAATACAGTAAAAACAGAAATACTGTGAAATATTTCTATTTAAAATAACTGGTTTCTATTTTATTATGTTTTAAAATGTAATTATTCCTGTGATGGCAAAGCTGAATTTTCAGCATCATTACTCCAGTCGTCAGTGTCACAGGATCCTTCAGAAATCATTCTAATTTGCTGATTTGGTGCTCAAGAAACATTTCTTCTTATCATACTTTGAAAACAGTTGTACTGCTTAATATTTTGTGGAAACCATGGTACTTTTTTCAGGATTTTTTTGGAAAAACAAAAAGTTCAAATGAACAGCGTTTATTTCAAATAGCTTCTTTTTTTTTTGTAACTATTGATCAATTTATTGCATTGAATAAAAGTAATAATTTCGTTAAAAAAACAAATTTTTGCATGGTATTATATGTGATTATTATTTTGTATTTTATGTCATCAAAATGTCACTTGATGGATGTTAAATGCATATTAAATGCCATTTAATGTCTTTAATTTGTAGTATGCTCCATCAATTGCTTTCAATAAAAGACAAGTAATCAATAGAGACACTGAGCCTTTCAAAGGGGTGTATATCAATATAATGTATTGTATTGTAATGTAAATTAAAATACTGTTATCATTTACTCCCCCTCACATCGTTACAAACCTGTATGATTTACTTTTTTTCAGTGAAACACAAACAAAGATATTTTAATAAATGTTGGTAACCAAACACTTCTAGTGACGATTGACTTTTATTGTACGGACAGAAAAAACAACAATGGGACATTTCTTAAAATATCTTCTTTTGTGTTCCACAGAAAACATGAGGGGGAGCAAATGATGACAGAATATTAGTTTTTGGGTGAACACTTTAAACTATATTTATAACTATGTTTAATAAAACATGCTTCTCTGAAGGGCCAGTATTTTCATACTTAAATTCACAATGAAACATACTAATGTCAAGATCTTGTTTTGGGAGTTACCCATGATCTCTGAACACAATGTTCTGCATCTTTAATTCCACACCATGAGAATTCTGGAAAGACAGTAACAACGCGTTCTCATTGCTAATGTAATATGCTATGAAAAAATAATAACATCCTATTCCACTTTCAATACGGTCTTTTCCCATGCATCTCATAACATTCAAAATAGTCATTAAAAAGTAATTGACTCCTTCCCTGCAGGAGACCAGGCGTTTTCTGCATCCCTTGAAATTTAGCCCTGCGTTATGACAAAGGCTTCCCAGAATAACATTATCATGACTATTGCTGCATTTAGAGTTTAACATCATTGTCATGTTGTCACTGCTTTTATGTATTTCCCTATGTGAATTTATGAAAACGGAAATTGTCCTATTATGTGCTGTTAACGGAATAGTTCAACCTAAAATGTACCATCATGAAATGTTCCATCTGGGATGAAAAAGGCTCCGACGGTGATGCCAACAAGTATCAGAAACTTGAAGAACCAGAACCTGACAAAATAGTAGCAAATTTCAATTTAAATTAATTTAGTAAATTATACAATAACAATAGCATAATAATATAATGGTACATAAATAATAAATCAGGGTTACCCATTCTGAATAGCGGCACGAGGGTCTTTGCTGCTCTTTACACGAATCATGATTGCAGAAAACAGGAAAAAGAAGCATGCCATAGCAAAGCACATGCGGTACACTGATTTGTAGCCTACAATCACGTCGCAGTTAACATGGTTCTCGATCCCAGGTATTGTGGTTCCTCCTTGACAAAAGCCAGGAATCTGAAGAGACATTAAAAACAGAAAATTAACACAATGCACTGAAAGCACAACTGAGGCAGATGAAGACTGATGGTGGGCTCACCTTGCGGAGCTGCGTCTCCATGCCAGGCAAGATCATGATTACAGACACCAGTGTCCCCAGGAGGAGGAAGAAAGAGAAGACCAGCCGGGTGACGGTGGAGTTATTGGAAGAAGGACAACAGCCACAGAGGAGACATGGAGCGGAGCCACACAAACATGAGGCCTGTAACATGGAGGGAGTAAGAGAAAGAGCAATTATATCACCACTTCAAGCATTTATTGTTTAATTGGCATAGTTCACAAAAGAATCTGCAAAACATTATACAGTTGATTATATATTGCACTGAAAATCATTTGGGGTTGTGAGATTAAAAAAAAAAAAAATGCTTACAAAGGCTGCAATTATTTGACAAAAAAACAAACAAACAACAAAAAAAAAAACAGTACAAACAGAAAAATTTTGAAATAATATTACCATTTAAAGTAACTATTTTAATTTTTGCAATTTACTATTTTTAAATTGTAACTTATTCCTGTGACTACATTACTTTTTCCAGTCTTCAGTGTCATATGATCCTTTAGAAATCATTCTAATATGATAAAGAATAATTTCTTATTATCGATGCTGAAAACTGCGCTGCTTAATATTTTTGTGGAAACCATAACACATTTTATTCAGGATTCTTTGATGAATATAAGTTTAAAAGGACAGCATTTATTTAAATAGAAATCTTTTTAAACATTATGTCTTCACTGCCACTTTTAATCAATTTAATGAATTTTTTTCAAAAGAAATTAAATGAATAAAAAAAAAACTTTTGAAAGTATACTAAGTATACTAAGCAAATGTGTAAATGAGAACTGATCATATTATATATATATGTGTGTGTGTGTGTGTGTGTGTGTGATTGTTGAATCACCTAATCCGATTATATATATATATATATATATATATATATATATATATACACAGTGGTGTTAAAAATTGTTGGCCCCCTTCCTGATTTTTTTTTTTTTTTGCATGTTTGTCACACTTTAATGTTTCAGATCATCAAACAAATTTAAATATTAATCAAAGTAAACAAGTACACAAGTAAACACAACATGTAGTTTTTTTTTTTTATGAAGGGAAAACAAAATCCAAACCCACATGGCTCTGTGTGAAAAAGCACTGCCACACCTGTTCGCAATCAAGAAATCACTTAAATAGGACCTGCCTGACAAAGTGAAGTAGACCAAAAGATCCTCAAAAGCTACACATCATGTTGAGATCCAAAGAAATTCAGGAACAAATGAGAAAGAAAGTAATTGAGATCTATCAGTCTGGAAAAGGTTATAAAGCCATTTCTAAAGCTTTGGGACTCCAGCGAGCCACAGTGAGAGTCATTATCCACAAATGGCGAAAACATGGAACAGTGGTGAACCTTCCCAGGAGTGCCCGGCTGACCAAAATTACCCCAAGAGCACAGCGACGACTCATCCAAGAGGTCACAAAAGTCCCCAGAACAACATCCAAAGAACTGCAGGCCTCACTTGCCTCAGTTAAGGTCAGTGTTCATGACTCCACCATAAGAAAGAGACTGGGCAAAAATGGCCTGCGTGGCAGAGTTCCAAGATGAAAACCGCTGCTGAGCAAAAAAGAACATAAAGGCTCGTCTCAGTTTTGCCAGAAAACATCTTGATGATCCCCAAGACCTTTGGGAAAATACTCTGTGGACTGACGAGACAAAAGTTTAACTTTTTGGAAGGTGTGTGTCCCATTACATCTGGCGTAAAAGTAACACAGCATTTCAGAAAAAGAACATCATACCAACAGTAAAATATGGTGGTGGTAGTGTGATGGTCTGGGGCTGTTTTGCTGCTTCAGGACCTGGAAGACTTGTTGTGATAAATGGAACCATGAATTCTGCTGTCTACCAAAAAATCCTGAAGGACAATGTCCGGCCATCTGTTCGTGACCTCAAGCTGAAGCGAACTTTGGTTCTGCAGCAGGACAATGATCCAAACACACCAGCAAGTCCACCTCTGAATGGCTGAAGAAAAACAAAATGAAGACTTTGGAGTGGCCTAGTCAAAGTCCTGACCTGAATCCTACTGAGAAGCTGTGGCATGACCTTAAAAAGGCGGTTCATGCTCGAAAACCCTCCAATGTGGCTGAATTACAACAATTCTGCAAAGATGAGTGGGCCAAAATCCCTCCACAGCGCTGTAACAGACTCATTGCAAGTTATCACAAACGCTTGATTGCAGTTGTTGCTGCTAAGGGTGGCCCAGCCAGTTATTAGGTTTAGGGGGCAAGCACTTTTTCACACAGGGCCATGTGGGTTTGGATTTTGTTTTCCCTTCATAATAAAAAACTTCATTTAAAATAAAAAAATCAGGAAGGGGGCCAACAATTTTTCACACCACTGTGTATATGTATATGTATATATATGTATATGTATATGTATATATATATATATATATATATATATATATATATATATATATATAAATAATCGCTTTATTTGCACCTGAATTAATAAAAATGTTATTTTATTAATTTAAGAACTTATTTAAGAACTTACAGGATGTGTAAATCTGGACCATGTATAATTACATTTCAATGTTTGTTCAAATGATTTTTATTTATTTATTATTTTTTCTGGCCTCTATGAATAATTCCTTTAGTGGAAATAAGTGAATTTCCCCCATTAAAGTATTTCACTAATTTTCATGACATTCATGGCCTACTTTGTGTATGACTGCAGAAGAAGGAAGGGTTGTTTTGTTGCAAGAAACAGTGAGGAAATCATTGCTAAAGACTTTGACCCTTATAAATCCAGTCATGCATACTGTATAAAAATTGCATTCATCATGACCGTTACTCATGCTAGGAGTGGTTGATCAGCTGATCAACCCAAGAAGAAATTTAACCAGAAATATATATAAAAAAAAAAAACAAAAAACAAAAAAACAAAACAAAAAAAAAAAAAAAAACAATATTGTCACTTGTTTCATATTTCTCGAGCTGTATGATCAAGCAAAAAGGAAGGTTGTAGTGTAGACAAATAAGACAAGTTGTGTCTTACTGGCACAAATGATAAGGGTCCAAAAAAAAAAACAAAAAAAAAAATACTGCTTTTGCAACACATAATAACCAATCTTAACCATAATGTAAAGTGTACTTGGCTGTACTTAGAGCAGATTTGACTGTCTTGCAGTGTGTGTAAATTGTCGGTGAAATAAACATTTACAGAAAGTGGCTCAAGCAGCATGGCATGAGATTTAATTCAAAACTGAATCTACCAAATTGCTGAAACTGAAGAAGTACAGAACGGTCAGGTGAGGTCAAACCCTTGATCCTAAAACCAGCAGATGAAAGCAGTTCAGCCTGTTAACATGTTACAAGAAATCTCACTAGTTTCTACAGGTCATAGTTCATCTATATCTTCTAATTAACACCATGAATATTGGAAATAAAATAAATGCATTCAAAATGTACAAATATATTTATGTATTTAATGTATAGATATATTCTAACATATTCAATCAGATTTTTATTATTATTATTTTTTTTTTTACATTTATTACCATATATTTCAGCTATATCTTGACAGAGGTCAAACCTTCACTTTTACACTTAAGTATTAAACTGATGTGTAAGCTTCAATTCTTTGAAAATGGGTGAGGAACATTATTACAGGTGAACCCAAATTGTTATTTTCAATTACAATAACTAACTCCGAAAACTGAAAACCTGATTATGACCAAATCATCTCTAATAAAACACATCGAAACTCACACCAAAAACCTCATTAGACAAAAACCATTAGGCTAATAGCTGAATTGGCGTGACTGAAATATCTTCCCTTGCATGGCTGTATAATGTCTAAAATTGATTCAGTTAATCATGATTATTTGTTAGGAGGTCTTGGAGGATCTCTGCTATAATAATCTCAATGCAAATATAAACACACTTCCGTGTGCTGTTGTTTTCCAGCGAACAGCTCTTCGGAACCACACATTTTCTATTTAAATATCGCCGTCTATTACGTTAAATTTTATTAATATGTTATCTTAGATATAGTTTTCTCTATTTTCGGTTCATTTAACGATTTATCGACGCTGTTAGGTAGCAGCTCGGTTAACTTAGCTAAACCATGAAAAATAAAACAAAATCACTTACACAGCTCGCAAGAGAACACAACGCCATACAGGCTCCCATTCTGTCTTAATAAACAAACGACTCCAAACTTTCTGAGGATGAATGAGTCAATTACAGCATGAGCTCTTTCTCGTTCTGTCACTCGATTCCGGTGTTTGAAGGTGACGACTGCAACAGACAATTCATTCTATTTCAGAATAAAAGTCCTGCTTTCTCAATTCCCCCATACACTCTACAAATATATTGAACAAAACAATAAAAATAAAACTTAACAAAATAATAATATTAATAATAATAATAATAATAATAATAATAATAATAATAATAATAATAATAATAATAATAATAATAATTTTTGTGGCATGTTATATATATATATATATATATATATATATATATATATATATATATATATATATATATATATATATTACTTATGGAGATTTTTTTCCTCCTTAACATGGGAATACTATTAAGTTAAGGCTTATTTATATTAGTTTTCTGCTTGTGCTGAAGTTCATATGCAAATTAAGCAAACATGACTGTTATAATGTAATATTTTATTGGGTATAACTATAAGTACGCAGCCTAAAATACAGTATTTTAATGTTAATTTCTCATTTATATTAATATCGGTTATGAATATTTAAATGCCAATAGTAGGCAGTTTAGGACATGGTAACTTTAATTTTGAAACGTACAACAAAATAAAAACGGCTTTATTAATTTATTTGTCAATTAAGTAAAAAACAATATATATACCTATATGAATCAGTTTTATATATACCTATATAAATCAGTACGAAAGGAATAATTTTATATGTTATACTGATATTTAAATTAACTTGATATTCTAGATAATTAAATTCAAATGATGATGTTTGTATATTTGTACCAAACTGATAACATATTTTGATTAAGTAGGTCAGATATTTCACAAGCAGATGTATTTAACCTACATATCTGTTTGGCATTGCAGTGGAGTTTGAAGTGCAAATGGTATTTGATTTATGAGTGTGTAACTATTAATTAAGATAACGATTCCAGATATAACGTTAACGTGCAGGCATAGAATCTGTGATAATATCAGCATTTGTGAAACATAACAGTATTGATCATAATAATTTTATAACAATCCTGGTATTAACACAATTATAAGTAATGATATCGGCCCAGCTCCAGCTGAGATGTAAGGTGGACCCCACTGACCATAGCTGTAGGTACAAACTTTAATGAAGTTACACATTTCGAAATTCTTTATTTTAGTGTACTGTATAGGGAATGGTGCTGACATTTTAAGTTTAATATTAAAAAAAAAATGTTGCAGTACAGTGTGCTTCATTTAACACGGGGGCCCACCTCTCCGACTTGTTGAATCACCTAATCCGATTGTAGAAAAAAGCATATATAATAAATAATAAACAGTAATCAGAAAATTTTGTCATCTTAACGCCACGGTTATTTGAAATAACAATGATTTTATTCAGTATTCATTCTCGCTGCGGTGTCCCGTCTCCCCTACGAATAATTTAATGGTATCGTCCTCTTTGCCTGTCAATTATTCCTCTGAAATCACGATCGCAAACGGGAGCCGAGATGGTGTCAAAGCTTAGGACTGGGACAGGTGCTTTCAAAACACTCCCGTCTCCTGTAAAAACGGTGCATTAATTTATCAGTACCGTCAAAAATCTGCATCAGTCAGGGATATTGTGGATATCTCTCTACACCGCTGGTAAGTTCTCGCCTCTTCCTTATGCTGTCTGAGCATGAGCTTGATCTTCTATCACAGTGTACGAAATCCATTCATTATCATTATTAAGGTGAAACACTGACACGTTATTCGAGGCTTTGCTATAACGATCATTTGTATTGAAATTCATTCAAGATAATACTGGTATAGTGATATATCGGGAGAATGAACACCCCTTTTATTGACTAAAATCAAATAAGATGATAACATAAGTATACATATATAAATAAACGCACTTATTAGATGAATCTATGCAAAACTGTTGAATTGCGATATTTGGTGATGACAGAGCGCAGATGTGAGGCATCAGGAGACGCGTGTGAAACATGAAGGTTTATACATGTTCACCCATGGGCAAGTACTGCTGTCAGATCAATTTCAGCTGTAACCCGAGGGCAACTTTAATATATTCACTGTAAAAATGAAAAAGACGTGCTGGAGTAGACCTCTGTAAATTGGCCAACTGTTAGTTACCTTACCATATATAGAAGTAAAAAGTATTAGTATTACCTTACAATTTAGAACATTTTATCTTTATCTTACATATCACAAAAAACTCTAAATATTCCCTGCTCAAACATTTGTAAGATAAAAGATTCTACAAAAAAGGAAGATATATCTATTTATTATTATTTATTAATATATATAAGTATGAATTAAAAAAGAAATTACCTGCTTAAACATGTGAAAAAATAATTCATTAAACAACTGATGCTATTTAGTTAACTAGTGTTTTGTGTTTCTGGGTAACACTGTGCTCTGTTTTTATTTTATTGTTGGATACAATTGCCGGAGAGGCCTATTTTGAACTTTAAATCATCATGTGTCCCACTTGCGTCATCACGCATTTTTATAATTAGAAATGGATTGCAGATTGAATAGGTTTGTACAGGTGCATCTCAATAAATTAGAATGTTGAGGAAAAGTTCATTTATTTCAGTAATTCAACTCAAATTGTGAAACTCGTGTATTAAATAAATTCATTGCACACAGACTGAAGTAGTTTAAGTCTTTGGTTCTTTTAATTGTGATGATTTTGGCTCACATTTAACAAAAACCCACCAATTCACTATCTCAACAAATTAGAATACTTCATAAGACCAATAAAAAAAAAAAAAAAAAAACATTTTTAGTGAATTGTTGGCCTTCTGGAAAGTATGTTCATTTACTGTATATGTACTCAATAGTTGGTAGGGGCTCCATTTGCTTTAATTACTGCCTCAATTCGGCGTGGCATGGAGGTGATCAGTTTGTGGCACTGCTGAGGTGGTATGGAAGCCCAGGTTTCTTTGACAGTGGCCTTCAGCTCATCTGCATTTTTTGGTCTCTTGTTTCTCATTTTCCTCTTGACAATACCCCATAGATTCTCTATGGGGTTCAGGTCTGGTGAGTTTGCTGGCCAGTCAAGCACACCAACACCATGGTCATTTAACCAACTTTTGGTGCTTTTGGCAGTGTGGGCAGGTGCCAAATCCT
Organism: Spinibarbus caldwelli; assembly: GCA_039654775.1. Taxonomy (NCBI): domain Eukaryota; kingdom Metazoa; phylum Chordata; class Actinopteri; order Cypriniformes; family Cyprinidae; genus Spinibarbus; species Spinibarbus caldwelli. The sequence goes on from CM077227.1 coordinate 24,828,083, forward strand.
GCTGGAAAATGAAATCAGCATCTTTAAAAAGCTGGTCAGCAGAAGGAAGCATGAAGTGCTCCAGAATTTCTTGGTAAACAGGTGCAGTGACTTTGGTTTTCAAAAAACACAATGGACCAACACCAGCAGATGACATTGCACCCCAAATCATCACAGACTGTGGAAACTTAACACTGGACTTCAAGCAACTTGGGCTATGAGCTTCTCCACCCTTCCTCCAGACTCTAGGACCTTGGTTTCCAAATGAAATACAAAACTTGCTCTCATCTGAAAAGAGGACTTTGGACCACTGGGCAACAGTCCAGTTCTTCTTCTCCTTAGCCCAGGTAAGACGCCTCTGACGTTGTCTGTGGTTCAGGAGTGGCTTAACAAGAGGAATACGACAACTGTAGCCAAATTCCTTGACATGTCTGTGTGTGGTGGCTCTTGATGCCTTGACCCCAGCCTCAGTCCATTCCTTGTGAAGTTCACCCAAATTCTTGAATCGATTTTGCTTGACAATCCTCATAAGGCTGCGGTTCTCTCGGTTGGTTGTGCATCTTTTTCTTCCACACTTTTTCCTTCCACTCAACTTTCTGTTAACATGCTTGGATACAGCACTCTGTGAACAGCCAGCTTCTTTGGCAATGAATGTTTGTGGCTTACCCTCCTTGTGAAGGGTGTCAATGATTGTCTTCTGGACAACTGTCAGATCAGCAGTCTTCCCCATGATTGTGTAGCCTAGTGAACCAAACTGAGAGACCATTTTGAAAGCTCAGGAAACCTTTGCAGGTGTTTTGAGTTGATTAGCTGATTGGCATGTCACCATATTCTAATTTGTTGAGATAGTGAATTTGTGGGTTTTTGTTAAATGTGAGCCAAAATCATCACAATTAAAAGAACCAAAGACTTAAACTACTTCAGTCTGTGTGCATTGAATTTATTTAATACACGAGTTTCATAATTTGAGTTGAATTACTGAAATAAATGAACTTTTCCACGACATTCTAATTTATTGAAATGCACCTGTATATTAAATTTACATGAAATACAGTTATAAACTGTAAAATATACAGTCAGTGCTGATAAACTTGGTATAGGGATCAAGTCAAGTCCGAATTCAATATTTGTGTATCATACTGAATATTTTACAGTTTCTAACTGTATTTCTTGTAAATCTAATATACAAACCTATTCAATCTGCAATCCATTTCTAATTATAAAAATGTTTGATGACGCAAGTGGGACACAGGATGATTTAAAGTTCAAAATAGGCCTCTCCGGCAATTGTATCCAACAATAAAATAAAATAAAAACTCTCTCTAAGATGCTTTTATCTCATCAGATTTTTGAGCCAGTGTATTGTACATCCTTCATTGTCGATAATATTACACAGTCCTGCATGTTGGTGCAGCTGAAAGACATAAACTGATACATAAATGTCAATTGTTTAATTTTTTTCAGTGTATGATTCTATTTCTAGGGAGTAATTTGCCTAATTATTTCTGAAGCTCATGAATTTGTTCCAGATCATTAGACATAATGTTATGGTGCCTTGGAAGTCTGCATGAAACCAGTAGAGGAAGTACCTACATACATAAACACCGTCTGAGAAGTCATTACATGGCCAGTGAGGCAGCTGCCTTAGCTTTCAGACACAGCCATTGTCACTATATTTTTTTTACGGTAAAACATGATTAATAGGATTAACGTGACATCATCTGCTCCAGTTTAGCTCTTATTCAAGTCCTCACTCTGTCAAGATTTAAGATAATTTGTTCTAAAATGAAGGCCTGAATTTTAAATAGAATATAACACTCACAGTTAAAATGTTATTTTCATCTAGACACTTGATCACAGGGAAATTAAGCGGAAGAAGTATCCGTCATCTTGAGAATGATCACACGACAGTTCTTAAGATCACTTTAGTCTCGTCCCATGTTGTTGTTCTAAGATTGACCTAATGCAATGTCCAAATGTTTCGTCCAGTTTGAGAGACAGTATGAGGTCATGCCCAAAGTGTGGCCAAAGTTGTTCAGTCTGAATTCTTGGAGAAGTGAAGTGACCCCTGCGGTCCACCTCTATTTGTTTACACAGCCTGTCATATAAAGTCTGTCACTTCCCCTGCATCTTATGCAACACTTTCTCTTTGCACTCTTGTTGGACGGACACTAACAATGATGGACATCTGGCCTGATATTTTGCTTTTCTGTGGATATAGAACAATCACGAAATGAGATCTTTCAACAGAATGTAATATCAGTAATCTGAGTGCACCGTGTCTCCTCTAACAGAATTAGGTTTTCAATGTGAAGGTCATTGCTTTGGGTTTCCAGCTGTTGCGTGACTGATCATGTGAGTCTAATAGCAAAACAAACCCATCACTCAAAAAAGTGCATTCAATCTGCGCCATGTTTAATGTACAGCAGGTTAGATTCTGTTACCTAAACACAGATTGCGTTTTGCTTTTATTTGGCTATTTGTGTGAGAAAGCAAACAGGTACAGATGGTGTAATTTTGCACAAGCTGCTCAAACGAACCCATTACTTTCTAACAAGAGTTATTTACAGATTCGTCTTTAAGGAAAAACCAAGTTGTCAGGGATAAACAGGTTAAACGGTAAAATAGTACCACAGGACTTAATATTTCTATAATGAACCTTATATAAAAAAGCTATCGTTAGCAACAAATTTTCCAGTACGATATAATAATTAAAAAAACACATTTTTCTTTTAAAGATTAAAGATATATACAATATTATTTTCAGTTTGATAACTTTGTTAACTATTTTTACAGTTAACATTTAAAAGTTTGTGGTAAGATATTAGAACATTAAATTGGTCAAAATTACCAAAAGATTCAAAAGATTTCTATTTCAAATAAATGCTGTTCTTTTGAACTTTCTATTCATCAGAGAATCTTATAAAAAGTATCACGGTTTCCACAAAAATATTTAGCAGCTGTTTTATAACATTTAAAATAATGTTATACTTTTATAACATAATAATAAAGACACTGAAGACTGGAGTAATGACTGCAGAAAATTTAGCTTTGCCATCACAGGAATAAATAACATTTTAAAATACCTTAAAATTGAAAATTAAAGTGTAATAATATTTCACAACATCAAATAAAAGCAGCTTTGGTGATCATAGGAGACCTCTTTCAAAAACTTTTCTTGCATTTCTCCAACTTGTACATAAAATTTTAATCAGCGCCTGTGACCTTGTGTTTGTTCTTTCTTCCCTGCAGTTGCGTGATACAGGCACACACATTGAAAGCAGAAGATTACACGTTTCACATCAACTTATCTACTAGTACAAAAGTGTATCTGTAATTCTTGGGTTAGGTTTTGGATGAAATTAAAAGACACTGCTCTTTCTATCTTAACCTTTGAGGCAATGACATCTAGTTTAGTTTAAGATTTGTGGTTCAGCAAGTCGGGACGAATGAGAAGTTTAAATAAAGAGGGGTTTAAAGAAATGATAATAAATAAGAAGTGTAGCTGAGAGTATAGTGGATCCACTCCAGCGCTGTCTCTCATCCGTAATCCTCCAGCTTCATACAATATGGATTATAAAACTACAAGAGCCACAGCTAGTCAGGCAGCCTGCCAGGAGATAGACAAACAGAATGAGAGAGAAGGACTGATGCTGTCTTTAGCTGTCTTTAGCCTAGCTGTGCTTTTACCAGTGAATAGTGTTTAAAGGAACAGTTCACTTAAAAACTAACATTTGCTGAAAATGTACTCACCCTGAGGCCATCTAAGATGTAGATGAGTTTGTTTTTTGATAAATTTAGCAATACATCACTTGCTCACCCATGGATCCTTAACAGTGAATAGATGCCGTCAGAATAAGTCCAAGCAGCTGATAAAACATCACAATAATTCATAAGCAATCCACATTAGACTCCAGTCTAATGTTCATACTTTTTATGAGATTCTCTGATGAATAGAAAGTTCAAAAGAACAGCATTTATTTGAAATAGCAATCTTTTGAATCTTTTGGTAATCCTCCAGCTCCAGTCTAATGTCTCGTGAAGTAAAATGCTGTGTGTTTATAAGAAACAAACCCATCATTAAGGTGTTTTAACTTTAAACCATCGCCTCTGGCCAAAATCCATAATAACGCTTCCTCCAGTGAAAAAGTCCATCCCCACAAAATTTACTGACTCATTTGTTTAGAACGGTTTTGTACTGTTTTTACTTGTAAACAGCGCTTAATTAATGTTAATTAATGGATTGGAGTTGTGTGGATGTTTTTATCAGCTGTTTGAACTCTCATTCTGACGGCACCCATTCACTGCAGAGGATCCATTGGATCCATGTTTCCAAATCTGTTGTCTCATCTACTTCTTGGTTGGCCTGAGGTTGAATAAATTTTCAGCAAATTTTCATTTTTGGGTGAACTATCCCTTTAATAGCCTGAGAAGAGTTTTTTTCTTGAATAACGGTTTTTAATAGCATTAGAAGGCTGTAAAATGAAGCCCACATTTATTATGTGGTTTATCAATGTTGTATGGATGCTTTATCATCCACCACTCAAAAAGGTGCTTAGGAAAGTAATAAAACAGCATGATTTTCCTCAAAAACAGCACAATATATCCAGCGTTAGTTCTGGCAGGTCACGTTAGTCAAGCTCGCATCAGCTGACTATCAGCTGATTCACGTCTACCTATGGGATGCGACACCTATAACAGCACTCATATATAAGGTCCTTCAGTATTATCACCAGCTTGGCGTTGCTCAATAGCTAATTACCCATCTCCATCCCCGACTCCTCCTCTTGTCAGTCAGGATTCAGCCTTCTGATTCTCCTTTGAATCAGACTAATTTCTAATGTACATTAAATTATTGAACCTAATGATATCTGCAATACATTTGTTGTTCTGTTCTGTTTACCTTGGGGGATTATTGCTGCTCTCCCTGCTCTATCCATGCTAGACTGCATGGATGTGCAGGGAGTTCTTGCCCAGAACAGAACCATACCGCCAATCCAAACTGTATGCTACTTGTCAGTCATCTTTGACGATAGTGGTCCTGACAGAAGTGATATTTAAGGGATGATGTTTAATTTGCCCTTTTTAAAAACTAAGTGTAAGTATAAACAATAATTGCGATGCTCAAAAGGTAAAGGTTCAGTATATATACTACCTTTACACTGCATTAAACACTTGAAACATGCTATCAAAACAAATAAAGTGTGACGTTTTATGTCTGCCATCATAAAGATATGTTATCTTTGAGAATATGTGTCAAAGAAAACCTCTGCATTAAAGACCTACTTTCAATTTTCAGTTCCTGTTCACCATGGTTTTAGGTGTCAATGATTTATTTATACTGCATATACACAGTCATTTATTAGTCTGTTTTTGAAAGTTGCTTTGATAGAGTGTGAGACCTGGTCTTATAAACCAGTTGAACTGGCCTTGATATTATCAGCAGATTGATGCTGGTCTTGATGTCCTGAAGATGCACTCATGCCATGTAAATTTTGCTATATTTGTGCACAGATGTATGTTTGGGCAAGCACTTGCTAAAACAGGGATGTGAATGCATGCATATGGTCAAGTCACCCAAGTGTTGTTCACGTATACATGCATGTAAGTACATATACAGAGACTTGGCTCACGTGGAAAAATAGCTTACTTGTATCTGGCAACAGCTGTGTCAAAAGAAAACAGAGCAAAAGTGCATCTCAGCACTGTTTGTCAGAAGAGATTACCTGTTGCTATGCAATATAGGTGATCCATTTTGTTGCCAAGGCAACCGCTTCCTGACTGAGAGAATGGAGAGTGATTTGGGAAGGCTTTGCGTTCTGTAGAGTGGCCTATTTGTGCTTGTGAAAGACAAGCCTCGGGCCATGGTGGAACTATCGAGATGGGTCAAGCATCAAAATGTTTGCTTATATAATTCTGTTGTTCCTCCTGTGGGCGAGAAACAATTTCTGGGGTGCCACCTCCATCTAGTGGTCAGGGAAGACCGTGCATGTGCTGTATTTGGATAATGATCTATTTTGTACTGACTGCAAGCCTCATGTCAGCTCTGTGTTTTCTTTAGAGATGACAGAAGTGGAGCCGGTGTTAGATTTCGCCTCATCAGGCCGCTCTGGCCGTCGCAACGCACTGCCCAACATCCTGGGGTCTCCTGTTGGAGTCCCGCCTGACCTGCCTCTTAAACTGGCAGAACTATCCCTCACAGGTAACTTTTTGATACTTTGTATATTATTTATTATATTTTTTACATTCGTATTTATTTAATATTTTAATAATGATAATAATAAATATAAAATTAAATAAAAATAATAAAAATGTAATAATAAAATAAACCTAATTATAATAATATACAAGTATATAATTTTATCATTTATTATAATAAATTATTGTTTATATATAATCATTATAATAAATATATTTAATTAGAAATTCTTTTTTATTACATACATTGGCATTCAATGGTTTGGAATCAGTAAGATTTTTAATGCTTTTTAAAGAAGATACTTATGATCATCACGGCTGCATTTATTTGATCAAAAATACAGAAAAAACCTGTAATTTTGTGAAATATTATTTAAAATAACAGTTGTCTGTTTTAATATACTTTAAAATATATTTTATTCCTGTGAAGCAAAGCTGAATTTTCAGCATCATTACTCCAGTCTTCAGAGTTATATTGTTAGAAAAGATTTCTATTTTGAATAAATGCTTTTCTTTTTAACTTTTTATTCATCAAAGAATCAAAGAAAAAGTATCACAGGTTTCAAAAATTATTAAGCAGCACAACAGTTTCAACACTGATAATAAATCAGCATGTTAGAATGACTTCTGAAGGATCATGTTACACTGATGACTGGAATAATAGCTGATGAAAATTCAGCGCTGCGTCAGAAATAAATGATATTTTAAAGTATATTAAAATAGGAAACCAATATTAGAAATTGCAATAATATTTCACAATATTACTGGTTTTTCTGCATTTTTGATCAAATAAATACAGCCTTGATAAGCATAAGGGACATTAAAAAAACATTAAAAAAATCTGATCCCAAACTTTTGAATGGCAGTGTATGTATGTATGTATGTGTATATATATATATATATATATATATATATATAATTTATATTATTATAATAAATTATACTATAAATTAATTTTTATTTTAAAAAATATGTAATTATAGACATTAGACTATTAGCTTTTAGCTTTTTATGATAACCTTTTCAAAATATTTGAAAATGTGAAAATAAGGTAGATTTTCCAATTATTATAAACAATTATTATATTATTGAGTTGTCGATACCACTAAAGTATGCAACTAGTTATATAGGGTTTCCTCAGTCATAGAAAACCTTGAAATATTGATTTTCCAGACTGGAAAAGTCACAGAAATTAATACAATTTTAGTGAATAAACTTTTTTTTTCTAATCATGCTTAGTTCTGTAATATGTATTCCAAAACATATTTCTCTTGTGTAGAGTAAAACTTGCTTGCAAGCTAGTCCATCTAAAATAAATCAGTCTTTTGAGTCGGTTCTTCATAATGAATTGATCAAACTAGTTTACAAATGATTCATTAGTGAATCACACTTTGTTTAAATGATTTTTATCTTAATCAGTTATCACAACTGATTGAAAATCTTAAAGAAATTCAAAAAGTGTGGGAACTCTGGTATTAGGTATAATGATAATTTCAGTACTGAACAATGAAAAAACGTCTGTTATTCCTTTTTTTTTTATGTCTCTTTGTTTTAGACGGTCCAGGTGATGCTCAGTCCCCGTCTACGGAGGAACCCCCCACTGCTGCAGAGACCCCAGAGGTGAAAGAGGGTTCCTAGGTGGCTGAGTCTATGCCAAGACCGCAGAAATGGGGCCTCAGCCGCCCCCGCCTTTCCCCTGGAGCTCATCCTCTACCGACTGTTCCTGATGCCTGTCAGACTGCATTATAGGAAGCAAAGAGGGCAGCTAAAATGTGAAATGAAGGACAAGGTCTTCAAAGGGTCCGTGCAATGAAAACAAAAAACAGAATGTCCAAATAACAGGAAAGGAAGCAGAATATTGCAAGAGGATGTCAAAGAACAATCCTCACTTTTTTTTTAAACACAGACAAGCCAAAACGCGGGGGGACCTGCTTGGGAACGCTTTAATGAATTTTACGCATTTGTTTGACAAAATGCTGTTCTTTTTATGAGCTTTCTATCCAATAATGACTATTGTGAGTTACGTATACATCCAGTTGTGGTTTGATATTGTATGATATTATGTGATCTTAGTAATGTGTCTTTGAAAATCGCCTCAGTTTTTGGAAAGGGTAAGTGTGAACGAATATGAGCAGATGTTTGCGAATATTCAAGCGTCATGTAGCATTATTTCAGCTTTCAAAATAATAATACATTTTAAAAAGGACAAAAAATTACTTTGCAAGAAAAACTATATATATATATATACAGTATATATATATATATATATATATATATATATATGAGTAAATTAATCAGAACTGCCAAATGTGACAGCGTATGAAAAGGCATAAATCAGGAAGAGAAGAATAATCATAAAGTTAAGAGTATACAGTACTACGAAAAAAATAGTTTGCAGTCTTTTTATAAATATTCAAGATGCCCTCCACACATTTTTTCATTTAAAATTGAATGGTTCGGTGTATTAAAATAAATCAAATGCAAAACTAATTTAATTTCAGTGTGCAAAGGATTTTATAACTTTAAAAAAACTTGTCCACTTTGTATTCTCTATAAACTCTCATACTGTATGTGATGTATAGAGTTTTGTATAGAGTGTCCTTACTGAACAGAGTGTGCTTTCAATGGATGTTTATGTTTAGTAGATCTTTGATGTCAATTTGATTCAAACCCAAGTTTGAATAATTGAGCTAATCCAAACTATAAGATAAAAAAGAGTACTTTTTTAATGTGTGGTGCGAGGATGTCTAAGAGCCATAGCCTTTTTAAAGTCTGTATAGCGTAAACATGCAAACTGAAGGGAGGGATATGACTGTGATGTTTGAAAAATCCAGAGAGATCTTTTTTTAGTGTCTGTGTCATGATTTTGGGATGTCAATTTTTGTCTATTTTAATACTCTGTGTTTATTTTACAGTATCATCCCATTTATACTCTACACTGATAACTGTTAATGTATCAGTGTAAAATGTTGTAATTGCCAAACTGGGATAAAATTGCCTTTCTTTGTATGTTTTTACACTACAGTAACTGTGCTGTGAAAAACACATCGATGAAGTCACACAATGTGTGTATTGTATCTAACATTACAAAGACAGAGAAGCTGTATCTGTATATACACGAATCCAAAATGTATGATAAAGAAAGGGGCCAGTATGAGAAAATCATTTGAAACCTGCTGTACCTCAGAATCCATTTAAATACATATTAAGTGCTGTTGTTCACCACTTGGTGGAGCCACTGTTCACACGTAGACATTGCAAGCTACACACCATTTGTTGTCAATATGAAACAATAAGAGGGTAACCATGTGTTTCTCTGCAATAAACGTCTAATGTCATACACATATGCCATAATATATTTAGTTTGGCTTTTTACAGGAAGTAAAGAGGCTGTTCTTAAGTACACAATCAATACAAATGGACTGATCTTAGCAAAATCAATTTGTTTCTGGGTAAGGCATCCAAACAGTGGATATAAACATGTAAGTCAGGTTGAAATGAAAATCCTCTGATGCTGAGATGCTCTGTCTGCAAATCGCTGAGCGCTTTGTGAGGCCTGGCAGTCAATGTTAATCTAGATTTGTTGGAAACAAGTCACAACAGCGCAGCGTTTGAGAAAAGTCTTGTGGTGAAAAGTTCATTAACTGTTTGAGGGAACAATTTGCCCCAGAATATTGATGCAACACATCAGAAAACACCATAAATAAGATACAGGGATTGGCTTAAATTTTGTTCTGTTTCTTTAAAAGACATGAAATATAGCACACTATTTGTATGAAGTACTTTTGGTACTTTTATGATGTTAGCATGATCACACTCCATAGTATCTCATTTTGTTGTATATGGAAGAAAGTTATAGTGGTTTGAAATGACATGAAGGTGCGAAAATGATGACAGAATTTTAATTTTTGAGTGATCCATGTAAATCTTTACTGCAATATGCATCTGTATTCTTAATGATATTTTACACAATAGGAGCCTATTTTATAATGTTATACTTCATTCTTAGTGAATCATTTTCTCACAGGGGGGGCCACAGGATTTGTCCCCTCAATAAATATTATTTTTATTGAAAAACGTACATAATCAAAGACTGGCTATATTTGTAAATGGAGATGATGATGCCAAAAATGTATTTGAAATGTGTCCAACAAGAGGAGAAGCTTATACATAATAATAATAATAATAATAATAATAATAATAATAATCATAATAACGTTTTTTTTTCTACAATTACGTTTGCAAAAACCTGAATCTTGCAGATCACAAAACAAATCATGTTTACTTGAATATATCAACACTCCCAGTTTCTGTTAATAAAAATGCTTTAAAAAAAAAAAAAAAAAAAAAGCAGCATTGTTATAATTATAGCAAAACACCAGAGGAAATATCTTGTGATGAGCAATGGAAAGCCTATGGTCAAAACCACTGACTTATAATCATCCAGTATTTTTTCTTTCATACTCTCAGTTAATCGTCCTAAACATCTTAATATAATGCTCATCATACGGTCTCAGTTTCACTGATTACTAAGCTGAGATGACAGTGACATACTGCTGACATTATGGAGTCCCTCCTACTCTTGGCTCTCTAGTGCAGGCTTGGTGAGGACAACATCCAGACTCCATCCAATAAAGATTAAAGGAGGCTTCTAATCATGATAAGACCCTTCTTAAACATCTGCCCATCTGACAGTTTGAGACAACAACATCTGTGGCGAATCTGCAATGAAAAAGACACTTAAGGATTTGTGTCTGGCCTTGGTCATTTAATCTCAACATATATTTGTCTATTAAATAAGCTGTGTTGTTTGAATTAGTCAGATTAGTACAGTACCAAACAAAATACATAATGTAACTGATACACAATGTTGCCTACATTTTATGTCCTAATAAGCATCTGCTTCCACTGTATCACATAACAGTAAGCAGAAGTACAGCTTCCCTCTGGGATAGGAAATAGAGTTAGTATTGGACAAACTCCTTTGATTCTGCATGGGCTGATGTCCATATCCTATTTCTGAGGCTTCTTAGTGGTCAAAACAGTTGTTTCAGCCGTGCTGAAATCCACAACATAGTAACTTAAAGGCCACTTAATGAATTTGCTTATTAATACAGGTGCATCTCAATAAATTATAATGTGGAAAAGTTCATTTATTTCAGTAATTCAACTCAAATTGTGAAACTCGTGTATTAAATAAATTCAATTCACATAGACTGAAGTAGTTTAAGATTTTGGTTCTTTTAATTGTGATGATTTTGGCTCACATTTAACAAAAACCAACCAATTCACTATCTCAACAAATTAGAATACTTCATAAGACCAATAAAAAAAAAATTAAAAAAAAACATTTTTAGTGAATTGTTGGCCTTTTGGAAAGTATGTTCATTTACTGTATATGTACTCAATACTTGGTAGGGGCTCCTTTTGCTTTAATTACTGCCTCAATTCGGCGTGGCATGGAGGTGATCAGTTTGTGGCACTGCTGAGGTGGTATGGAAGCCCAGGATTCTTTGACAGTGGCCTTCAGCTCATCTGCATTTTTTGGTCTCTTGTTTCTCATTTTCCTCTTGACAATACCCCATAGATTCTCTATGGGGTTCAGGTCTGGTGAGTTTGCTGGCCAGTCAAGCACACCAACACCATGGTCATTTAACCAACTTTTGGTGCTTTTGGCAGTGTGGGCAGGTGCCAAATCCTGCTGGAAAATGAAATCAGCATCTTTAAAAAGCTGGTCAGCAGAAGGAAGCATGAAGTGCTCCAAAATTTCTTGGTAAACGGGTGCAGTGACTTTGGTTTTCAAAAAACACAATGGACCAACACCAGCAGATGACATTGCACCCCAAATCATCACAGACTGTGGAAACTTAACACTGGACTTCAAGCAACTTGGGCTATGAGCTTCTCCACCCTTCCTCCAGACTCTAGGACCTTGGTTTTCAAATGAAATACAAAACCTGCCCTCATCTGAAAAGAGGACTTTGGACCACTGAGCAACAGTCCAGTTCTTCTTCTCCTTAGCCCAGGTAAGACGCCTCTGATGTTGTCTGTGGTTCAGGAGTGGCTTAACAAGAGGAATATGACAACTGTATCCAAATTCCTTGACACGTCTGTGTGTGGTGGCTCTTGATGCCTTGACCCCAGCCTCGGTCCATTCCTTGTGAAGTTCACCCAAATTCTTGAATCGATTTTGCCTGACAATCCTCATAAGGCTGCGGTTCTCTCGGTTGGTTGTGCATCTTTTTCTTCCACACTTTTTCCTTCCACTCAACTTTCTGTTAACATGCTTGGATACAGCACTCTGTGAACAGCCAGCTTCTTTGGCAATGAATGTTTGTGGCTTACCCTCCTTGTGAAGGGTGTCAATGATTGTCTTCTGGACAAATGTCAGATCAGCAGTCTTCCCCATGATTGTGTAGCCTAGTGAACCAAACTGAGAGACCATTTTGAAGGCTCAGGAAACCTTTGCAGGTGTTTTGAGTTGATTAGCTGATTGGCATGTCACCATATTCTAATTTGTTGAGATAGTGAATTGGTGGGTTTTTATTAAATGTGAGCCAAAATCATCACAATTAAAAGAACCAAAGACTTAAACTACTTCAGTCTGTGTGCATTGAATTTATTTAATACACGAGTTCCACAATTTGAGTTGAATTACTGAAATAAATGAACTTTTCCACGACATTCTAATTTATTGAAATGCACCTGTATATAATGAAAGGAATAGTTCAGAACAGATTTGGAGAAATTTATCAATACATTACTTGATCACCAAAATGGATCCTCAGCAGTGAATGGGTGCCATCAGAATGAGAATCCAAATAGCTGATAAAAACATCACAGTAATCCACAAGTACTCCAGTTCAACTCCAGTAAAGTTCCAGTGAAGCAAAAAGCTGTGTGTATGTAAGAAACAAACCCATAAAGGCATTTTAAGATTGTTGCTTCTGGCCATAATCCATAATAAGCGAAAAAAAAATTCATCCCCATTTGTTCTCTCAAATTAAAATCCACTGACATATATATATTTAGAACTGTTTTGGATGGTTTTCACTTGTAAATGGTGTTTGATATGTGCATATTTCTCTCTTGATTCAGACTAGATGACTTTTTCACTGGAGAAAGCAATGTTATGGATATTATTGACTTAATTTTTCAGTGAACCATTCCTTTAATGAATTCACCTAATAAAATAAAATTTTACTTACAAAGACCCAAAAATTCTTCATACAGTGGACTACCAGTAAAACTGATAAAAATGTGGTACCAAAAATTTATTTGTTATGAATTTTATCAAAAATTATCAAATGAATTTGTTTTGACACAGTATAACTCTTGTCATATTTTATTTCTAAACTATAGCAAATAAACTGTGATAATGTGAGAAATTTTGAAGGTGTCTGAATAAATTTAGGTTTGACTGTAATTCATTTGTGATTACCAAGATTAATTTGTTCTGACACAGTTTAACTCTGAGTTCTTGTCATATTTTATTACCATTTTCTAAACTATAGTTAATGAACTGTGATAATATGAGAAATGTTGAAGGTGTCTGAATAAATTTTGGTTTGATTGTATGTATGTATGCATGTATGTGTGTGTATATATATATATATATATATATATATAAGCACTATAAAGTGCTTGCTATGGCTTTTGCGAAGGATGACAAAGTCCCCCATTTGTTAAATGTCAACGGCATCTATTATTATTTATATGAGGCCTAAACATGGCAGATTGGCAGATCCCCTGACACTTTCAGCACATGCATTGACTTTGTGTCTGGCTGTCTGAGCATGGTGTTAGCTTGCATGTAGCCACCCAAATATGCTGTGAGGGAGCACAGCATACCCCCCCCCCCCCCACTTGTATAACAAGCCAACGAAGAATGGTGCCTGTGGCGTTGCTATGGCAACACGTTGCCAAGGAAACCGCCTCGGCTAAAAAAGTGCACCACATTGCTAAAAAAACTCACTTAGAAATCTTGCAAGGACGAGGGCCAGACAGCAACAGCAGCCTGCATGCATCACATGATTCTGTTCGTATTTACAGAAGCACAGCATGGAGGGACACAATGTGGATATGGAATGGGTGAAAGCAAAGCTGAAAAACAAAGACTACATCCTCACAGCAGCAAGATACTATCACATCTGCCCACATGCAGTGCAAACAAGAAGCACGCTTCATCAGTTAATAACTACATGTTGTGGGATCTTCACAGGAGGGACCCTCAGATCTTCCGTAATAAAGGTGGAGACCTTAACTAAGGGGTGACCTCTCCTTTGGTGCTGAGCCTAATAGTAATTTGTGGCTGTTTGGCTCTAGCGGAGCAGAGGAATTTGTTGTCATCGCAAATGATGATGTGTTGATGTGAGCCAATGAAAAGTAAACGGCAGCTTTTGCAGCTCAGCGGTGTGGGATGGCAGTACCCACTCAGACGCACGGCACATGCCGTTTAACGTGCCAGTCAGACTGCCTGAGGTGGAGAGAGTGAGAGTAAAAGATGGAGCAAGAGTAGGAGGCGAGAACAAAAGTGAGACAGAGGTGCAATAATGGAAAAAGACATGCAGACAAACATTAAAGGGGTCCTATTATGCTTTTTCACTTTTTGAATTTTAGTCAGTGTGTAGTGTGTATGTTTGGGCATAAAACGATCCACAAAGTTACAAATCTCAAAGTCCACTCCAAAGGGAGATATTTCATTTTTAAAAAAATCCCTTTTCAAGAACTACAACGAACGGCTCGTTTGGACTACAAAGTTGTTTTCCTGTATTTGTGACATCACAAAGTGGTCCATTAGAATATCATTAAATTAAATCCCGCCTCCGGAAATTCGAATGCACGTTTCAAAATCGAAACTCGGTGTGGGTGTTTTTATATCACTGTATTTCTGATGGAAACCGACTGTCTTCAGAAAATTTTGGATGTCATTTTCGTTTCATCTTGCATGTAATGTCTGATAAAGCAGCATTTGTGAGCGGAGCTCTGCTTTGTGTACAGCGTTACCGGAGAAACCTCGCTCTCTCCCACTCCAACAGCGCCTCCCGCTGGCAGAGAATGAATTAGCATATATATGCCGCCACAAATAGTGCAACTCTGTGGGACTATGGTATAAATAAATTAAACTGTATAACAGTTTCTCTGCAATACATGTTATAATGTTAGAATTAAAGAATAATAAACATAATACATATTACTGTTGCACTTATCTGTACATAGTAAATGCAGTTATTTTTAAGCTGTTGTTGACATCCTATCTAAAACTTGATTTAGTAAAAAAAAAATAATAATAATAATAAATTAAAATAAATTAATTTTATTTAAAAAACAAAACAAAAACAACAACAATAATGTTACCACTTTAATATGTCTTGCAATATCCGTGCATGCACATGTTCTGCACGATCCTCTTGTTCAATATTCTCGGGGTCTGAATTGATATGGCGAAGAACTTGCTGTTTTGGCAAGGGGCGGGGCAGTACTGAAACACCATCTAAGCTGTTCACCAATCACAACGCACTGGGACAGCTAACCAATCACAACACATTTTGTTTTTCGGAAGGCGGGCCTTCATCAAACCCGGAACTAATCGAGCCGTATGTGCCAGGCTGTGGAGAAAGGTATTGCAATCATGTAAATTATGTGAAAAATAATGCGATTTTCGAACCACCAAGCATGAGAGCATGTTCTAGTACACCCCCAAAACAAAATCAAGACTTTGTAAAAGAGCATAATAGGACCCCTTTAAGTCAGACCTCTTTTGGTGAAAACTACAATGCATTCCTATATGTGATTTACTGCCGAGCTACAGTGGTCCAAGATGGGAAAAGTGGTTTTCATTGGTTTAGAATTTGTAATGGCTTAAATCACTGGTTTGAAGCTGGTTTTACAATAAGAAATAGGATTTACACTGGACATATCTGGCAATCAAACATAGTACCAAAATTGTTTAAAAATAGTTAATTAGGGAGGTGTAAATGCTTCAGTAATAATAATAATAATAATAATAATAATAATAATAATACATTTTATAATAAAATGTATTATTATTAATTATTAATTATTATTTTACATGATAATTTGCATTTAGTACTTATTCTCTGTCCACCTGCATTTGAGAACCAGTGATCTGAATAACTGCAGACATCAAAGAGTACGAATGAGTGGATAATTTGAAAATAATCATTGAACACAAGTGGATGACCTGTCCTCTGGACACTTGATGTTCTGACTCAGAAGAGCAGCTTCAAGTTGGTAACAGCCTGAATGGCCCAGCATAGGAAACTGACAATTGTATGTCAACATCTTATTTAAATGGAAATTGAGTTTCTGGAAATAACATGGCATTATTGGTGGCAAGGTCAAGGTTTTTTATTCCCAAGCAGCCCAAATACTGCATACCTTGAATGTAAGTTTGTATAAAAGTGTCTTCTAAATAAATAAATGTGAATGTCAAGCACAATGAAGTAAGCACGCTACTGAAGCCATTAAAAATGAAGCAGAAGTTGGCGCCAATAGCCTCGACATATAATGCAGTTGCGCTATGGGCGTCCCGAGTTCAAGTCCTTTCCTGATCCCATCCCCTTCTCTCCCACTTCACTTCCTGTCAATACTTAACTGTCCTATCACAATAAAGGCCAAAATGCAAAAAAAAGAAGAAAAAAAAAAATCAGAGATGATGTTTGGTTTTGTTAATGGAAGTGCATTGTGCCAGAACCCCACTGCAGAATCCACAGTGAAACAAGACATCGCTACCACTGTAGTTTCTTTTACAGAATGTATGACTTTTATGGGCTGTTTCTTTGTAGTTAATCAAAAACATACAGTGCAACCAGTGTAGTCTGAATGGCTCCAACAATATGGTTCTTTTCAGTGTATCAAAACTTATAGCCTACTATTTAAATAGCATTTTATTAAGTCAGTAAACGCAAGTCCTAATGCATCAATTGTATAATACGTTCCTCTTTCTATGTCACAGGGGAGCGAAATCTGATGCGCTCTTTTTCTTTTTTTTCACAAGCTTGCAGAGAAAGGCTTACCAAAATTTACTGGGTTAATCTTTTTCATGTTTCTTGGGTTGGTAGATGCAATGGAAACCCGATTATAGCACTTAAATATGAAAAAAGTCAGATTTTCATGATATGTTTCCTTTAAAGATTAGCATGGAAGATTAAAGTTACATTATGAGTTTTGTCAGTACTTTATAAAATAAATAAATTAATAAAATTAATTAAATTAATAAACTCTTTTGGAGTCAAGCAAAACGTCACCGGGCCCACTCATTGTTTTAATCATACGCTATATTTAATTATATCTCATGGAATCGATATTACTGATATAGATATCGTACCTCAAAGTGATGATGTTACTGACCATTTCCTTGTATCGTGCATGCTGAGTATTACTGATATTAACTATATGACTCCGCGTTATCATCCGGGCAGAACTATTGTTCCAGCCACCAAAGACAGATTCACAAATAACCTGCCTGATTTATCTCAACTGCTCTGTGTACCCATAAATACACATGAACTAGATGAAATGACTAGCAACATGGCCACTATTTTCTCTAATACATTAGAAGCTGTTGCGCCCATTAAATTAAAAAAGGTTAGAGAAAAACGTACTGCGCCATGGTAAAACAGTAATACCCATTCTCTCAAGAAAAAAACTCGTAATCTTGAGCTCAAATGGAGAAAAACTAACTTGGAAGTTTATAGAAATGTGTGGAAAACAGTATGTCCAACTATAGACAGGCTTTAAAAGCTGCCAGGGCAGAGCATATCCGCAAACTAATAGAAAATAACCAAAACAATCCAAGGTTTTTATTTAGCACAGTGGCTAGATTAACAAATAACCAGACGCCGCCCGATCTAAATATTCTCTCACAATTTAATAGTAATGACTTTATGAATTTCTTCACTGATAAGATAGATAACATCAGAAATACAATAACAAATCTAGATTCTACAGCGTCTAGTACTTCAGCTCCATTCATCAAACCCAAAGAAAAAGTGCAGTGCTTTACAACTATAGGACAGGAAGAGCTAAATAAAGTTATCACTGCATCTAAACCAACAACATGCCTATTAGATCCTGTGCCCACTAAATTACTGAAAGAGTTGTTACCTGTAGCAGAAGAACCGCTTCTCAATATTATTAACTCATCGTTATCTTTAGGTCACGTCCCAAAACCATTCAAGCTGGCCGTTATTAAGCCTCTTATTAAGAAACCACAACTAGATCCTAGTGAACTGGCAAATTACAGACCCATTTCTAATCTTCCGTTCATGTCTAAAATTCTAGAAAAAGTTGTGTCTGCTCAATTGTGCTCCTTTTTGCAAAAAAAAAAAGATCTCTATGAAGAATTTCAGTCAGGTTTCAGGCCCCACCGTAGCACAGAAACTGCACTTGTTAAAATTACAAATGACTTGCTTCTTGCGTCAGACCAAGGCTGCATCTCATTGCTAGTTTTACTTGATCTTAGTGCTGCGTTCGACACTTTAGATCATGACATATTCATAGATCGAATACAAAACTTTACGGGTATTCAAGGGCAGGCTTTAAGATGGCTTAGATCCTAACTGTCCGATCGCTACCACTTTGTTTATTTAAACGGGGAGTCATCTCAATTATCACCAGCAAAGTATGGAGCACCACTAGGATCTGTCCTAGGTCCTCTGCTATTTTCAATATACATTTCCATTGTTATGCTGATGATACTCAACTATATATCTCAACAAGACCAGATGAAACTTCTAAATTATCTAAGTTAACAGTGTGTTAAAAATGTAAAAGTTTGGATGACCAATAATTCTCTCCTATTAAATTCAGATAAGACAGAGATATTACTTATTGGACCAAAAAACGGTACACAGAATCTCTTGGATTACAATCTGCAACTAGACGGATGTACTGTTACTTCCTCTACAGTCAAAAATCTGGGTGTTATATTAGACAGCAACTTGTCTTTTGAAAATCATATCTCCCATGTTACAAAAACAGCATTCTTCCATCTTAGAAACATTGCCAAGCTACGAAACATGTTACCTGTTTCTGATGCAGAAAAGCTAGTTCATGCATTCATGACCTCTAGACTGGACTGTTGTAATGCACTGCTAGCTGGTTGTCCTGCATCTTCAGTAAACAAGCCACAGATAGTCCAAAATGCAGCAGCTAGGGTCCTTACCAGATCAAGAAAATATGATCATATTACCCCAATTTTACAGTCTCTGCCCTGGCTACCTATTAAGTTCTGTATCAGTTACAAAATATTATTACTTACCTATAAGGCCCTTAATGGTTTAGCTCCTGTGTACCTAACTAGTCTCCTACCATGCTACAATCCATCACGCTCCCTAAGGTCGCAAAACTCTGGACGTTTGGTAGTACCTAGGATAGCAAAGTCCACTAAAGGAGGTAGAGCTTTTTCACATTTGGCTCCCAAACTCTGGAATAGCCTTCCTGATAACGTTCGGGGTTCAGACACACTCTCTCTGTTTAAATCTAGATTAAAGACACATCTCTTTAGCCAAGCATTCACATAATGCATCTCATAATCTTGTACTGCAGTTATATCTGATCAAACGCACATTATTGCAATTCTGAGTGTGCTACACACAGGTGAGTGGGCTGGACAAACCACCTGTAGTAACACACTCTTTTTCTCTCTAAATGCACCAGACACTTTCTTACAAACACTCCATGTTACAAGAATTTAATAAGGACTTAACAAATATTTACTTGTGAATGCAACACAAATCATAATTGCACTATTTGGTTCTTAACCTTAAATACCTCTTTTGCACAATATCATGCACAGCTATTATGTAAAATACTTGTATAGTCTGTCTTAGGTTATGTGTATGTATAGTCTATTTATAGTATATGTATAGTTAGATTACCGCTTTCAGTAACTTTTTAAAAGGTTTTAAAATTGTTCTTACTCTTGTGTTGTTTGTTTAAATTTAAGTTTATGTAGCACTGTGGTCTTGCGAGACACAACGTTTAGTTCCACTGTATGCCCCCACATGTAGCGGAATGACAAAGCTCGACTTGACTTGACTTGACTTGTTCTTTAGCTTGGGTTGAATAAATCATTTTTGCTTGGATGGAACAGCAGCTACGCTAATTATGTCTCTATTTGTTTCTCTGTTTCTGCCGCAGGATTAACATCCCGTGGTAACTAGGAATTACACAAGCTTCAGTCTGGATCCAACACTTAAATGATCTGAGATGACCAAACACCTGAGAAGAGATGATGCCAATCCCTCAGAGGACCTCAGATGATGCCAACCCTCAGACAGCCTACAGAACAACCAAATTTTGCCATAAGTTAAATATACTAAGTTTCTACAATATATAAATATATTGTAGAAACTTAATTTCCTGTAAAGCTGCTTTGCAACGATTTGTATTGTAATAAACTTGAATTGAATTGAACTGAATTATTATAACATTACCGCCCCTTAATCTGCAAATTTCCACCCACGGTGCCACCATTGTGTTTTCGCAAGCGACAACATGTTGAAAGTTCAACTAAAGCATACTAACTGTTCTGTCTTCGGCTGCACTGACGAGCACAGAATACTGTTTAGAGTTCCATCATCAGAGGAGACAAGAGAGCAGTGGATTTATTGATTTATTTACTGTATATTAAGCTGCCGCCACACACATCTAATATAAACATGCGATTTCTTTCTGTTTATCTTTACAGACATAACCGACTATTTTTATAACTCATGTGTATTTAACATAAACGTGGTATTTGACAATTTAAGCACAATAAGACATGAAAGAAAACTTAGTTTAGTACTCACATGCTGTGTGACAGGCGCTTTCTGTGCGCATGCTTCAGATGTGTGCACTCAGAAAACTGTATATCAAGTTTAAACTGATATGGCTTTAAAACACGTTTTCAGCACGATAGACATGACAATCAAAACCAAACAGATGTTTTTTGGCAGAATATCTGAGGTAAGAGCTGTAAAGGCACAGCCCTATTCTGGAAAATGGGGTAGGTAGCAGCAGCTCATTTGCATTTAAAGAGACATGCACGAAAACAGTGTGTCTCAAAATCAGCATTTTCAAAATGATGTAATAAATGAGCTATGGGGTATTTTGAGCTGAAACTTCACAGACACATTCTGGGGACACCTGAGACTTATATTACATATTGTAAAAAGGGGCATAATAGGTCTCCTTGAACAACCAGTCAATGTATTTAACGATAACTATGACATTAGTTGTAGGCTATGTGTGTTTTTTTTCACCAAACAGAACCGACTCATTAAAGTCAATCATTCAGGAATTGTACTGCACGATTGCGCTGTATGTTTTTGATTAAAACAACTGACTCATTAGATGCATTCATTCAAGAATTGAACACTGATTGTGCTGTATCTGTAATATAAAAAAGCTGTCTAAGAAAGAGTTTAGTTGCTGCCTTAAGCGTTTCTTGCCGTTACTATCATATGTTAAGAACAATACTTGTCCCCTGATCGGTTTACAGTGTGTTTGGTGTCATTCATTGCATAGGGATAAAAGACCAGGAGACAGATTTAACTGAATTTACCCCTCCCTTGTGACCGACTAGGCGGGTATTCAGCTCACCCGCTTTCTGACCGTTATAATCGGATCTTTTGTTGAAATGTTGGCGAGCCGTTCTAGGCTGAGGAAAACTAGGCAGCTGATATCTGCCTCTCCATTGTGCAGTTTGAACGAGGCGCCTACCAGCATTACAACTTTATACTGGAGCAACCGTCAGCCTTTCAGCACTCCCTCCTAGGAGACGCTGGTATTTTTCCACTTGGGCACCATTGGGAGAGACACAAAAGGAAAAGTGCCAAGGAGAGCAGTAGAGTTTAGATTGTGGAGAGACTACAGTCTCGTTGGTTGTAATGTCACTTTTAATCTGATCCTGGAACAGCATGCTTTACGGTAAAAATCCTCTGTAATGATTGTGCCTAGGGATGAATATTATCCACAATAGTTAATCAAACATTAGTTGATACATTAGTTGCCTATTTATAGTCTACAGTAACTGCATGCAGTTACAGGCTGGAAGCCGTTTTCCACCACCGAATTAAAAAAAAAAAAAGTAATAATAAAAAAAGGAAATGGGGCTCAATTCTGACTTTGCGTCTTGCAATTCTGAGTTTTTTTTATTTATTATTATTTTGATTTAACATCTTGAAATTATCTAAATTTTCAATTTTCAAAATTAATTTTTTTCTAAATTTCCTGAAACATCTCGACTTTTTTTTCTCAAAAGTTTGTGTAAATCTCAAAATTTTTTACTTTATTCTCAGAATTCTGAGTTTATTTTAAGGGGTGCTTAATTCTGTGGAAAAAAAAAAAAAAAAGTCAGAATTGCGAGATACACATAACAAATGTCAGTGTTGTATGATGCCAGGTTGCATTTCTGAGAAAAGTCAGAATTGCTAAATGCTAACTCAAAATCAGGAGATCTAAACTCTGAATTGCAAAAAATTAAGTCAGAATTGGCAGATATAAATTGCAAAACAAAAAAATTGCAAATTGGAAAAAAAAAAGTCTGAATTGTGAGATGAGTTATAATTCTTTTTCATTCTGTGGTGGAAATGGGATTCCATATGCAGTGGTTGCACAGGACAAAAAAAGCTGCATACAGTTGCATCATAGACTTTCTAAAACAATATCTCACAGATTTTAAAGTATTGCTTTATATTGAGACAGTAGATGTGTGTGGAAGAGAACAGAAAGCATCAAGAATATTCTATGACACCAGATGTGACATAATTCATCTACACCAATGTGATGTTGGCATGCTTGGTCCTTGACAGCACAGACAGAGGAAAGGGACAGGGAAAGAAACAGTTGGGCTGTCATGCATATATGATTACCTATTACATAAGCTTCAAAATATACAACAACCTTGACTGTATGTGCCTTAAATAAACATTCAACACCATAGTCTATCCATTGGAGATTTGCCATCTGAACTCAGGTTCACTCAAGTCACAGGGGCAAAAAAGAAAAGAAAAAAATTCTGGAGAGGGACTGGACAACCCAGCTCAGAGATGAGGGCTTCATTTATCTATAATTCATCACCAGCTTATTCAGCCCCTAATGGAGGCGGCAGAGAGCACGTTACACTTAGATCCTAGTGATGTAATGGCAAAGTAATGCTTTACACTGCATTAACTGCTTAATACATTATGACTATATGGATGACTGTGAAAAAGCCAGTCAATAACAGGCCCTCACATACTAATACTTAAATATAGAAATGATGATTAAATTAAATTTTGCCTTGATGAAAAATAAACTTATTATATAAAACAAAATACTTATTTTAACATATATAGAAATGATGATCAAATCAGACATTTTGGCTTGATTATATAGCAAAATATTGAATTTATAAATGTATAAACACATATATTTTAGATATATTATACGCAAATATATATATATATATATATATATATATATATATATATATATATATATATATATACACATATATTTTAGATATATTATACGCAAATATATATATATATATATATATATATATATAAAGGTTAAAAGGTCTGCACTCAATTAGCATATACTGCAAAGGCAGGTGTCTTTTCTATTTTGATTGCGTTTTAAAATTAGATAATGGTTTCCTTTGTGTTAAAGGCTTTAGGAGACAGAGAAGAGAGACATTGGGAGGGGATATGTTTGTGTGTAAAAGCATGTGCAACCAGTAGGCTATTGTGGTTAGAATAGGGGAGGAGCTTCACTCTTATGGGAGCATAGCAGCCCCCACTCTGTCCAAAGAGAAGGAACATTACATAACACTATGGCATTACGTTTTATGACATCATCCATGCATGCAACTAAAAATGTGATGACTTCAGCCGATAGGGCCGGGAAAAAAATTCTGCAAATCTTTCTCAAAAAATAAAAAAATAAAAAAGCAAACACCGCATATTAGAAGCATACCAGCATTCAAGCAGAGGTGTTTAATACTGAACCCATTCAGGCTAGTGTGGATTCACTGGTCCGTTAGAGACAGAGAGAAAGAGAGAGAGAGAGTCTCTCTGTTGCACAGTGGATCTATAAAGTGGGTCACTGTCAGCGGTGGGAAATGAAATGCACAGTATCTGTCTGTCTGCCTGCAGGCAGTATGATCCACAATCTAGCCAATAGATGTTCTAGTGCATTTATCAGAAAATATTTTGGCATAAAGTCTTCCAGCTTACATTCATCTATGCACATCTGGTACACGTGGGTCAGTCAAAGTGTACATCTGGCTGTGGATAAAGTGGCTTTAAAAACATATTAACAGATTGAGTGTCAGCCTGTTATAAGTGGGTCTAGCCCACTAATAACAAGGGTGACGCATAACACAGGAAATCAATGCTTGGATGTATTGGCATATTTTTATACTCTGCCATTGTCTGACTGGGTGTCACACACACACACACATACACACACACACACACACACAGTTCTTGTGTCAGTTCTTTGCTTAAATTCAAACAGTCAGCAACATGTGTGGGAAGCAACATGTGTAGCAAGAATGTCTTATGGTTATGGAAAGCCTGCTGATGAACTTATTTATACTCACTTAAATGTTGTTTAAAATAGCTTTTATGATATCCTCTGCCCCCAGTGATAACAGCCAAAATATGTCCTTGGAAGGGGGTTTCTCAGCTCCCTTTGTGTCTTTGTGTAAGACACCAGAGACCCTAGACAGGGCGAGGCATCTAAGCACCATCTGCTCCCCCTTCCCCTGGGCAGCTTACAAAATGTCTCCCCCTCAAACAGGATGAATGAGATCCTGGGTGGGGCAGGAGGAGACTGGTAGAGGATGATACAAGCACTTTTGGACAGAGATGAGGCCTTCAAGGAAAATATTAGAGAGATATTTATCTGAGGAGCAAAAAATATCAAATAATCTCATGTAATGCAAATGCATGCCAGTAAGTGTTGTGTTTTCCTCATTTGAAAGTCACTTTGGATAAGAGCATCTGCTAAATTAATGAATGCAGTGTAATATGAATGCATTAAAATAGTCAAAACAACTGACTCCCACATTTGCTTTTCTCAAGCAGAGACCAAGACCATTCAGTGGCACGGAAACAAACACCAGCAGTAAAAACCAGTCAGCTTGAAACGCAGTGCTGAGACTATCAGCTCTGCCATTTAGCTAAAGTTCATGCACTGACAGAGAATTCATTGAGGCATTGGAAGAACAGAAGCAAAACAATCACTAAGGCCAAGTGAACTGTTAATTGCCATATTGCTTTGCTCCAAAAACAGTTTGTAAAGCAGGTTACAGACGTGTCGCTGCTTTGTTCTGAGAATTGATTGGGCTGTAGTCTACTTGTTGTGAGATGACTAACAATAGGGGTGAGGTCAGGACTGAGGCATGATCCATTACAGCCTCATCTTAAAGAAAAATACATTTCCTAGTCGCAAGCTGTCAAATTTTACTAAATTAAGTCTTCATTGTATTCTAAACTAGTATAGTAGTATACACTGTACACTAGTATACTGTATATCTGGTCAATTTCACTTTATCTTTTGCTATGATATCCCACAATTCTGTATGGGTGGTTCACGCATGGAAATAATAATAAAAAAAAATGGTTATGTTCAATAAAAAATAATAAAAATTGCGTCTGAAATAATAGCTGAAAATAATTAATTGTTTAATAACTGTCCATTTATAATTTATGACTCAATTTATTTTGTGAAACAAGCATTGTACACTCCTAATGTGAATGAATTCATATATTATGCAAATAATTTAAAAGTAAATCAGATATTTTCCATCGAAATTATAGCGTACTACATATCCCAGAATTCTCTTCTCGACGATCATTGGTCACATCCAAATATGACGTAATACAATTTGGTCCTCTTTTGCGCGAACGGTTGATGCTGAGGCAGAGAGGAATCTGCGCGCGGTCAGCTCCAGCTCTGATTTACACTGCAGCTAAAGGTGGGTGGGTTTTGTTGTTAAAAATTAAAATTTTGCAGTATATCTCAACGGTTTCTGACGTGACAGGAAGAGAAGGCATCTAAAGTATAAAAATTCAAAGGATTGCGGTTTTAATTTCAGTTAACGTTACACCCTTATTTACCTCCATTTTTTGGGGAGGGGACGTAGATAATAGACAAGGGCATCAGGAATATTAGAGAGTAACCATAACTAAATAAGTCCATGAATTTAAAATTAGTACGTTAACGTACGCTATTTAACTGCTTGTCGTTGCGCGACCATTAAGGTTTTGTGTTTATCGTCGTTGAATCGGGAGGGAATTGTGCAAACGGTCGAGCTCAACATTAGCCAACTGACTATCGTTTAGTTGAGCTTT
The DNA here is from genome assembly GCA_039654775.1 of Spinibarbus caldwelli. Lineage (NCBI taxonomy): Eukaryota > Metazoa > Chordata > Actinopteri > Cypriniformes > Cyprinidae > Spinibarbus > Spinibarbus caldwelli. The sequence continues at coordinate 24,854,614 of CM077227.1, forward strand.
GCTTGTTGATTTTGCCGTTTTGCTAATGCAAGATCAATTCTATTGTTAGCCACAGACTTGAACAGCTTTCTGTTTTACCTCAAATCTTAACAACAATCCCATTATATCGCCACACAGTACAGTGACAGGTGATCAAACGGGTCTCGACGCCTTTTGTCTTCGTTATGTGTTTATTCACCAACTGTGCTGTAAAATAATAGTATTTACCTTAGAATCCATTAATAACATCGATTAGTAGACATGTAGAATTGTGCATTTTGCATGTCAACACTGAGGTTATTGTGTACAATGGGCAGTGCAGTAGTGTCTGGTGTGAAATGAGAGAGATTAGGGTGTGATCTGGTTTGCTGGAAACGGGTCATACATCAATACCACTATTTGTAAACGTTGCATTCCATATTTGCATGTTTCTTGAACATTATTAGGGTCTTGTTGATACGTAATATAGTATAGTTTGTGGTATTATGGATTTCTGAGGGCTGTTATAATGGGGGTTCAGGGTGTATCTCGGCCATCTATTGTCTCCAGATGAGATCCTGCATCCCATCGGATAGACACTAGGACTGGATGTTTATTTTCAGCCATCGAGTGAGGATTTGTTGTCAGGTCATATTTAAGATGACAAGCTTGTCTAATACTTAATATTTGACGAATCACTTCAACGGATTAGCCTGCCTTTGTTCGTTTCTTACACAATATGTCCTTTGTTTTAATCACTCAGTGCCCAGTTGGATCTGATTACATTACAAAAAGAGATGCTGATTTGTTTTCTCTACATTTCACCCGAGTGTGCACCCTGTAGTTTATATTTTAATTGAACTATTGTCGTTTAATTAGATGATGATGACAGCACGTCTGAATAGATGGATCTGGTGGTTGTTGTGCTGGCAGCGACTCGTCCTTTTCTTGGCTTCCAGCATAAAGGATATATTGCTATTTAATAGGAAGTCATTTTTGCATATTTAACAGCTTGTTTCCTTCCCATAATATCTTTCAGTTAGTAAATTATGCATGACTATTGTGGCGACGCCACTCCCTTTAGTAGTGTATTTTAGTTATTATGTACACCTTTATTAGGTATATATTATTTCTTGTATATAGCACAGTAGGGAAAGACACCACTCAAGGGTTTTTCATGAATAGCTATCATATTTTTTTTCATTGATAGAAAAGCTGTTGTATAGCCGAGGCTTGTTTTTAATATGTGGGTTGGAGCAGATGGTTAGAGAAAAGATTGTGTAAGCATGATTTGCATCAACGTTACTAGCTAAACGTGTGCATTTTTCTGATATTATTATATGCATTCATTTGGCAGGTGTGTAAAACCTTTGAGGTTCGAAGTGCAATGGCGTCCTCTGGAGGTAAGATGCGAAATAAGCTCAGCTAAGCTCCAATCTCGAAATCAGTATACTTCACTATAACGTAATTTGAATGAAATCTTTCTGCAAAGGAAATCAAGCATGGACTATTAAGTGCAATGGTGTATGGTTCACAGACATTCAGGTTAAGGAACTTGACAAGCGTGCCTCAGGACAAGCTTTTGAAGTTATCCTGAGTCCTTCGGCTCCAGATGGCAAGGGAGAATTCCCACTTTCCACCCCCAAGAAGAAGGAGGTATCTCTGGACGAGATCCAGAAAAAACTGGATGCGGCAGAGGAGAGACGCAAGGTAAGTGGTCGTTTAGGAATCAGTTGCATGGTGATTGTGCATTCTGTTCCTCGTTTGTTTACCTTCTCAAATTAGAACCATGAGGCAGAGGTCCTGAAGCACTTAGCTGAGAAACGAGAGCATGAGAAGGAAGTCCTTCAGAAAGCAATGGAGGAGAACAACAACTTCAGCAAGATGGCAGAGGAGAAACTTAACCAGAAAATGGAAGCCAACAAAGAAAACCGCACAGCACGCATGGCAGCTATGAATGAGAAATTCAAAGAGAAGGTTTGTGTATAGATGAATGCATTTGCATTATAGGTTACTTTGTAAAGTTTCAGTTGTATTGAATTTCCATTATGTTAATGGATGTACTTTTCTTTATTTTAGGACAAGAAGCTCGAAGAGGTACGAAAGAACAAAGAAACAAAAGATGGGGCAGAGGGTGAAAACTAAGTTTCCTCTCTCATTTTCCTTATCATTTAGGGTATAGTATTGGGTTTTTTAATGTATCCAAAGATTTATTTTTGTTCCATTAAATGGCCAGTTTTCTGTGTTTGGATCCATGTACTTGCCACTTTTTTATTAAGGGGTTTTGGGGAAAAGCTGGTGCACAACATTTCATCAGTTTATGTGTATTCAGTTCTGTCTTTCACCATCCCCCCTAAACTGTAGATTTGTCCAGTTGCAGCTCTATAGCATTTAAAATGAGCAGTGTTTTACTGATAGGGAAGCATGACTGTGTTATGCATAGGTCTAATATATACTTGGTATACTGCATTGTGCAAGTCCAACTGTTCCCTTGTACTGCCATCCTATGAGCTTAATAAAGTTGCACAGTTGTTTGTTATTGTACCAGTTTTGCCACTGCCTCTTTGTTGATCTGTCAGTCAGCCGGAGTGTAATGTGGAGTAAAATACCTTCTTAAAATTTGTACATTAAGAAGATAAATGGCAGTTTCTGTAATTCTATATGGAAAACACGTTTTGCCAGAATAATAATTAGATCTTTTTGGACACTTTTTGATGTACTCTTTATAATCTGCATGAGATTCCTAGTGTGAAAACTAAACATTCCATAATCCATACGCATTTCCTTTACTAGATCATACTTTTATAGTAATTCATACTCAGTATGCACTAATAAAAAAAAAAAAAAAAAAAAAAAATGCAGTGCATTCTAGTAAGTACTTGCAAAGGTTTGGGTATTAAAAAAATAAAATCTGTTGCTTGAGACTGTATTTCATCTATACTGGCATCTAGTGGTTTTGAGTTTGTCTAACAGGTATTAGAAAAGGCTTTTTTGAACATTTGTCTTAAAATGATTTCAGCACCAAAAAAGAAAAAAAAATTCGTAATGTTGACATAATGAAAACTATTATTGATTTATCCTTTGTTTCCAAAACAGAGTTAGGTGCATGAAAATTTATGGCAGTTGTAAACAGCTTTGCAGTGAAGAATGGCTTGTTGTCCACATGCTGTCACATTGTTATGTGTTCAGAAATAGTGCATCAATCTTTGCTAAAATGAATTATACCTTATTTCCAAATTCTGAACTCCCTTAGTAGAAGCAATTACATGCATCCAAAAATTGATCATGTCCAGTAATATGTTGTGTGAATAAATGTTTTTTTAATTGAATAAAATAAAAATGAAATCATGTGCTTGTCTGTGTTGTAGGAAGGGGCAAGAAGTTCAAATGTCAAAATGACCTTCAAAGCACCCACACATTATGACCCAGTCTGAATTATTCAATCACTCAGAGTATTATAGATGAAGAAGTCCATCGATATGAAAACCAATTAAATTTACCACAGAAAGGACAAGTACAAGAGGGAATTCTTTACAACAGGAATTCTTGAAATATTTTCTCTTTGACAACTTTATTTTGGTACAAGTCTGCAAAGTGCATGGGAATACACTATTATTACTTGTCTGACAAAATAAATCTAAATTCTAAATTCACAATGTGGACCTTTGTTTGCACTGTTAACACAGAGTTTGACAAGGACACATTGTCAGCAGAGTGTATGTGTGGGTGATGAGATAAGCCGTCACATAGTTCAGCATAAGAAATGAACAACAGTACACTCACAATGTGTACATATTAGACAATGTGTACATTCAAATTACCTTTAAATTAAATTAATTGCAAATGTTTTTCTGTGTTACTAATTCAAACGACTGACTGACAATAAAAAGGTGTCTAAACATGTCTACATGTGGCTTTTGCCCAAATCTGCTCTGTTAACTCTAAATGTAGGGTAAATTAGCTATTGCACACATATGGGCGCATATATATGGCCATAATATATATCTTATGTATATATATCTTTTGTCTGTGTTACACCACATTGGCTCTCACCTCGTCTTTTATTAAAGAGGGCATGTAGGCGGTATTAATAAGAAAAGGGTAGTTTCACATTTCACATACATTTTACAGGGTGTCGCCACCTTAAAGGATGTTTTCTATTGGCGAGATACTCTGGACGGGGGCGGGGACAATACTCTTCGGCTGTTCTGATTGGACAGTCTACCTGCCCATCAGGAATCTACATTACGGCCATCTGACAGCGGTGCTGCAGGGAGCTGACAGGAGCCTCTCCCGCTCAACGATTTTTCACGTTATATTTATTTTCCATAATGAAATTTTCTTAGTTTAATTACGTTTCCTGAAGACGCGGTTAAATGCAGTTCACTGACTGAGGGGATTATCCTCTTCAAAGGTAAAGCAGTTCATTTACCGATCATACGTTTAGGGCAAGATGAAAGGTAAAAAATTAAATCCCCATATGCACTGTATATGCTTTTAGATAAAGTTTTCAAAAACAGACAGCATTTGTGTGGTGCGTTAAGATACGAGCACACGGTGTGCAAACGAGGAGAGTGAATAATCAGGATAACTCAAGATAGATTATCGACATTTGTTAAAACATGTGCAGTATACGAGGAAAGAAAGAAACCGTTTTGGGTTGTTGCTTGCACCTGTAGACGTTGAATTTCATAAAGACATTTCATTGTTGCGCCTCCGGCATTTCATGTTTCTTTTTCGAGATTTTATGAGAGAAACAGCTCGAGGGTGTGGGTTGTCTGTCTTTTGGGATGCCATCACTAAAACCGTCCACAGCCTTTCCCCCCAATATCTCGTCGTTTTAATAGAATTAAAAAATAATTATTTTTTTTCCAGATCTTATATTTTTCGGACATTGTCGATGAATTCGTTTCATAAGATTCGTCTTTATTAATTCATGTGCACGAGGAGCTTTACGCAGAGAGAGCTGATGTTACGTAAGCGGTGATGTTCATTCATTGTCCAAGAAGAAACGCCCCGTTTTACATCACGTTACCTTAATTTCAGGATAAACCAGTTTTTAAGTATTAGCAATAAATTTACATTCATAACATGTATTTCATAAAATGAGGTTTTCAGGATCCTGATATTTTATTACGGCGTATCAATTTGCATACATCGCTTAGATTGTGGCGTTTGCATTCATAAGGCATAAAAATAAGTCAATAAAAAGTAGGCCACGATTTTAAAATGCATAATTTAAAACGTTTTAAAAACGCAAACCTTTAAAAATGGATTCTTCGACTTCTGGCACTTTCATGTCCCAGGTCTAACAGGTTTCGACTTTGTTGAAATTCAGATTAAAATGTGTTAGAAACTTCTTACAATGACTTTATGATTTATTTCAAATGTGGATTTAAACAAAATTACTGTGAGTCAAAGTTCTATATTGTTCTATATTGAGTCAGTCGATCTTTAACTTTGGTACATACACTCTCTCTCTCTCTCACACACACACACACACACACACACACACCCTCACACTCTTTTATTTATGTAAGTGAGGATAGCAAACTAAAGTAAACTGTGACATATTATACCGAAAAATTCTTCATACAGTGGACTACCAGTAAAATTGCTAAAAATTAGGGACCAAAAATTTGACCATGTTTTGTTACATACCTCTCTATCAAAGTTATCTGACATTATAAAGATGAATTTGTTCTGACACAGTTTAACTCTGAGTTCTTGTCATATTTTATTACCGTTTTCTAAACTATAGCAAATAAACTGATAATGTGAGAAATTTTGAAGGTGTCTGAATAAATTTTGGTTTGACTGTAATTCATTTGTGATTATCAAGATGAATTTGTTCTGACACAGTTTAACTCTGAGTTCCTGTCATATTTTATTACCATTTTCTAAACTATAGCGAAGAAATTTTGAAGGTGTCTGAATAAATTTTGGTTTGACTGTATGTATACATATATAAAATGCTATGCTAAATTAGTCTTAGCAAGTCAAAGTGGTCATAATTTCCATCATTTCCACCACAGAATGTTATAAAACACATAATCTGATTTACATGTAATGCATGTATGCAACCTTTTGGTACACGCATTAAAGTACTGAGAGTTTAAAAAAATTTTTTTTTTTTTGTTTTCAAGTGAAACTTCTTAATAATGCAAGGGTAATATTTAACTGTTGAATACTTTTTCCCAAACAGATCCCACAATAGACTGCCGCTTAATTATTCCTCACCATGGCGACGGTTGTGATGGAGCAGATTGGGCGGCTGTTCATCAACGCACAGCAGCTTCGCCAAATCCCCCGTTTCCTGGAGTCAGCCTTCCCTAAACTGCCTTGTACTGTGATGGTGAGCGATGTGCCCTGGGTTTTCCGCGAGTCGCACATATTCACGGGCTACAGGCCGCCTGACCAGAACTGGCGCTACTACTTCCTCACTCTGTTCCAGAGGCATAATGAGTCTGTAAACGTGTGGACACACCTGCTGGCCTCCCTCATTATCTTAGTCAAATTTCAGGAGCTGTCAGAAACCGTGGACTTCCTGCGAGACCCTCACGCCCAGCCGCTGTTCATCCTGCTCCTAGCAGCCTTCACCTACCTGGGCTGTAGCGCGCTTGCCCACCTGCTCTCGGCCAAGTCTGAGCTCTCCCACTACACCTTTTATTTTTTGGACTATGTTGGCGTAGCTGTCTACCAATATGGCAGCGCCCTGGCCCACTTCTATTACGTCATCGAACAAGAATGGCACGCTCAAGTGCGAAGTGTTTTCTTGCCTGCCGCGGCCTTCCTGGCCTGGCTGTCCTGTACGGGCTGCTGCTACGGCAAGTACGCCAGCCCAAGCTTGCCCAAATTCGTTCACAAGCTATTCCAAGTGGTTCCCTCGGGCCTGGCCTACTGTTTAGACATCAGCCCGGTGCTCCATCGCATCTATAAATGCTACAGCTCCGAACATGGCTGTGCTGACCAGGCGGTGGTGTACCACTGCTACCAGGTCGTCTTCTTTTTAATCAGCGCCTACTTCTTCTCGTACCCCCATCCTGAGCGCTGGTTCCCGGGACATTGCGACTTCATCGGGCAGGGCCATCAGATCTTCCACGTGTTCCTTGTGCTCTGCACTCTAGTGCAGATCGAAGCCGTGCGACTGGATTATAGCGAGAGGAGTCCTCTCTATGAAAGTCTCCATGGAGACTTGGCTCACGATGCAGTGGCTCTTTTTATCTTCACAGCGTGTTGCAGCGCACTCACTGCGTTCTATGTGCGCAAACGGGTGAAGGCGTATCTAGAGGAGAAGCAGGAGTAGGCAGGGACCTTGCTTGCACATGTAGGAAGGATTGCGCTGGTCTACAGCAATTGAAGCAACTAACAATGACGGACCTTCTTGTTGTTTTTCAGTGTATCTTGTATTTGTCGTTAATGTTTTTTTGTGGCCTGCCAATGCATTTTGAACCAGCTGCTTTTTATTTACGAAATTGGTGACATGCTTTAAAACCGCATTACATATGAAGAATGGCTCTAAAACAATGGATTGCCCGCTGAAAGGTGCTGATCTGTTTGACGAGTGCCATTACAACCTATTAAACCTGGTTAACGTGAGATCTGTGAAGGGATGTCAGCATTTTTGCTGACAGGTTAGTTTGCATAAAGAATAGTTTAGGTAGACTGGATCACTGGAAATGTTCATATTTGCATTGTGCCTCTCAATCCAACCTCATTTTGGTGCAGTGTGCTGCTCTTAAGTATGTTACTCACATGGCATTTGCACATTTAGCAGACATATATTGCATTCAATATATGTAGTACACTAAACACATTTTTTCCCTGCATTCCCTGGGAATCGAACCCATGACCTTGGTGTTGCTAGCACCATGTGCTACAGTTTGAACTATAGGAATGGACACAGTAAATAAAATGTCAGTAAATAAAGTTCCCATCATGCCATCAGACCAGTGCAGTTAGCAAAATGTGGAGCTCAGATGAACTTAAATTCACAGGTTTTTTAAATCGTAACTGAAATATTGCGAACTCATTAGGAATACCTTACTGAGACTGATTAATAATCAATTTTTTAAATGAATCGGATCAAATTCTCCCCTCTGCAGTGCTTTTTAGACAACAATTTTCTGTTTTGGCTACTATTACCAAAATTGACTTTTGACTTCTGACTTGCCTTACAGTGTGTCTGACCTGTCCAGTGCCACGTTGAGGTTATTTTATATTTCCTGCGAATTGCAATCGATTGGTTTTGCACTGCCAGTGCACACTTCCCTTTTTGATGTGTAGCCTGTGAAGAGGGCTGAAATACCGGATGTTATGAAAAGGACAGTAGGCAGGATGTGATGTCACTGGATTGCAGAATAGTCAGATTGAAGGATTTCAGATGCAGCTCTGGCTGATTATTAATTTGACACAAAAATGAGAACACTGCGTGTTTTGCTCATCTTTATGCTTCAAATGTATTAGAAAATTGCTCAATGCCATCAACACTCTTTGTTTGGAAAATTTTAAAGGGAAAGTTCATTCAAAAATGAAAACCCATCATTTACTCATTTTCATGTTGTTCCAAATCTGAATGACATTTTGAAGAATTGTAGCCCATACTATGAAAGCCACTGGGGTTCAAAATAACTTTTGATTTCTTCATTTAAATTTAATCAAAAACAACTGCAGAATATTCATTTTTGGGTGAACTATCCCAGCCAAAGAGGCTTTTGAGAAACATGAATTATGTCCATTACAGCTATGATGTCTCCATTTGTCATGAAGATGCTCCTTTTGTACACAAGGGCTATAACAATGGCCTTTACTCATACCCTGATATGAATGCCTTTGTGTGTTCTGTGCATATTTGGATTTTTCTATTAGAGGTTCAGCACTTTATTTACAAGAACAGTCTGAGCATCAAAACTAATCTGTTAAATGTATATTCTAATGTGCCTGACTACATGCATGCGTCTTTGTGTGAGTATGCATACAGGTGCTTGTTGTGAGTGTGTGCGCATTTTTGAATGTTTATGTACCTGTGTGATATAGCTACTGATGAGAAAGGATATGAAGGTTCCTGAACCTGTCTGGCCTTTTAATGGCCGTGAAATGCATCTAGGTCTTGTATCATGAATTGTGTAGCTCCCCTTGTCTTAGCCCTTGTTCATAAACCAACACAGATTCATCAGTATGAAGTATGAAAATGATTTATTTTCCCATTGAAGTGAGTCATATTCCCTTGAAATGAATATTGTCACTAGGCTGTTGCTGCATTAACCAGAAAAGCATCTGTGCGATGTAGCATAAAACGCTGGTTTATGATCCAGTCCCAGAAAAAGAAATTGTTGCTGTGGTATGAGCCGTTTGAGAAGTAGCAAATGAGCAAAGTCATGATAAACGGTGACCAGCATTTATTTTTGCAACCAGGAACACATGGAGAAGAAAAAGGGGCTGTTCACGCAGAATGCATTTTTTGCATTTAAAAACGCAAAACGCTTGGTAATGGAATGGGAAAAAAATGCAAGGCCTAGAGATGCTTTTTAAAATGCTGTGTTGTGCGAAACGCTACAAAAGACTTAAGTCAAACGGTCAAAGACGCCCATTTATCACATGTTTATAAAGAAAGCCAATGAAAAGCAATACAGTGGAATACAGAAGGCATTTTTTCATTCAAAATCATGAGACACCGGGCAGTGAAATGGAAAAAAGAACAAGGTCAAGAGTCTTTTAAATTGCACTTAACATGACACAGCATTTTAAAAACATGGTGCTCATGCACAAGATGCTGCAAAAGACACACATGCAGTGTTTACCGCATGTATACATAGAACAATAACAGAAAAGTTGAAATGCGAAAATGCATTCAGTACAAGCGTGTTTTTACCTTTGGAAATGACGCAGGGCAGTGGAATTGAAAAAGAAAAAAGTAAGGTCTAGAGTGTCATTTTTTAAAAGTTAAACCTAACTTGAGCGCTGTGTATTTAGAACGCTGTATTATGTGCGAGATGCTGCAAATGACACGAGATGTAGCGTATGTTTAGCGTGGAATGTAAAAATGCATTCTGTGTCAATGACCCTCCAGTTTTAACAGCACCAGCAGACAACAATGATGTCACAGATTGATGATGTCATCAAAGACTGGAACTGATGAAGTGATTGAAATGTTGTCAGTTGGCTCATTATGATGATTCACAATATAGAGGGAAAGTGGAAAGAACATAATGATACAATTACGATATTATTTTATAATATGAATTACATACTGTAGATATTAAACGTAAACTATTAACAGAATATGTTGTTTTTATTGCTGTACCACTGTTTAAGAAATAAGTGGAAATAAGAAATTATTTAAGAAATAACAGACCATTGGAAATCAAGTAGTATAGTGAACAGGGGGGCTGTCAAGTGCTGATGTCACTGAGAAAGACAACAGATGAGCTCATCTCCTGGCACCACTGGGATTTGACCTAAAGCCTCAATTCCCGTAATGCTCAAGTGGAATTTTAAGGAACTCTGTAAATGATTTCTGCTAAACTGTGAAGTGTCTCTTTCACAAATTCTGTACTAATCTACTCACCTCGGAGACACTTACAGAATCTTTTCTATTTTAAACATGATCATGTTTAGAGTTTGTTTTAACAACTGTGTTTCTATTGCACTTACTGTAAGTAAAGAGGAAGGACTGTTACTTGAGAACCTCTTTATTTTCGTTCAGCACTTGAACTCTTTTTTTGACTGTACTCAACCACGAACCCGTGCACGGAGCTGAACTAACACTCATGATCTGCTGCAGTGCAGAACAGGAAGAATAAAGACTGGTAATAACCTAAACTATACCGTTGTGTGTGGAAATGACTGTGTTGATGTACTATGGTATTTAAGTGAATAAACAACTGTAAGTCCCACCTTCCACTTTACCTCATTGTGTTTCCTTTCTAGACAGAAAAGGTTAAAACAATGTATAGAGTAACAAAACATGCACACACTAACAAGTGAGTAACAATCTTTTATTGTGAACAATAAAGCTACTGTAAGCCATTCAATGCACTGCTACAGCAACTGTCACAGCGTCAAATGAACAATGTCAGATCACTTCAAAGAATAGTTCAGACAAAAATGAAAATTCCCTCATCATTCACTTGTGAGTAAACAAACACTGACAGAATTTTATCATCTTTTGTGTCTGCATATGAATTTGCAGTGAATTTAAACAATCTAGTAAACTAGACTGTGTCTAATAGAAGCTTATTCCTTTAAATCATTACTATCATAAAGTATGGATGCAATAAATCCATACCCTTTAGGATGGCATATATGCCAATTTTAATATTTTATCTAATTTTCTAGTTGATAGACATCACTCTACAATCCTGAGCCTATTAATATTTTTTTGTTTTATTGTAATTCTAACTGTAAAGAAGTTTGACAGCATTATTTAACAAGTTTCCACAGCACAACTGATTTTGACTAAGGGTCTTTTTCCAATTAATAACCATATCCCAGAAAAAATTTGTTACATAGTTTACTCAAGTATCTTTTTTATCTATTTATTGGTCTATTTTATGAAACGTTGTACTGTTCTATGTCAGTTTGACACATGACAGTTAAGTAGTTTACATGGCAATGGTTTCAATATGGTTTCATTTTTGAAAATAACAGATTAGAAGTTAAAAATGTTTAAGAATTTTAAGGTGACAATAATAAGATAAGATTTCATTTACTCAAGACATTAATGAGACAAATTATCAGGTAGTTACTTTGCCATAATTGTGTATTTAAACTGTTGAACGTTTATTGTTAAGTCATTTTCCAATTTTCCAGTAAAAGTGTACTGGAAATAATAGCGCTTTAATTTCTAGCCATTATTGCAAAATAAAATCCTTGTTTATATATATATATATATATATATATATATATATATATATATATATATATATATATATATATATATATATATATATATATATGGCTTAGTTACAAAATATCGGCTTTGCAAAAAAATAAATAAAATAAAATAATAATATAGTATGAGGATTTTGTGACATCTTGAGTCATATATGATACTCATCAGTTAAAAGGTTTAACATCATAATTTAATTCATCATCAAACCTTCTTATCATCATCTTGCTCATCATCATTATCATCATCTTAATGGCGCTCTGCACTTTGTTAATTAGAAACAGAACTCTGTAAAAGCACATGTATCTGCCACAAGATGGCAGTGCTGTCAAAGACAATGAACAACAATTTTTTCGTAAACTGAATGATGTAGCACAATCCTTTTAAACCATTTATCATCACAACACACTTATGTAAAACAGCATCTCTATATTACTTCAAAACTTTCATTGTGTCACCTACAAACCAGGGTTTTCACCTGCTTCTGCTATTTTAACATGCACATATATTCTAGAGTGGTTTGTTATTCTCTTTCTTGTGGAAATGTTGGCTGTGAGTCACATTCTAACATCAGACCTCTCTAGAAAAGTGCATAGCTTGACACAGCATTCAAGGCTCTGATCACATTCATCTGGGCTCCAAGGTCCACTGCAAGTCTGAGGGCTGTTGACAGTCTAAAGCATGTCACATGAAATGAGGGATCTATCTCGCACTCATATCTTTCTTAGATTTAATATATGCTCTATAAAGAATGATTTGTTCCTTTCCACTCGGTTTCTGTTGTTCTCTCGCCCCCTCTTTCTTTCGCCCAATCCTGAAGACAAAGCCCTGCTTGTCTATCCAGTGCTTAATATTCTGAAACGCTGATTCTTAGCTGTCACTTTGCCTTCAGCGCTGCAAAACATAATAAAATAATAAAATAAATTGATCAAAAATCTCTCTGTGAAGCTATAATCTGGAAATCTGTCTGAAATAGAATTGTGTCATTTCATTTTAACATGTCATTCTTGCATCAGAATTGTGGTGGACAGGAAAGGCTTTCATCTTCAAGGCTCGAAAAGTATCTTTCACAACCGTGACCAGTTCAGTTCAGTATAAACTAATTCTGGGCTCCTTTATCATCTTATACATCCAGTCTCTGTAGATTAACTTCCCGATGGGTTACACAGGGGTTTGAGTAATGTGAGGTGGGAAAGCTCTGATGACTGAGGGATTGTGGGAGTTATGTTCAGAGGTCAGGTCGGAGTGAGCTGACTCATGTTGACGAGGAGTTGACTTTTCTGCACTGTAAAAATACTGTGCAACCCGCTAAAATGGAAAACCTATGTTTTTAAGTGATGTCAAAGCTACAACCTGTACTGATGTGGTTAGTACACTTCTTAAACCACTTTGAATTTAACTACTGATGAAGAAAATAAAGCTAAAACTTATAGGGTAGAAACTTACAGAAATAACAAATAATTTTGTCTAATTAAATGAATGGAAGCAAATTAATTAATAACATAATGTTAAAAATATAAATATAGTTAGCTACTATCTTGAGGGAAGATTTTAACAGAAATTCTGTTTATGTAATTTATTCATTACGGTATTTGTTGGTCAAAACAATGGTGTTTTTGAATGTTACCTTTTACATTTTCATGAATTATTTTGTGTTTGAAAATAGCACTATAAAGTCTATTGAAATAGCACTACAAAGTCTATTACTACAAAATTTAGCTGCAACTACAAAGTCTATAGGCCATTTAATGTCAGGTTTCTTTGTGACAACTTACCCCATATATGTGTGACAATATGCACCAGCATTATTTTAGTATTATTTACTTTTACATATTATTAAAAGTAATATTATTCATATTTTTTTATATTTTCATTTTATTTTAGTTTATGTTTCAGTAATTTTGTTACATGCTTTTGCCATTTTTATTTTATTATATATATATATATATATATTTCTTAAATATTTCTATTTAGCATTATTTTTATTTCAGTTTTAATTTAGTAATTTTAGTGCTTCAACAAACTTATTTATTTTAATTGTTAGTTGCCAGGATAACATTTAATTTTTTTCTTAATTTAATTTAATAATAAATGATTTTTAATAGATTTAGCTTTAGTTTTAGTGAACAATAATAACATGCACCGCTAATGCATGTTCAATGTTTTTATTTTCATTATTATTATTTTTGAATTACTTGGACAAAAACAGTGAATATGTTTAATAACTTTTTTTGTAATCAACTATTTAAGGTATATGACAATGCAGATACTAACTTTCTAAATTACTCCACGCTGGGAAATAATCACTAGAGTAAAAAAAAAAAAAAAAAACTGTTTAAATACTTAATATAATACTTAATATATATATAGAAACTGATGAATAATAAATTCAGACATTAATGTGTAGACAGCACTGAATTCATAAACACGTACACAAGCACACACACATACACACACTGTAGTCAGACTTTTCAATCACAGAAAAAGAGTCTAAATGGCTACATAAAAAGACTCCCTGTAAAGGTAATGAAAAGGTAAAAAGGTAAGCGCAATTACACCTTTGTCGTGTTCTCCTACACAGATTAGCCAATTGGACCAGCGCTGCTGAAAAACATTAGACTGGTATCCATGGTACCGCCATTGTGTGTTTGTTTATGTGTCATCACTTCCTTTTTCCTCACATAGAAGCCGTACGTAATGCCATATGACAGCCATATAGGATTGAGAGTGTTTTCACAGAAGAGTTATATTTTCCAGCAAATCCATCCGAGGAAATCACTGAAACTTAAAGTGTAAATTGGCTCCTGCCGTATATCTGTGCACTGATGAATTCTCTCTGTTGTATTATATGGTTAGAGGGCTCTAAATCATACAGGCGAGATGGGCATAATCACCTTGCCGGCTGCTTCCTGTCTTCTAACTATCAATTCCCTCTCTGGTCTCCATCAATTTTCCTCTTCAAATGTCCTCTTAGTTCACTACCTCCCCGTTCCTACCTCCGTCCAAGGAGCCTTGGCTATCTGCAGATTCACAGCTCCCTTTCTAAATGTTCCATTTGGTCCGTCAGACAATGATTTGGATCAAGGTTGGCGAGGTAATATCAAGAAGCTTGCATCTCCTATCATGTGGCGTAATTAAAGAGCGCCCTAGCCCAAAGTTATTAAATCACAGGACCCTTCACCGTGACAGCCACCTCTCCTCTGGCTTTTCTGCCACGCGTCTACCTCTCGCCTTAGATTAGGCCTCTTCCTCCCTTTGTCGCTGCTGCGTTTCCATCGTGTCCCACCGTTTCATTTTCTCGCTGAGAAAAGCACAAAAGCAGAAATCAATATATTCTTCAGAGCTAATCCGCTCAAGCATAGAAGAAGTAAGAAACCTGAAGAGACTCGACGTATATTGAGGAATGCAGCTCACACACGTCGTGAGAGGCCCTCTGGCTCAGCATGATACAAAACTTGTGCTACTTAACACGTAAATGTACCTGAGGCTAGTGCTTGATCCAGAGGGTATATGGCTATAATGATAAACGGTCAGAGGTTTAGGAGGTCTTAAAAGTTTTAGAGACCACCAGACTTGAGATACTGTATGAATGAGCTGACTTACATTACTAAGACACTAAAAGGCTTAATATAATGGGACTCATTTAAGAACCATCAAGCGTTCATCAATTACACTGCACCTAAATTAGGATAAAGAACTAGCTAATGTTTAGGGTTATTCTTTTTGTAAGAAAGTAATACTTTTATTGAGAAAGGACACATTAAACTAATCAAAAGTGACAGTAAAGACATTTATAATATTAAAAATAATTTCTATTTCAAATAAATGCTGTCTTTTTGAAGCTTTTATTTAAAGAATGCTAGAAAAAATTATTATGGTTTCCACAAAAATATTAAACAGCATAACTGTTTTTAATACTGATAACAAAAGGAAAGTTTGTTAAGAATCATGTGACACTAAAGACTGTGGAAATGGCTGCTGAAAATATAGCTTAGGCATCACAGAAATAAACTTATATAGAATATATTGAAAATATATTAAAAAATATATATAATATATATAAAAAAAACAAGTTATTGTAAATTGTAATAATATTTCACAATACTACTGTTTTACTGTATTTTTGATCAAATAATGCAGCCTTGGCGAGAAGAGGCTTCTTTCAAAAATATTAAAAAATCCAACCCAATCTCATAAGGCAATGATTGTGTATGAATTGTTGTGATGTGATTTGTACGAAAACTTACTATTTTTAGAAAAAAAAAGAAAAAAAAAAGCATGAAGGTCCACTCTGAAACTCAGGGAGAAATGTTCAAACCAGCCACTAATTTGCCAAAACATAAAATAGCTATGAGTTGCCATTAGAGTGTATTAACAAAACCTTTATACTTTAATATTCTAGACTTGAATATAATACATTCTATATATTTTATATAATAAAATGAATGTAATGTACACTGAAAAAAATGACTCATTGAATTTACTAATTTTTTTTAAGGTAAGTGGTTGCAATCAATTTATTTTAGCTACATTTAAATAAAAAAAATAGTTGACTAACTTTCAACTAAATTTGTTTATTTAAATGTAGCTAAAATAAATTGATTGCAACCACTTACCTTAAAAAAATTTAGTAAATTCAATGAGTCATTTTTTTCAGTGTATATATAAATGTGTGTGTGTATATCATATTAATCATGTGCATAATTAATATAGGATAGGTTCTACATAAAAATGCTGTCAGTTACTTGTAGTCTAGGCATATATACAGTAAAAAGTGATTATTAAATTTGAAGATTGTGAATAACCTTTATATGAAGATGCTTGAGTGTGTAATTACTAACAGTAGGCACTCATTTAGAATAATTTGAACTCCTGTGTGAGAACCTATTTTGTGGCCATTCGTATGTAATTTGTAAGCAATTATTTGTGATTGAGACCTAATGACTGTAGACCACAAGGAAGTACCAGCCTTATCCAGTCATATAAAATGAATCACTAAAAAAGGTGAAGAAAATGTGTTAACGCTAAAGACTTGCGGGGGAATAAAGTAATGCAGTTTTCACCCATTTAACAGTTGGTGGAGATTTAGGATCCATGGCAGATTCAATGCAGAGAGGATAAAGTGCTTTGGTTGTCCACACAGCCTGAAGATCAGTGTAAACAATACGGGCATTTAGCCATCTAATGATTGTGCGAGGGGGTGTATTTTAGCTCGGTGCTGAGAGGTGTTCTGTCTTGCTTGACTTAAATGACATGGATGGCCTCATTAAGACGGAGTAATGGCTTCATGGCAGAGGGCATGCGCTGAGATGTTATTCTTTCCAATTATCGCTTTCAGTAACAGAAGATTTTAAAATGAACATTCCTGTCTGAAAACAGGAACAGGTTAGAGCCAGCATTTCCCTCACCGTTTCATTTCTGGAGGTAATCAAAAGGCAGACTGCCTTTGTGTAGCGGTGAGCGGATATGATCAATACCTGAATATGAGGTCACTTGTCTCCAGTGGACTAATGATGCATTCAGCAGCTTTACATCACACTGCCCATGTTACACATTTCACATGCTATTTTAATAAACAACAAAACAAATGTACCATACTTCACAAAATAAGTACATACTGTCATGAAATAGTGTTGGCTATACTTTAACACGAACACTAACTGTGGAATTTAATGCAAGGAAAAGTATTCTTTGACCTTCTGAGCTATACATAAAAAGGCCTGCATGTAGACAGTCTTTATTTTTTTAAACCAAGGTTGAATTTCATACTAAAGGTGTCATTCTGAACCACCTCGTGGACCAAATAATAGCAGCATCTCACAGAATGTCAGACCTGAAATTAAATTAAGAAGTATGTAAAAAAATAAAACAATACACTGTCTTATCATCAGAAGGACTAATGAAATGCAATACAAACCAACATATTTATTAAGCTGTTACATCATTTTTAACAGTTTATTATACACTAAGGGCATCTTTTACTAAACAGGGCAAATTAACGAAAGAGCGCAATTCCAAAACAGCGGCCATTTCAAGTGCAAAATACTTTAAGACATGCTTTTTTTGGGTGTTAAATAATGGTACAAATACCAGTAATTTTACGAGCTCAAACGTTAGTAAATCTCATTGCGTGATTCATTTCAATACTCTCCTCCCATAAATTTTGCGTCTCAAAGGTAAAACTCCTACAAATGCATATACAATAAGGTCAGGCGCAAAAATAACTGTGTCCATGCCTTTTCAGCGCTAATTCGTCACTGCGCGTCTTTAGTAAAAGACGGTTTGCGCTGGTGCAAGCTGTTAGTAAAACTGGCCCTAATTATTCAGAAAGTTTGGAATAATTACCTCTTTAAAAAAAACAAAACAAAAAAAAAAACTCTTATGCCCACCAAGGCTGTATTTATATCTTAAAAATACAGTTAAAACAGTAATATTGCATCGACATGTTGATTTCTGAAGGATCATGTAACACTGAAGATCAGAGTTATGGCTGCTTAAACTTCAGCAAATAACATTTTAAAGTACATTAAAAAAGAAATTATAATTATTTTAAATGACAAAAATATTATTCTTTTAAATGATAATAATATTTCAAAATATTACTGTTTTACTGCATTTGTGATCAAATTAATACAGCCTTGGACAGCATAAGAGACTACTTTCAAAAACAGCACAAATATTAATTATCCCAAACTTTTGTCAGGTAGTTGAATTTTTTTTAAAATAGTGTATAATATTTATTGGTGGTTTAATATAATTAGTATATATACTAAATCACAAAAATACTAAAACTTAAATATGTTACTTATTATTACTCTTTTGGTAAATCCCTGATCATTATCTAAGCCAATATTCTGCATAGTCATTGGATCATTACAAAGGCATTTGTATAAACTGATGATGAACAAAAAAGCAGGTCCAATATTTCTCAGCCAAATGTTTGAGACAGTGAGATGAATGGGATGATAGGAGGTACATATCCATTTACTAATCAAATATTCCAAACCTCAAGAGAGCCCTGTGGAGGGGTGCATAATCATCAAATTCAAAGAAACTACGAATTACAACTCCCATCTCTGCCCACCCCAAAGCAACACGAGAGGATGTTGTCTCGCCTTTAACTCAAAATTAATTAAAGCACTTAGAAAGTAGGACACCGACCCACTGAAGATATATTTGCCAATTTTGTGAACAACATTAAAATACATTGGAATACATTTTTAGGCTAAACCTAAATGAAACCAATAGATTGGCTAGAAGGATTGCAGGAGGATTTAGAGAATTACCATACTAAACAGAACCTCAGGCGGATTTTGCTCTCGGGTCACTTTTATTTATGCATGGCCTTGTGTAATCACCCATTTCTAAGGTAAGTTCATGGAAGAAGTGCTCTGAGGTAAGCTGACAGGAACTGATATCTGTTTTTACGGCCCGAGGCACATTGCAGGCTGTTTCATCTGTGTTTACATGGCACACGTATTGACTAGATCCCATTCATTTTGACGAGATGGCACAGATTGCAAAAAGGCACTTGAAACTGCTCAAAATTATGCCTACATAAAACAGCAAATAAGCACTGGGAAAAATCAGAGTAAACAGACCCATGAAAGGACCTGTTCACAGCACAGACTGCACTTATGTCTTTTTGGGTTTGAGCTCTTCAGCACCTTTGCTTGTTTGGCTATTCCACCAGCCCAGCTAATCAGCCATTCTGCCTCCTGATCAGGCCAATTCATCATGGGAAAGATGAGAGCCGGCTTGGAAAAGGCTGGGAAGGAGACACGCACAATTCTATCTGAAGGTCACCGACCTGCCAAACATCTAAACAGAAAGAGGAAAATGAATTATGTCTCACTGCCACAAAATCTTTTCTTGTGAAAATAATCAAATGCAAATTTAAAACAACAGCAAGAAGTGAAAATAGTTTCTGTTTTCCCAGTCCACTTCAGACTGATCTTTGAGAATATTGTTTTTTACATGAAACATTTATTGCGGTTGCTAGCTCTTCTAATTTGACTGGCTGAGTGCCGTTCCTAGAGTGCTGATATTTAAGATTCAAAATCACAGCTTATATTCTAGTACAACAGCACTCTTGCTCCTGTAATATTTCTTAATTGACCTCAAAGGCTTGTCTTTATGATTCTTGAAGGTCTAATTTTGTTGAGATGTTTTTAATGGAGTTTTGTTTAGCTAGTCATCAAAAACACATTAAACGTCAGGCAGAGTTCAACTGTTTGGATTTCTTGTGATTCAAAGACTTTCCACTCATCCGAAATGCTTCACCAACTGCGAGAAAGCAAAGTACATAGCGATGAATTCAGTAAATGCTTGTGCCACTTTTGTACGCAGTATATCAGCACAAAAACTTGCATCTTATTCACTAAATACTTACAATTACGTAAAAGCAGGCATATATAACCATCTAATGAATGCCATTCTTTTTAGCATAAACATGCACACTTTCATGAAACTTAATTAACATCAAGCTATTACTGCCCGCTGTGTTTTTAATTGATCATGAGCATGGCAGCAGTTACTGTATTTATAAAATGATGGGTAAAAACATTATACACAAATCATTTTAAGTGAATTCCCCCCATAATGTGCTCAATGTGTGTCTCATGTGTTAGACTACAGGTTTAACTGTCTTGGCTGTGGAAAATACTGTTGGCTGAATAGATTCTGCAACACACTGCAAAGCGCTGACATGAAAAATGACATGGCCTATAATGTATCTCAATATCTGTCAAAACACATACATATGCAGGTACAAACAATAGTCTATGATATTGACAGTGACAAAATGAATGCAAGGACCTTGCTTGCAAGCAAACATACCTCAGAAAAAAATACACACATGGACACACAATGTTTAGATGCAGACTGTGCCATTATAACCATTATCACATCTGAGTATCAGACCCTCAACAGATAAAATTCATAAAACTCTAATAAAAGATTCATGAAAACTTTCATAAAACAAGAGGGCCATATACATTCATAAAACAAGCAATTCATATCTAACTGACACTGACAAAACAAATAATTCAACACTTAAAAAACACTGTACAATTAAAAGTGAGGAAATTATGAAAACCTCACTGCATTACATAACATGCACTATACAACACATTCACAAAAAAAAAATCATGCATATTTTGTTTTGTTTAAAAGAAATATTACAGAAACGGTGCCAACTAGGCTATAAATGGCACAAAAAACACAGTCTACTTATTTACACCATATACATCCTAGAAGTACATATATGAAACAACAAATTCTAAAGCAAAAGCCAAAGTGTAACCTAACTTACTGTATCATAGCTAATTAACTGCAGTATTAATTACAATAGCAACTACATTTTGACATAGTCTGAAGATGCCACTGTGTTGTAGATTGTTGCCAGGGTGCAACTCTTTTATATTTCACTCGTCTCTTATGCTTGCTCAAATTTAATAGTGAGGACTCCAGATTGCGACATGACACCAAAAAGTACAAATTTGTGAAAATAACATCTATATGCAGTTCCTCAGATACAACTGTTTCCTGCACACATTTTTATTTTTGAGTCACAAAAAAAAAAAAAAAAAAAAGGTTGAAGACTTAAGAACAGTGCTTTTTTTTAATCCTATTCAAAATGAATTGGGGGCCAATACTCTAATGTAAGGCTATACTTTTGATATTGTAGCCTATAATTACATGGTATTCTATAATAAATTAATGATATTTTATCTAAAAATAACTTATCATATACTGTATAAGGACCAATAGTAAGGTTGAATCGACTGTAAGGAAAACTTAGTTTGGGTGTCATCCTGGAACCACAATCAACATTTTAGCTATATGCACTCAGTCAACTTCTAATCAACAATCTCCATGCAGAAATTCTGTAATCTTCCAATTAAAAAGTAATTTGTCTCCCAATTGGCTCCCTCATTAATCTAAAAGTCAAAGATATTTACAGAACCTCCATAAAAGCACACAATCGCCTACTAGTTGGAGGTTTTCTGGTTACACAATCCTCAGAGTCTTCTTCCAACTTTCCTTAAGTACCCAAACAAAAATGGAGACATAAATTAACAGTTGGAATCGACATTAAAATTTACACACCTTATCTGCACTCAGTCCTCAGGAAAATTACACCCTCAACAGCAGGAGAGAGTTTCCTTAAACTCTCTAATCTTCATTATGATCTACTCTGCAGCAATGAGACCATTTTCATACGGAGACATTTTAAATGATAACAAACATGAATGAGGAAATCACAAATGTGTTTTCCTGCAGTCCTCACTCAGTGGGGTCTGAAACTAAATGAAGGTATGTTAATTTGCTGGATGTGAGCTTGCTTCCTGTGAATTCAAAGCCTTACAGCCTTTCAAGTGATTCAATTTTGTAGCTTGTGAAGTGGACTGTTATGATAGTCTGAAAGTACTGTAAATCAGGTTAATGACTCTGAAAAACAGTAACAATAGTGGTTTCATACAGAGTAAAATGTGCTCTCATCAACGACCCTCTTCAGAGTACTACATTCTCCCATTACCTGATGTTATCACAAAAGGAAAGGGGAGAGAAAAAAAAAAGAAGGAACCGTTTTGTAATCTCTGGGAAACAAAGCACATAATGTGCTGAAGGTATCTTGACAAAATCTAAATGAAAGTGTCTGTGAGAAAACAAGGAAATTGAGGGGTCTAGCTCCTGAAGTTTGAAATCAGCTTGGTGGATTGACAGAGGGATAGATGGATCGAGCCAGAACTGACATCTTCACAACAGAGCACAAATCAAGAGAGGCAGGACCCAAAGATATCGATAACAATTGAGTTGCATGATCAAATGTGGATTTTGAAAGTCACATTCCCCTGTTTCTGTTCGCTCACCTATAAATGTCAATATGCCAAATGCCAAAATATTTCTAAAATGGCAACCAAATTTCTGTTATTGTAATAGGGTCACCAGTGAGCGAGCCCTGCTCTTTACAGAATGGCATGCCCTGAAACTGACATATAATAAAAACATGAAGTTATAGGAATTGCACATTAGAACAGCAGAACAATGTTTCTATTTCCAACACGATATGCTACTTATTTCTATGCTTTCCATTTGAATAGCTATAAAGTCAACATTAATTGCTGCAATGTGACATATTTTTGATTGAAATTGGATAATCACATAGAAATAAACTGAATTTTGAAAGCGGATGTGCCATACAGTACTAGAATGGAGTACCAGACAGTACCAGAACTCTATATTGTAGGTTCAATCTCTGCTGAACTCTATTCATAGCTATTGGTTAATATTATCCAACAGCATGCATGGCAAGTGATGTCAGGGAAATGGAAAGTAGTTTGAAAGAAAGAGAAAGTTAGGATGTATTTACATTTGGCAGGTTTGGTAGCACCCAAACCTTTGGTGCGCACCAAACAAATGGACTGAGACACACCTTTTCAGTAGCATGAACTTTGGTGTGCTTCATGATATATAGTATGATTGCAACACATACCAAAGACATCTAAACGAACCAAAAAACAGGACGTGATGTCACAAAATGGACCCTAAAATGGACAAAATGTTGGTTCTTCTCATTGTAGGAACTATTTTGCTCATTACAGTTTGATACAGGTGTCATAACTGCTTGCATAACCCTTTGCAGCAGATCTCCATGTGTAAAACAAAGGAATTCTTGCCACTGTTTTGACTCTTTACACATTTTATAACTCTTCATGAGTTACAGGGCCAGATTTACTAAACAGGGCAAATTAGCATTAGAGTGCAATAAAAGCACCAATTGGAGGGGAAAATTATGCGTGTGATTTACTGACAATGCGCACATTAAAGAACACAGGTGCAGCCAGATCATTTCCATAATGACCAGCACAATCTACCAAGAGCAGCGCAAATTACCGCCTGCTTTAAGACATACTTTTTTGGCCATTAAATTATGGCGCAAATATCAGTAATTTGACGGAGGCAAATGTTAGTAAACTGCGTTGTGTGATTCATTTTAATACTCTCCTCCCATAAATTTTGCGTCTGAAAGGGAAACTCTGACAAATGCATATTCAATAAGTTCAGGGACAAAAATAACTGTGTCCAAGCCTTTTTTAGCGCTAATTCTTTACTGTGCTTCTTTAGTCATGACAGTACTATTTTAACGCCAAAAGGTGGTTTGCGCTGGTGCAAGCTGTTCGTAAATCTGGCCCATAAGCTGGTAAAAAAAATAAGACCATTTTGTACACACATCTTTAGACCAGCACACAGCATTGTTTTAGATGTATGTTTGGTACATATATGTCATAATTCTGTCCAATCAGGATGTGACCGTATCCTTATGCCTTTTTTTTTTTGTATCTTTAGGTTGAGTGTTAAATATTGCAGTGTGAACTCTAAGCAAACCAGGACTAAATGTATCCATTTGTTTTTTGGTTCAGGCTAGAACCAAGAGAACAGAACACCCTTAGTGCATTTTGACTGGTTTAGTTACCCAGATAAACTGTTTCCTTTTTTTTGTTTGCATAAATGTACACTGATGAATTGTTCTCAAGATGAGCATGCATTAACAAAAAGTAAAACCTGTCCAATTTGATGTCATGTTGACTGTATGCATCTTTGCTTAAAGTGCCTGTGGCATTTTACGCAATGACATTTTCCCAGGTAATATAAAAGTACCTTAATGACAATAAGACATCTCCATACCTTATGTGGGCTTAAAGCCAGAAAAAGACACTATCTTCAACATTCTACGATTTCTGTCTCTCAAGAGCCCTCTAAATTGCAATTAGGCTGCTTTTCCCTTTTGCTTTTCCACACTAAAAGCCAATTTCTATTCATTCTTTTTGGATGAAAGCGTTGAACGCAGACAACCTTTTCGAAAGCTCCGCCTGCTGGCATGATTTGCTTTCAGTTCACTCAAGCCTAAATAAACTCATTAAAAGGGGTTGCCGAATATGCTAGAGGGAATATTTGTAGTATTAATCAGTGTCGTGTTGAAGTAGACTTGATGGCTTGCTACACACTCCTTCCATGCTGTTTAAAGGGCCTCGGCTTTGTGTTAGTATTCCTCGGGTCCAGCGAGCCCGGCTGTAAATATTTACTGAGAAGACTGGCAGAGGGCGATAAGGAGTTTGGGCCTATTGATGATAACACTGAGGAATTTGAGGGAGTATTTAATGAAATGCCATGTGTATCTGGCGCCATGAAAGTTACAGAATGTAAAGGGACTATTTGGTATGTCTTTTTCACTCTGTGGTGACACGCCAGTACCTGTCAGAAAAATCCCTAATATACACATTTTAAGTTACCCTGAAGGAGTTTCATTACAGCAGTCTTATTTTAGTATACTATTATCGTATTTGAATTAGCTTTTATTTTTGAATTTTCAGTTTTAGTAATTTTGTGTAAATGTTTTTTTTTTTTAGATATATTTCTATAGAGATTTAACTTATAGCTTCTTTCATTTTGTATTTCTAGTTTTAGTACTTCAGCTCAAATGTATTATAGTTACTTGCCAAGTTTTTATAGTTTTCTCGTCTAATATTTATTTATCGTTATATTTCAGCTCTATTTCAATTACAAAAAAAGTTTTAATCAGCAATAACACTGCATTACATATACATACACTCTTGAAAATAAAAGGTGCTTCAAGCGATGCCATAGAAGAACCATTTTTGGTTCCACAAAGGAGGGTGGGCGCTCTGGAGGCCTCTCAGGACAGACATGGGACGGCAGGCCTCAAGAGCGGTACCCGTTCCAGGACCCATGGCAGATCAGGCAGTTTGGGGTACCATGGCGGTGCAGGGAGCTCGGGAGGCCATGGTGGATCAGGATTTGCCTCTGAGGCCGCTGCCCCAGCCCCCGTCTCTACGAATGGAGCCATACTCCCTGGGCTTAACGGAGGATCAGGAGCCCTCCCTGGGCTGGACTCGGGAACTGGGATGCGCTTACGTGGAGCTGGCACAAGTAGGCGCTCTCGAGGAGCTGGCACTGGAGCGAGCTCTGGGGCTGGAGCCGACACTGGAGCAAGCCGCGACCGGCAGACTTGACGGTTCTGGCTTGGGCCCGGACACTCCCTAGACACTAGAAGACCCCTTGCATCCAACTTAGTCCAGTGGTGTTTGGGAGGTCCACGGGGCGATGGTAGTTGGCCCCGAGCCAGAACAGAGAATTGAGGGTGGCGTCATCCCACGCCACCGCGAGCCCGCAGAATTCCCCAGTGTACTCGTAGAAGGGGAGATCTCAGCAGGCAAGGGCGGAGAACCGTGTGGTAAGATCCATAGCCGCGGACGGGAAAAAAAACAACAAAAAAAAACAAAGCTAAAAACGGGGGGAAAAAAGGCGCCGCTCACTTTCTGTTTTAGGTCGGCTGTTCTGTCACGATTCTCACTAGGAGCACGGGAATGAAGGAGCGAGGAGACGATGAGTCAACTTCAATATGGACTTTAAGACATCAAACGCAGGGAAACAAACACAGGAACTCAGGAGTGATATCAAGGAAGACATTCAACAGCTGACAAAGGAAACGAAACAGAATGCTCTTTAAATACACAGAATAACGAGGGGATGACAAGACACACCTGGAATCAGATTAACACAATGAGGACAGGAACTGGAAAACCAAATATGGGCATAACACTGGAACACCGGGAGCACGTGGGGAGAAAAACAACAAAACACATGAACACAAGTCTGACAATGTCTCTCTTAGTATTATTTAAAGTATTACGTAAATTATATTAAACGTTTCTCACACACAAGGTTACTTTTGTTATTTTTGTGTAATTGAGAGACTATTACAATTTTTATTTATACGTTGAAGTACTTTTAGTATTTTTTTTTTTAAATTTCAGTTTTAGTTTTAATTATTTTAGTACATCAAATTTTAGTTTTAGTTATTTTAGTACATCAAGTTAGGGCTGAACATGTACTTTAAAAAATATATGAATATATAAAGTATATGGCTGATTCCATCTGATTCCAAATTACATTAAAAAAGTGTAGTTATATAATACATTATATTACTCATTTTAGGTCATTTAATCAGACTACTTTTGGATTACTTTTAGATTACTATTTAGATTGACCTAACTTGTTTATCAAATTGATTTAAATGGGATAATCTTGTTGATACAAAAGTACAAAGAGAAAGAAAATATATTCCATTCGTTATTAATAACATGAAATGCATTACACATTACACTGTGTCAAGGTTTCTAAACTTGGGTTCGTGAAGGAACTGCAGGGAACTACAAGTATTTAATTTTTGGAATCTGATTATGTAATCATATATATAAACACAAATGATTGTCTAATCACCCTTATTTTATCTCAGTAATTGAGAGATGCTTTCCAACAGCGTCTTTGCCATGATGCTGCTGAGAACATGAGAAGAGCATTCCCACCAGTAAAGACTTTTGCTCTGTGACCTAACTTCTCACTTTCTGTCCGTGTTCAGAGGAAAACTGGAGGAACAGCTTGTCTCTCTTCACCCCCTGACATACTCCTTCTTACCTTGTCCTCCCGTGGCAGTTTCTCAGCCTTGAAAATCAGACATATGGAATGGGGGAAGGCTTGCCAAGAAAGATGCACTAGCAGAGACTGGTGGGCCTTGAGGCTCCTGACAGACATTGCCAGGGAAATGGGGCCTTCTCTGCCTCTCTGGCAGATGGCTGGAGGAAGTGGAACAGGCGCGAGAGAGATAGAGGAAAAGCTTGAAAAGACAGATCCAACCAAAGCCAGGTGTTAGAGATGAACCTCCTTACAAACTCTTGATCTAAAGCGTCGCAAGCAGAGATTAAACAAACATTTCTGCTTAAGATCAAATATTAAACGTTAGCCCTCAGTAAGTTTTACACATTAATAAATAAACAGCGCTTTCAGAAAAATGTTTAAAAACATTTACAGTCACACAAGATGAAGACTCCAGTCGTATTAGTAGCTTAATAACAGCTGTTTTATTTTACATAGAGCCAGTTGCCTCATGGGGGTGGTCATATTGAGATTACACAACTACTTTTGGTTGTGGAATAAATTACCAATGGCTGACAGCAAATAAAGCATTTCTAGAATTTCATGTAATGCATCATCCACACCACTAGGGGTTAGTATAAACCCAAGACGACCTGGTTTACACCTTTAATTGATCTTTTCCTATGATGGATTACAAAAATGGGACTAGTGCAGATTGATAGGCCTGGTTCTGCCTCATCAACCCTCTCTTCCATTAACATGAATGCCTTCTAGTATGAATCATAGTAATACTTTCTTGCTTGTTCTCAATGAAGAGAGAAAGCAAATGAAAATACAGTGGTGTTCAAAAACATACTTATTTTCTCAGTTTATTCCATTTTTGCATTTCCTCTGTAAACTGTCCAAACTGGAACAACCAATTTTAAAACAAGCATGACAAATTTGATAAGGAAGTACGGATAATGCAATCTAGGCAAGAAAACATAACACACAAATATATCGTAAAGCAAAAAAAAAAAAAAAAAAAAAATCACTTAGTGGCCTATTTTTTATTTTGAATAAAGTGTCTAATGGATATAGTATTTGTTTAGCTTTCTTATGTTATCATACATACAAATGTTTAAAAAAAAAGACTTGTTGACACGGATTGTAAAACATTTCAATCCTGTAACTCCGTCATTCATCTTGGTTCTGGAAAAATCAATTTAATACCGCTTTACAGCATGGAATTGTCACATGGGCCTCCACGTAATGGCTTTTATTGATTGTCATTTTACAGATTTTCCTCTCCACTGAGGACATATGCACAAGACAAACCTCTGCGATCAAAGGTGTGATGAAGCAATCATGCATTTATGACCACACGCACGATTCCATCACATCATCATTGACTTTGTGTCCAGTTGTCCGGCTGTCGCTGGTTGTCTATAGCCACTTGAAATAAGGCTCAGGACTCATCAGTTGTGCAAACAAGGTCTAATCTCACTTATCCTCTGTTTACTTGCCCTTGAGGCAGGTAATTAGTCTTAATGACAGTGTCAGATAATAGCCTTTAACCGAATCTGCTTTAAAGGGATTTTAAGGGATGTAAACTATCTACAGACTTCACTGTAACTTCTCTCTGCACAATTTGTTAGTAAATATGTGATAAATATTACCAATCATGTACTTGCCTCAAGCTTGAAAAGTAAGATTAGCCCAGTTCACTATGTTGTGAATGCTTTAGGCATGGTTCTCCTGGCCGACCCCTTTTCAATCCTAGCCTGCAAGGATATTCATTCACTTATCAAGTTACTGTCCAAGTAAGGCTATGAGATTTTTATCTGCCTAATTGCCCACAAGATATAGGACAGTGAAAAATGCGGGCTAAGCAACAACTGGGGCAAACATTTACTAAGTTGCTTGAATCCAGCAGGGTCAAAACTACAAGTGAGCTCATTTATTCAAAGTTCACCATACCAGACAGTGGTTAAGAATGGAAGACTGATTTCTCCTCAGAGGAAAACATAAAAAGGAGTAATTGTGAGATAAAGTTTGAAATATCAGCTATGAGAAAGAAGTATAAAGTCACATTGTGAAACAAATATAGTCATTATTTTGAGAAACAGTTGCATTTTTGAGATTTGAAGTTGCAGCTATGAGCATAAAGTTGCAGTTGTTAAAAATTGTAGAATATAAAGTCACATTGTGAGATACAGACATAATGATAAGAAATATTCCCATATGCAGCATATGACGAGCAATTGCAATTATGAGATATAAAATTGCAGTTGGAATTGTTGAAATATTGAAATATTAAATTACATTTGTGAAGTTGAAATTGAGAGATTAAAAAGTCACAATTGTTAGAATGTACAGTTATCAGAAATAAAATTGTGATTATAAAATATAAAATTACAATAGTCAGATAAGGTTACAATGTGAGATATAAAGTCACATTTTGAGATATAACTCTAATCACAATTGTGAGAAACAGTTGCATTTTTAGATCTGAGGTTGCAATTATCGCATATAGAATTGCAATTGTGAAAAAAAAGTATAATGTATAAAGTATAAAAGTGGCATTGTGAGATATAGCCACAGTTGTGAGATCAAATGCAACAGATGATAAATGCAGAAGCAATTATGAGACATGAACTCGCAATTATGAGATATAGCAGTTGCGAAAAATAAATCTGTAATTGTGGAAAAGTCACAACAGTGAGACATAACATTGCAATTATGATAAAGTCACATTGTTGAGATATGAAGTCGCATTTGTGAAGTCGAAATTGAGAGATAAAAAATTGCAACTGTTAGAATGTAAAGTTACAGTTACGACAAATAAAGATACAATTGTAAAATATAAAGTTGCAGTAGTCAGATAAGGTTACAATGTGAGATATAGTCACATTTTGAGATATAACTATTCTATCTGATATATGAGAAATTACATTTATTAGATATGAGGTCAAAATTATGACATTATGGGCCCTATTTTAACGATCTAAGCACATGGTCTGAAGCGCATGGCGCAGGTGTACTTAGGGCACTTAGGGAAAATGATAACTGCGTCAGGCTGAAACTAGCAAAAAATACTTGCGTCGCATTTGGTGTCACATTGCGCCGGGTGTATGATAGGGCCCATAGAGTCACAATTTTGAAAAATACAGCATAAGTCGCAATGTGAGATATCCACAATTAATCCACAAAATTATAAGAAATACTTCCAAATGCAATATAGGATATATACAGAAGCAATCATAAGTTATAAACTTGCACATGTAAGACATTCTGAAGATTGTCTGAATTCTGATAAAGTTGATATATGAAGTCACCTTAATATAGTCACAACTGTGAGATAAAAAGTTACAATGTGAGAAATAAAGTAAAAAAGAAGTCCTTTTATTTCTTTTTCTGAGATGAAAACAAGCTTTCATTCTTAAAAAGATTTTTCCTAAATAGTTTAGCCTTCTGCAAGTTACCAGTTTTTCACTGAGGTTGTCTTAGTTGTTTGTTCTTATATAATCCACTGACTATGACTGATGAAGCTATCCTGCAGACATTAAGATGTATGTGACATTTGTTTAGGCTCATTTTCTATTGCCGCTCCCTGCTTTTGGCCGTACAGACTGCTGGTGTGTCTGCGGACGATGCTATTAAAAGTTAACAAATGCTCTCGTCGACAAGCAGCATAGGTTAAGCTGTCCCTTAACATCCAGCAGGAATAATGAGGCAGGTGCCACGGACAGAGACAAATCACTAGCGTACAACTTATCTTAAGCAGTAGAGAGAAGAGATTGGCCTGAGCCTGGACAGAGAATGAGAAGGAGTGAGAGAAGGAGAGCTGGAGAGATTACCATCTGTCTTTTAAACACTTACATCAGTCCTTGTGCTGCTTCAGCAGTGGTTTAAAAAAATTTAACAGCCCTCCTTACAGGTCTCTGAGGCACTGCAGGAATCGATCACAGGTGAAGAGGAAGATCCAAATTGCATCCTAGAAGACAAACCCAACACCACAAGAAGCCAGAGAAACCCACGATGCTTGAGGCACACAACTTGTTCAGGTTTGTTTTAGAAGTAAATCGCACTGAAAAGCTGAAAACTTAATGTACTGCTGCTGCTAAAATGAGTTGTGTTTTATCATTACTGTCTGGAGAATAGTTAAATGTTCATATGATGAACAAAAAAATAAAGCAATAAAAAATAATTCATACTTTCCATCTTGCTATAAAATAAAGGAGAGATTAAAGATACAAAGAAATGATGGACGTTACATTTAACTATAAATACACAATATTACCATGTCATCACATGGTGTAAATGTTTTTCTAAAGTTGAAATCCCAAATCACCACATGATCCGCCTCTGCTTCAAGCTATTGCTCAAAGCTGATAGTTTCATAATTCATTTTTATATTTTTCACTTCATATGAGCTGTAGGCTATATTGTGGGCGTTAAATCGATTGAAACACATGGGAAATATGAATCGTGAGATATGACATTTTGGGTGGAGTACAGTGGTATTACAGAGGATACCACCCTGTAGTGTGATGCTGAATTTAGCATGGAATTGCAAAACAGCATGCAAGAGCTTTCCAGATGTCACCAGCATATCCCATAAACCACTTCAGTATCATGACGATAGTTGAGAGTTCTAGCTCAACTGTTGTTAAGTAAAGCCTTTTTTTTTTTGTTAATTAAAATAATGCTGAAATAAAATATGTAATTATTAGATTAAAATTGTTTATTTTTTATCTCTGCAAGAAATAACTAAAACCATTGATTCATACTCTACAATCTCAGATTATGGAATAAATTGGAATAAATCTTCAATTCTTCCACTACATCAAGCCAAATGGGATGTGGCAGCCCAGATATCACCCATTCCTCTATGCACAGGCCACATCACTTATTTAGGCGTTTAAGGTTTCCTCCAGGTTGTCAGAGCTGACTGGACTCAACTTCACTCCCTTACTGAAAACATTAGAAGACGACCTTCACCGCTGGCACAATTTACCACTTTTCATCCAGGGCAGAATAGCTATCATCAAAATGACAGTACTCCCTAAAATAAACTACTTATTCTCAATGATCCAAACCCAATCTACTCTCACTTGGTTCAAATCGCTAGACTTCATCATCACCCGATTCTACTGGAAAAATAAACCACCACGGATAAAATTAAGCACTTTACAAAAACCCAAATCTTTAGGAGGCTTAGTAGCCCCACATTTTTACCATTACTTACTAGCAAACCAACTTCAGTACATATATAAATGGATTCACCCCACTCAGTCAGACATCATATGGCTAGACATAGAACAATCATTCTTCAAATTGCACATATCAGACATCCCATTTCTCAGTCAGTCCATTAAACACCACCCATGCTTCAAAGCCTTGACAATAGCTTCGACTCTGATAGCCTGGTGGAAATATCACCACCCTCACCCCGCTCTGAAACAACCTTGACTTCACAAGCAACAAAAAAACACTCAATTTCCATAAATGGGCAGAAAAGGGCATCACACATATCAAGCACATTTTTCAGTCTAACAACTTGGTTTCATTTTCCTACTTAGTCCAGGAGTACGGTATCGGGAGCAATCAATTCTTGAACTATTTGCAACTCAAATCAGCTGTTTCATCTAAAATCAACACCAGAACCATCAATCCTCACCTTCCTTCCGCAGTAGCAGATTTAATTAATAAATCCTCTCCGAAAAAATTACTTTCCAAAATATACAAAATTATAACCAATTCGAATAAAACCATAACTTTACCAACAATCAAATGGGAAGAAGACCTTTCTATTGCTCCTGATACCGACTTCTGGACTCAAATTTGTAAAAATATTTATTCCATGACTAAAAACGCCAACCTTCAGCTCATACAGTATAAGGCTCTTCATAGAACACACTACACTAGGGAAAGGCTGTCTAAAATGGGATTCACATCGGAAACTTGCTCGCACTGCTCACAAAATTGTCCGGACAAATATATCCATGCCACATGGCACTGCCCACCCAACCTGCTGGGCCTTAACAATTCCCTCTGTAATTGGATCCTGGACTTTCTAACCGGAAGACCTCAGTCAGTTCATGTCGGCCACAACACCTCGAGCACCACCACACTGAGCACAGGTACCCCACAAGGCTGTGTGCTCAGCCCGCTGCTCTTCACGCTACTGACCCACGTCTGCACTGCCAAGTCCAGCTCCAATCAGATCATCAAGTTCGCTGATGACACAACAGTGGTAGGTCTCATCGGCAACAATGATGAAACGCACTACAGAGAGGAAGTGGCACAGCTGGCTGAATGGTGTGGCACTAACAACCTGTCTCTCAATGTGGGGAAGACAAAGGAGGTTGTGATGGACTTCAGGAGAAACTCCGTTGACCACCCCCCACTGACCATCGACAGCACGACTGTGGAAAGAGTCAGCAGCACTAAATTCCTGGGGGTGCACATCACAGAGGATCTCACCTGGACCACCAACACCATGTCACTCTCCAAGAAGGCACAACAGCGCCTACACTTTCTCTGCTGGCTGAAAAGAGCAAGTCTCCCTCCACCCATCCTCACCACTTTCTACTGGGGCACCATTGAGAGTGTGCTGACCAGCTGTATCACTGTCTGGTACGGGAACTGTACTGCAGCAGACCGCAAGACCCTCCAGCGGACAGTGAACACAGCTGCAAAGATCATCGGTGCCCCTCTCCCCTCCATCCTGGACATTTTCCTTACACGATGCTCCAGCAAAGCCAACAGTCTTGTGAAGGACTCCACCCATCCCTCCCACGGTCTCTTCCAGCTCCTACCATCAGGTAGACAGTACCGGAGCATCAGAGCCCGCTCTGCCAGACTGCTCAACAGCTTTTTCCCCCAGGCTGTGAGAGCCCTGAACTCAAATCACCCCGCCCCTCTCTGAAAGCCCATATAAACCCCCTACCTCTTGAAACATGGACCATCTCACCCCCCAACCTTACCACATCAAAGTAAAAACCGTATGAAAACTTTTTTGTGCAATTCGAAGTGAGCTACTCACAGGTGAGTGGGCCTGTACAAACCACCTGTAGTAACACACTCTCCTCCTCTATGTGCACTAGACACTTTTCACACACACTGCTGTGTGTACACAATCCCACAAAAGACTCAGTAATATATGTATGTTTACATGCTCATGCACTACAAGTCATCCTGCACTTCTCCCCAGCCAGCTGCTTGACTCACAATGTTTCTCTTTGCACATGTACAGAATTTATCTGAAGCATTCGTATAGTTTGTATAGTTTGTATTTTTTAGTTTATGTATAGGTAAACATTTATATATATATAGTATATTTACAGTCAATAGGTATAGGTTTATACTGTTTTACTTCATTGTTGTAAGTCTGTATTTATGTAGCATCATGCTCCTGTGAGGCACATTTCGTTCCACTGTATGTCCCCACATGTAGCGGAATAACAATAAAGCTCAACTTGACTTAACTTGATTAAACACTTTTGGAAAGACGTCACTGAATCCCTATCCCACCACCTGGGCTACCGCATCCCATTATCCCCCTTACTCTGTCTACTGGGTGATCTATCAACTCTCAGGAAATAACAAACAAAAGGACACTCCTCGTAGCTTTAGCCATCGCCAAGAAAACTATCTTCTTGAACTGGAAATCCCGAAATAATATTCACATAATGCATTGAAAAAATTTGCTCACAGACTACATCTCCCTTGAATATTTTACACCTACTTACAACTATACTTCGGAACCACAACACTCCAGATCAGACCTCATTCAACTCTTACAAATCTGACACACCTAATTACTTATTTATTCTCATATTATTATACATATTTATACAAGGTTTTGTAATATTATGAGTCTTTTCATTATTACGATTATTATTATTATTATTATTATCATCATTATTAATATCATAGAAACATTGAGCAGTAATAAGATGATGTTTTGTATAAGGACGGTAACGGTTTAATGAAAATCACTAAAGATAACACTATTTAGATAACACTAAATATATATACTTAAAATATATAAATATAACTAAATAAAATCTGCACCCAAGGTATACCACACATGTTTTTAATGCACCGCATGCTGATTTTAATGCACCACACCCTTCTTTTTAATGCACCACCTCAGCTTAGGCATAGATACATATACGGTGGGTACGGAAAGTATTCAGCCCCCCTTAAATTTTTCACTCTCTGTTATATTGCAGCCATTTGCTTAAATCATTTAAGTTCATTTTTTTCCTCATTAATGTACACACAGCACCCCATATTGACAGAAAAACACAGAATTGTTGACATTTTTGCAGATTTATTAAAAAAGAAAAACTGAAATATCACATGGTCCTAAGTATTCAGACCCTTTGATCAGTATTTAGTAGAAGCACCATTTTGATCTAATACAGCCATGAGTCTTTTTGGGAAAGATGCAACAAGTTTTTCACACCTGGATTTGGGGATCCTCTGCCATTCCTCCTTGCAGATCCTCTCCAGTTCTGTCAGGTTGGATGGTAAACGTTGGTGGACAGCCATTTTTAGGTCTCTCCAGAGACGCTCAATTGGGTTTAAGTCAGGGCTCTGGCTGGGCCATTCAAGAACAGTCACGGAGTTGTTGTGAAGCCATTCCTTCGTTATTTTAGCTGTGTGCTTAGGGTCATTGTCTTGTTGGAAGGTAAACCTTCGGCCCAGTCTGAGGTCCTGAGCACTCTGGAGAAGGTTTTCGCCCAGGATATCCCTGTACTTGGCCGCATTCATCTTTCCCTCGATTGCAACCAGTCGTCCTGTCCCTGCAGCTGAAAAACACCCCCACAGCATGATGCTGCCACCACCATGCTTCACTGTTGGGACTGTATTGGACAGGTGATGAAAAGTGCCTGGTTTTCTCCACACATACCGCTTAGAATTAGAACTTTTTGGCCTTATCTTGGTCTCATCAGACCGGAGAATCTTATTTCTCACCATCTTGGAGTCCTCCATGCGGGCTTTCATGTGTCTTGCACTGAGGAGAGGCTTCCGTCGGACCACTCTGCCATAAAGCCCCGACTGGTGGAGGGCTGCAGTGATGGTTGACTTTCTACAACTTTCTCCCATCTCCCGACTGCATCTCTGGAGCTCAGCCACAGTGATCTTTGGGTTCTTCTTTACCTCTCTCACCAAGGCTCTTCTCCCCCGATAGCTCAGTTTGGCCGGACGGCCAGCTCTAGGAAGGGTTCTGGTCGTCCCAAACGTCTTCCATTTAAGGATTATGGAGGCCACTGTGCTCTTAGGAACCTTAAGTGCAGCAGAATTTTTTTTGTAACCTTGGCCAGATCTGTGCCTTGCCACAATTCTGTCTCTGAGCTCTTCAGGCAGTTCCTTTGACCTCATGATTCTCATTTGCTCTGACATGCACTGTGAGCTGTAAGGTCTTATATAGACAGGTGTGTGGCTTTCCTAATCAAGTCCAATCAGTATAATCAAACACAGCTGGACTCAAATGAAGGTGTAGAACCATCTCATGGATGATCAGAAGAAATGGACAGCACCTGAGTTAAATATATGAGTGTCACAGCAAAGGGTCTGAATACTTAGGACCATGTGATATTTCAGTTTTTCTTTTTTAATAAATCTGCAAAAATGTCAACAATTCTGTGTTTTTCTGTCAATATGGGGTGCTGTGTGTACATTAATGAGGAAAAAAATGAACTTAAATGATTTTAGCAAATGGCTGCAATATAACAAAGAGTGAAAAATTTAAGGGGGTCTAAATACTTTCCGTACACACTGTATATAATCTTACCGTAAATGGGAAGAAGGGAAACAAAACAAAAACTAAACCCATGAACACTGACACAGAAACTATAGGTGTGGTATGTGTTGGGTATGTGTCATTATTATATTATTATTATTACTATTGTTATTACATTATTATTATTATTATTATTATTATTATTACTTTTATTATTATTGATAGTACTGTTGCCGTCATCACAAAATATTATTGTTATCATCACCATCTTTAGTATTATTATTATTATGCATGCTAGTACTACTTACATACTACTACTATTATTAATATTTCATTGCTGTTATTTCCATTGCTGTTCTATTTCTGTTTTTGTGTTTTGTGTTCACCGTATGTTGTACGTTTTGCAAAAAAAAAAAAAAAAAAAAAAAATTAAAATTTTTAAAAAAAATACTTTTTTTTAGCTTCCAAGGCAACATTTCTATTTTTTGTTTAACTCATTCAAAATATAAATAAATATGTCCCTTTGTTCATGAAATGAATCAGCTCCAATAAAATAATGATTTCATTCTAACTTTAATATCTTTCACAATTACAATAATATCTCATTTACAACTTATAAAAACAAATAATATCTTCAGAAAAACACTAGATTATTGTTTTATCTGCCTGCTATACATATCATTTCAAAATAAGCACATTTACTGTATATATGTGAATACATACAAATTTTTCAGTCTTTACTGTGTCTTTACAGAGGGCAGTTTTGACTCTAAAGGTTACTTTGTAGACAGCTTCTGCTGACAGTATTTTTATTTTATTTATTTATTTATTTTTTTTTTTGGTTGTATGGACTTATCTCTAAATGTTTCCAAGAACAGCAAAGTCAAATGACACAAGTATACTTCTCTTTTGCTTGACATTTCTGGATACTAATGTTCCATCCTCAGTGTTCACAGATCAAACAAGTTTTCAGATCATTTGGATGAGCAACACAAAGCCCTTGTTTTTGAACTTGCCCATCGAACTATATTCGTTCCACGCACACCATATACAGTGTTTCTACTTTTTGATATATCTTCCTGATCATCTACTGTATATAACTCAGAATTTAATTTTTTTGTATGATGGCGTTTTTATTGATGTTTTGTTTGTTGACTGAAAAGCTTAAACTCAAACATTAATTTTGGAGAAAACAAAACGACTGCATGACTATGACACATGATTGGCTCATTTGATGTCAACCAAACTGAACACCAGAATATATTCCATTCAGTCAAGCTCTGTTAGGCATTAAAGCCTTATTTCTTTTCATAAACTCCATTTGGAAGCTTTCATTATGAAAAAGCGATCAGGCTGTGAAGTAACCCTGTGCTTTCCCTTTAATTTACAACTTTAATCAAGAGGAACTGTAAACAATGGGCCATTAGCATATTCATACTACATCAGTCCCCCGTATCACTACTCTCAAACAGACATTAGTCCTTGTAATGACTGGATGAAAAGAGCAATATGTCACGGTTTTTGGCATTCTATTTCTGTGTGAATGTATCAGTACTTGTCTCTACTATTGTGGCATACATAATCATGTTTATCTAATCATTGCTTGGCCTCAGTAAAATATACTAAACAAAAAAGAGAAGAGGGTAGGATGTATAGCCTATAACGTTTCTTCCATATATTACCATAAAAAACCTTGTAAATGCGTGCGTATCATATATGACACATTATCAGGACAACCTAGTATGATACGGGCACAAAAGGTGGTTTACCTCTAAACAGTCATTAATGAAAATGCTACACATACTATACTTGCCATTCAGTAAATGTGTCAGATATTGATTCAGTTCAGTGAAGGATTCATCCAACTGAAAGAAATATTCACATCAGGTGATTTGAGAAGGCCAGGGCAGATGTTAAAGTTCATATTGGTGCACCAAAGTTCATGGTTTCATGATCATGACACCATCTTTTTGCATTTTATCACTGGTGTCTGTGATTAAAGTTTTAACAATTCGACATGTTCGACAGAGCCTATCATTCTCTTTCAGTTTTTACCCAGTATTGGTTACTGATGAAATTTTGCCATGCTTTGTACATTCATAATCATAAAGACTGTTGTTTTTAAAATACCAAACAATTGGGTTACAGACACTCCTGATAAACGGGCTCCCATGATTTGTCATTTCTGGAAATCTGTCAGTCACTCAGTTCACAGACTACTTGTACTAACCACAGCTAAACAACTTAAAGAAACAAACTAGAGAATACAGACAAAAATAAAAGATAATTGTTTGTTTTTTCACTGTAGCCTACATAAATAACATTAACTCCTATAATAATGGGTGTTCACATTATTTAAACCCCTGTTTATACATATAAGGAAGAAGAAGAAAACATACATAAAAGAAGAAGAAAATTATTAATTCCCCTTTTTTATAGCAAACTTTCTCCAGAAGAAGAGCTGAGACACCTGGGGAAAATTTTGGTGCAATTCCGCCATGCTGAACTGGTGCGTGAGAAGTTTGGAAATAACCCACATTTTGTGATGGTGTAGCTGCTTATTCTCTGTTTCAGCATTGTCAAGATTTCTCCTCCTGGAGATGGAAAGTGATCAACCACAACTATGAAAAAGTAACTCTTCTCTAAGCAATAGAAGAGGCCTGCAGAGATACTTAGGCGCATGAGTGCCAGGCTTGGATTGAACATTCACTCTTTTCTTTCCTTGAATCCATAGCTTTTGTGATGATGTGGATGGAATTCTCTGACTATACAGAAATGAGACGCTGCATGAATATGTACATTTACAAAAAATGTGAAGAAAACACAGAAAAAAGATCTTTATTGTGGAACTTTATGATAAACATGCTTTTCTACTAATATGTCTATAGCTGAATTTGTGATCAACAGAGAAAACTGAAAAACATTTAGAAACTTACAAACAAATAATAAAAAGGTAAAAAATTGATTCTCGCAAAAATAAAAAAGTTATCATGTGAAACGGTGTAAACGCACAGCCAGAGCAAACATCAAAACCATGACTCCACTGAGATGGTTTCAAGTAAACACTTAGATGGTTTTGAGGTCACATTTTATTTTTAAAGGTTTCATTTTCAATTCCATATAAAGACATGGGAGTCATATAAACCCTTCTCCACCTCCAGTTACTTTCTGTTGCAACACAAACTCGAATCTGAAGAGTCATGGAGTGCATAAACAGAGCAGATGTTTCATAAAAAAATATGAGATATTTATACAGCAAAGCAGACAGTAGAACATACAGCATTGACAAACGTTGGATTCCTCCGCGCTGCGGTCAATTAAATATGAATGATTTTAATCAACTAAGCCACACGTTCATGTGAAGGTAACATTTGTTTTGTTGCTTCAAGGCACTGGCAATATTGTATATTTTATAGCTAGACATGTAACATAATTGATGACACATACAAGGTCATAGCAAAGGGAAAATTGAATTTTTCTCTGTTTTGAACTTGTAAGATATTTCCCAAAGGAGACTGGGTAATGTGCCTGGATGTAAATGCCAATTACAGGTCTAATTATCATTCCCTTCAGTCCAATAAATCCTAAAAATAAGTCTTGCGTGCCACCGGATGACTGATATGTAGTTACATTAAAAAGGCAGCATTTCTCAAAGTGACTCAATGCCACGCTAGGAATACAAAATGTGTTTTTAAAGTAC
This sequence comes from Spinibarbus caldwelli, assembly GCA_039654775.1. Taxonomy (NCBI): domain Eukaryota; kingdom Metazoa; phylum Chordata; class Actinopteri; order Cypriniformes; family Cyprinidae; genus Spinibarbus; species Spinibarbus caldwelli. The sequence goes on from CM077227.1 coordinate 24,895,360, forward strand.
ACATGCAGGTGCATGGTAATATTTCATCCTCTGCCACCCAATCATGACCAATAACACAAACACAAATATCTCTGATTTCATAGCATTCCCCCTTCCTGAAATTCCATGCAGCGTCTAATTTATGTCAGCAAGCCCGCTCTTCCATCTAATCCAATAATAACGACAACCTGGCTTTTCCGCACCCCTGTTTGATGCGGAATTTCATGAGACATATTTCACAATCCATCCCCAGAGACACTTTAACCACTCTGGGGTATAATGCAGACCCTGCATTTACATAATGAAGTCCTCTGTTTATTATAAACTTGTACATTCGGTTCACGGAAGACCATTAAACAAGCACAAAATCGGAAAGAACAGGAAAGATGCCGTGCCGGATAGCGTATTAAAATGCAAATGTGAGTTAATCTTGATCCGTGGCTCTCCATGGGCCAGCGTAACATGAGCCAAACAGGTAATGCATCCTCCAGCTTTGGCCTCCCTCCACAATGCTGCAGAGCACAATGTAGAGACGGCGTGTGAGATGGAGATGATATCTCTTTTATTGTGCAGTTGGCTGGGGCTTTTGTGTGTTCTGGGGGTGTTACGGGAATTGTGAATGTTAGAAAGGGGCAGAGGAGGAGAGTAAACACATATCACTCGAGATTACATGTTGTTAGCCATTTTGGCACTTGTTAGAGGATAAAAGCTAATCATAAACATGGACAAAATGAGCCTTGTTTGATATGGGAATGAATTTGTAGCTGCGTTCCCTGCTTTTTGCTTTCATGTGCGTAATAAAAAGGCTTCGAAATGACTTTAGTTACCGCTTTGAACAAATCGGTAGTAAAGACCTTGTTTAATCAAGTCTTGTTTCGAACTTCCAACTAACAAGCTCTCCTAACTTTTAGGCATACTCATTAAAGGAAACTCATTACGGAAAACAAAATGCTACAAAATGCGATTGCATTTCTTTTCAATAGTTTATTCTTAAGCGTCTCGACTTAAGCAAGCACAATTAGTCAGGAGAGCTCCATTTCCCAACCCCTTCAACCTTGGTTTCAACATGAAAACAAAAGGGCTGAGAGGAATGTGGAATTAACGCTGGCAGCTGCTGACTCAGGTGGTTATAAACGGATGCAAAAGTAAACTTCGAAATGGCAATTACATTACAGCGCTCAGGAGAACCCTCTCTATTCTCCTGGATTTGTTGCCAGCTGGGCAAGCAGCCATATCTGTTGTTTGGCTGTGGAGAAAGATACGTGTAGTCAACATGGCAACAAAACACTTTTGTCTTCCATATGCAGAGAAAACAGGGAATGGGAACAAAAGCTAAGCTGAAACAATTGTCTTGTGGCTGTTGTGATGTCGGCTTGTTAATATCAAAAGCATATTTTATTTATTTACAGTGGTTCATTTCTGTACTAGTGAAATCACAAAGCAAAACATCCACTAATGTGCAGGTACGGTGCATAATTAAGTAATTATCAAATAAATTGTCTTATAATAGTGGATTACAATCAAAATGAAAACATAACAACCAGACCAATGAATCATTATTAAAGGGACAGTTCACTCAAAAATGAAATTTTCATTTTTTGGTGAACTATCCCTTTAACATTTATTCTTTGATGAAAAAAAAATAAAAATCCCAGACGAATAGCAGATGTGGGAATCAAGTTTTAAAATTAATTTTCAATCAGATCAAATTAGTTCATTTTAGCAACCAAATTGGTCAGCAATTATGATTGCTGCTTCCATCAAACTGAATCACTGTGTAGCGAGAACTTAGTTTATATATATATATATATATATATATATAAAGACCTATTTTTTCTCGTTGGCGTTTGATATTCCATGATAAATTGTCTCTGCCCTTGCGTTTGGAACGCCACACATTTTTATAGCCTGTGTATATTTTGTGAATATCTAAGTTTTATATTGGTTTAAAATGGTGTACAGCTGTTGCTGTGTTTTAATTTGCTTATTGTTTGTATAGTGCTGTAATGCACTTTGGTCAACTTTGGTTGTTTTTAAACTGTGCTATATAAATAAAATTGTATTGTGTATATATATATATATATATACATACACACACACACACACACACACACACACACACACACATATATATATATATATATATATATAATATTATATTATATTGAGTTGTAGTGTGTGTGTGTGTGTGTGTGTGTGTGTGTGTATATATATATATATATATATATATATATATATATACACACACACACACACACACACTACAACTCAATATAATATCAGTTACTCCTACCATAATATTTCAGGTTTTACTTATAAATGAGCAAATTCTCCAGACCTGATATCCAGATTAATACATCAAATGGATTATTTATGTATTAGAAAAAAAATCATGCAAAATTTTTGGTGCACAGTCTAATTAATATTAATGATCTAAGCCATTACTATATTGACGTCACAACCAGCACATCCGTCCCAACGGCCCCCACTAACAAAGTAATGCTCATGTGAATAATTAAGCATCCAACTCCACACGGGATATGCAAACGATCCAGAGCAGAGCCGTGTTGGTATACACTTCTAATTCCCATATACACAGTGCCTGAAATCATGCCAGTGGGTGTTCAGTGTCTGAGGCTGAGAGAAAGTTTGCTGTATACCTGCAGGTAGAACTAACACAGGATGATGAGCTGTTGTTCTTATCTCCCTGAAAGAGCCATACCTCAGGAAACCCTTTATCCCTGTCCTCTATATTTTATGAGCTGAGATCATCACATGCAATGAGAGTTTCTCATTTCCTGTGAGGGGGTAAAGCTAAACTTGTAATAATGAAAGTCAAATTGTGCTGACCAACCCCAGCTGCAGTTCTTGTCCATTATTAGAGCCAAGACCGAGACGAGCCTTTGGAAAATAACAGAGTCTGGTGCTGGGGACAATATGGGTATAGCATGCATAATCAAATCACTTCATTTTGCAATAAACTCAGATTTTTTTTAGCAACACAATATGTATGCTGCAATGTTATGCCATATATTACACAACTAAATGCATAACTCTCCCAGTGGACCACTTTGCTCTGTCACTATCTGGAAGTCATCATACAGCACATTAAAGCATTAAAATATGCTGTCAAACAGAAGTCTTGAATTCTGGGGGAAGCTGTAGACAGAGTGAGATTCTATCACTAGTTTAATGCAACAATTTATTTCTGCTTCACAGTATTTACTGCAAAATCATTTTCTTAATAAGTATTTCTGTCTTGTTTTGGTGTATAATTATCAAAGCATCCTTAAAACAAGAAACATTTACTTGCGAAGCAGAATTGCATGAGATATTTTTCGTACCCCATTGGCAAATCTATAAAATTTAATGAGGTTTATTAAGACAAAAAATGAAAGAAAAATGCCAGTGGGGTAAGGAAAATAAATATAATTTAAGATATATTATTTGACAAAAAAGAGCCTTATTATCTTTCACAATTTTCCCTAATCTTGTTTAAAGGCCGTTTAGATATTTTACTGAAAGACAAGACAAAAAAAAAACAAAAAAAACAAACAAAAAAACAACAACAACAACAATAACAAAAAAACAAAAAAAACAAAAACAAATTAATAACATAAATACACTTACCAGGTTGAAACCATTAACATTCTAAACAATCTCCATTGTTATATAAAGACGATTATGCAGTCGAGTTGACTGAAAAACATACAGTTTTTTCATTTAGTTATCACATTTATCCAAAGCAACTGTACATTTATTATGGGAGCAATTACACTGGAGTTTAAGAGTCTGTTCTTTATTGGCATCAATGGTTTCATTAAGAATCTTTAACATCCTTGAACCCTTTCTGTTGAGCTCGCTTCCTGTTCCTGCCTGCCGTGCTGCTGTTTGTAGCTCCGTATAGCTTTGTTTATCTGAAGAAATCTCTATCTTACTCTATCTGTTGTTTAAATCGCTAAAGTATAATTTAATTCTCACCATATTTCTGATTTAAGACTAATCATCCGCCTTTAATCTCTTAATCTAAACCGCGAGCGCTGCGCGTAGCAGCACGTTAGCATTCCGTTAGCCTATTAGCTTGTCAATCGCATCTCATCTCCATTCATGTTTTCTTCTGCTTTTTCTCTCTCTCTCTCTCTCACTCTGTTTCTTTTCTCTCTCGCTCCTTTTTTTACGAGTCCATCAAACTACTGTGGTGAGTCGGAATTACTCTACAATCACGGTGAGTAATGGCTTCTCCTTGCATCGTCACCTGCACCGCTTGCCACATTTACAGTTTATCTGTCTCTGTCAGCAGCGAGGGATTCAAATGTGATAAATGCAGGGAAATAGTTTGGCTGACAGAGAAGATTTCAGAATTAGAGACACGCATCCAAACTTTAGCCGAGGACAGTAAGAATGTGAGGGCCGTAGATACTGCTTTTTGATGCGACTAGCTCAGGGACTCCTATACATTGTTCAATTCCGGTTTCAGAGCCTTTGCAGCAAGGCAACTGGGTGACTGTGAGGCGGCATAGTCGTGGGTCAAAACACTGCTCTTCCGCTCCGATCAAAACATCAAACAGGTTCTCCCCACTCAGTGACGCACCCACTGAGAAACCTGATGAAAGTGCTCTAGTTATTGGCGATTCTATTGTACAGAACGTGAAAATAGAGACACCAGCCACCATAGTCCAATGTTTACCGGGAGCCAGAGCGCCTGACATCTTGGCAAATTTAAAAGTGCTGGCTAATGCTAGACAAAAATTTAGTAAGATTGTTATCCACATCGGCGCTAATGATGTTCGACTTCGCCAGTCGGAGATCACTAAAAATAATGTTAAAGAGGTGTGTGAACTTACAAGTACGATGTCAGACACTGTAATATGCTCTGGTCCCCTCCCTGCTTACTGGGGTGATGAGATTCATAGCAGACTGTCGTCACTCAATGGATGGATGTCTAAGTGGTGCCCGCAGAATAACATAGGTTTCATAGACAATTGGAAGAGTTTTTGGGGCAGACCTGACCTGTTGAAAAAAGATGGTCTTCATCCCTCCTGGGGTGGTGCCGCTCTTCTCTCTAGAAATATGGCACATAGTCTTAGAGTTCGTACTTGACTAACTGGGGCCCAGGTCAGGAAGCAGATGGACTGGCTAAACCGACCATCTGCTAGCCGCCTCACGTCACAGAAGTCAGTTAATTCTCAGCACATAGAGACCCTTTCACCTAGATATCACACTATAGAGACTGTGTCTGTTCCTCGAACTAGAAAATACAGAAAACGTCCAAACCAAAGTAAGGGTAATAATTTAATTGATGTTCAACAAATAAAAAACATTAAATACAGATAAACAAATGATAAAGCTTGGCTTATTGAATAATAGATCCCTTTCTACAAAAGCACTTTTTGTAAATTATATGATCAGTGACCATAAACTAGATGTGCTTTGTTTGACAGAAACCTGGCTAAAACCAGATGATTACATTACTTTAAACGAGTCTACCCCCCAAGATTACTGTTACAAACACGAGCCGCGTCCAAAAGGCAAAAGGGGAGGTGTTGCTATAATTTATAGCAATGTTTTCAGTATTTCTCAGAGGTCGGGTTTCAAGTATAATTCGTTTGAAGTAATGGTGCTTCATATAACGTTATCCAAAGAAACAAGTGTTCATGGTAAATCCCCTGTGATATTTGTACTGGCTACTGTATACAGGCCACCAGGGCACCATACAGACTTTATTAAAGAATTTCTATCTGAGTTAGTGCTGGCTGCTGATAAAGTTCTAATTGTTGGTGATTTTAATATCCATGTTGATAATGAAAAAGATTCGTTGGGATCAGCATTTATAGACATTCTAAACTCTGTTGGTGTTAAACAACACATGTCAGGACCTACTCATTGTTGAAATCATACTCTAGATTTAATACTGTCGCATGGAGTTGATGTCAGTGGCGTTGAAATTTTGCAGCAGAGCGATGATATCTCAGATCATTATCTAGTTTCGTGTATATTCCATATAGCTAAAGCTGTAAAGCCAACTCCTTGTTACAAATATGGTAGAACCATCATCTCGACCACAAAAGACTTATCTCACTTCCTCAGGATATCCAATAGCTCAGAACAACTTGATGATGTAACAGAAACTATGGACTCTCTCTTTTCTTGCACTTTAGATATGGTTGCTCTTTTACACTTAAGGAAGATTAAGGAAAAGTGTCCAACACCGTGGTATAATCAGCACACTTGGGCTCTAAAGAGACCAGCCTGGAAAATGGAGCGCAGCTGGAGAAAAACAAAATTAGAGGTATTTCGTATTGCTTGGCGGGAAAATACTCTCTCCTACAGGAAAGCCTTAAAAACTGCTAGATCTGCTTACTTTACGTCTCTTTTAGAAGAAAATAAACACAACCCCAAGTATTTATTCAATACAGTGGGTAAATTAACAAAAAAATATAACATAAGCTGGTGCAGACATTACCCAGCAGCACAGTAGTAATGACTTTATGAACTACTTTACTTCCAAGATCGAAACTATTAGAGATAAAATTGTAACCATGCAGCTGTCAGCCTCAGTATCGCATCAGATAGTATGCTATAGATCCCCTGAGGAACAATTCCACTCATTCTCTTCTACTGGAAATGAAGAATTGTATAAACTTGTTAAATCATCTAAACCAACAGCCTGTATTTTAGACCCTGTTCCATCTAAGCTCCTAAAAGAGGTGCTTCCAGAAGTAATAGATCCTCTTCTGAATATTATTAACACATCATTGTCATTAGGATACGTCCCAAAAACCTTCAAACTGGCTGTTATTAAGCCTGTCATTAAAAAACCACAACTTGACCCCAAAGAATTAATTAATTACAGACCGATCTCGAATCTCCCTTTTATGTCAAAGATATTAGAAAAGGTAGTATCCTCACAACTATGTTCCTTCTTAGAGAAAAATGCTATATGTGAGGATTTCCAGTCAGGTTTTAGACCATATCATAGTACTGAGACTGCTCTCATTAGAGTTACAAATGACCTGCTCTTATCATCTGATCGTGGTTGTATCTCTCTATTAGTGCTACTGGATCTTAGCGCTGCATTTGACACTGTCGATTACAACATTCTTTTAAATAGACTAGAAAATTATGTTGGCATTAGAGGAAGTGCACTGGCATGGTTCAAATCGTACTTATCTGACCGCCATCAATTCGTGGCGGTAAATGAAGAGGTATCATACCAATCACAAGTGCTGTATGGAGTACCTCAAGGCTCAGTACTAGGCCCCTTTTCAGGCTTTACATGTTACCCTTGGGAGATATCATTAGAAACATGGTGTTAGCTTTCACTGTTATGTTGATGATACTCAGCTCTATATTTCTTCGCGACCCGATGAAACATGCCAATTTGCAAAACTAAGAGAATGTATAGTTGATATCAAAAACTGGATGACTGGCAATTTCTTACTGCTAAATTCTGAAAAAACAGAGGTGTTAATTATTGGACCAAAAACTTTTGCATGTAATAACCTAGATCACTGTCTAATACTTGATGGCTGCTCTGTAAATTCTTCGTCATCAGTTAGGAACCTAGGCGTACTTTTTGATAGCAATCTTTTCTTCGAAAAACATATTTCTAGCATTTGTAAAACTGCATTTTTTTATCTTAAAAATATATCTAAATTACCACCTATGCTCTCAATGTCAAATGCAGAAACATTAATTCATGCGTTCATGACCTCAAGGCTAGATTATTGTAATGCTTTTTGGGTGGTTGCTCTGCGCGTTTAATAAACAAACTCCAGCTGGTTCAAAATGCAGCAGCTAGAGTTCTTACTAGAACCAGGAAGTATGACCACATTAGCCCGGTTCTGTCAACACTGTACTGACTCCCTATTAAACATCGTATACATTTTAAGATGTTGCTAATTACCTATAAGACCCTGAATGGTTTGGCACCTCAGTATTTGAGTGAGCTCTTATCACATTATAGTCCTTCACATCCGCTGCAATCTCAAAACTCTGGCCATTTGATAATACCTAGAATATCAAAATGAACTGCGGGAGGGAGATTGTTTTCCTATTTAGCGCCCAAACACTGGAACAATCTATCTAACACTGTTCATGAAACAGACACACTCTGTCAGTTTAAATCTAGATTAAAGACCCATCTCTTTAACCTGGTTTACACAGATTACACTATCACATTTCTATAATTCAAATCCGTTAAAGGATTGTTAGGCTGCATTAATTAGGTCAGCCGGAACCGGGAACACTTCCCAAAACACCCGATGTACTTGTTACATCGTTAGAAGAATGGCATCTATGCTAATATTAGTCTGTTTCTTTCTTATTCCGAGGTCACCGTAGCCACCCAGATCCAGACTGTATCCAGATCAGATGGTCACTGCAGCCACCCGGATCCAGTCCGTATCCAGATCAGATGGTGGATCAGCACCTAGAGATGACCTCTACAGCCCTGAACGTCAGTGAAGACCAGGACAACTATATGAGCCCCAGAGACTGATCCCCAGTGAAGACCCTGTCTCCTAGACGGCCATCGGGACAAGACCACAGGAACCAGATGAGTCCTTTGCACAAACTGACTCTGCTGCAGCCTAGATTTAAAATGTTGATTTTGTCTGGCCAGAGGAGAATGACACTATTCCGACACACTATTTCCCCATCTAAATAAATACTGTAAAGTTGATGTAAAGCCACCCAGCTTTATATCAAGCTGATGTAAAGCTGCTTTGACACAATTTGCATTGTTAAAAGTGCTATACAAATAATAGTGACTTGACTTGACTTGACTCTTTCCATTGCACAAAATACTTTTTAGTACTTTATAGTGGAAAAACGTTCAGTAGATGTTCTTCACACTAAGAAAAAATGGTTCTTTGGAGAACCCAATAATGATTCTTTTATGGCATCGCTGTGAAAACCACTTTTGGAACCTTTATTTTTAAGAATATCTGTTACAAGAAAATACAACAATATACAAAATCTTGTCTGAGAAATAGTCTAGTAACTACCATGCACATGCATATGCATGCAAAGATTTACATTTACTGTACATTTAAGCATTTTGCTGGCACTTTTATTTAAAGCAATTTACAATGTGTGCAAAGTACGTATCTTTTTCCCACTTCGTGTAATACTTGGGAACCAAACCCATGACCTTGGTGTTGCTTCAAAACACTAGGTTACACCTGCATACATTTTCATGATAGTTCAAAGATAGTTTTGCTGGTTACACTAATTAAGCAGCCTGTTGGGGACAAACGATCACACCAGCATTTAATTCACAAAATGAAGAAATGAATGCTAATATTTTTGTGTGTGCTTGTCTATAAGTAGCATCAGAGCAACGTTCCCTGACTTTGAATTGAACTCCTCACAAGCTTGTTTGCAGCAGTGACCGTTTCTTTTAAGATCCTCTCTCTTCTGTATTCATTTCATCTCTCTCTCTTTCCATCTTTTACTTCTCTTCTTTCGCTATCACTTTCTGAGCAGAGCAGCTCTGCTTCGGCATAAGCTCATTGAAGCGAATGTCACGGAGCACCAAACAAAGAGACAAAGTAGTCAGCGCTGCCAAGCCATGCACCCACACACTGAACAATGGCCTCAATGCTCACTTCCCCCAGCATGAGCCCTGTAATGCTAAGAATTTCACGAACATCGATTGTGTAGTGGGCAGACACAAAGTGGTGCCATCGGTAAGTAGGTGGTACTTATGTCGATCATATTGTTTCATCTCTGTAGGATGAGACAAGAGGTAACAGGCATTTATTGCAGTGGAGGAAGAAACAAAGCATGGCAACAGGTGGAGGAAAAGGTCTTAGGTTTGGCACTTCTGGTCTCTGATGATGCTATACAGTATGCAATACAATACTTGCATAGCTTGCTTTGTAAATGCTGTTTCCTTTTACAGTCAGAAGATCCAAGCCAGAGCAGAGCTGGAGCAAGGACAGTAGGTCGTAACATGGATCATTTGAGAGGAAAATGAGAAATGACCATGTCTTACGATCAGACAGAGGCTTACTCTCTCTTCTCTCTCTTTCTTTCTCAAGCTTGCTGCCTCTCTGTGTTTTGTTGTACAGTATCAGTATATTCTTTTGTTCCTCAGGTTTACAGAACATAACCAGACAATAACAATCTTCCACTGGCAAAAAATCAGAATGAATTTGGAAAAAAATTATAAAGTACCTTGCTTCATAGGAAATCTAAACTTTTTTTTGTAAATTGCACAAACCTCTGGCTACATTTTCTTGCACACTTGCAACAGAGCTTCATGCAATGGGCCACTTTGTCTTGCTTTAATGATAATAGCTTATTTTACGACCGCCATCAATTTCCCTCCTGAATTCCAAAGGTTCCTTAGCCTTATCTGAAAAAATCTGCTGTTTTCACTCAGCGGCAGTACATGTAACATTCAACAGGGGGAGCAAGAGAGCCAGAAATCAAGTTTAAGTGGTCCTGCTTTTCTGTCTGACCATTACAGCGCATGCAGTGGTTTCAGCCCTGCTATTCCCTGGGGCTTTAGTGAAAGACCTATCCAGTCCACTGGAGCATTTTGGTGCTGTTTTGCAGCTAATGCCCTTTTAAAGGCCACAGTCAAGTGACACAGATGAATCTTATAGCGAGTTAAAACAATGAAGCAAGGGCGAGTGTTTTTAGAATCGGTTCAGTGTTTTTCTAGATAACTGTACAGGTGGAATGGAGATTTCAGCATAAAAAGACTACACACTAGATTACACACAGTACTGAACAACACACTACTTGCCAAGCACAACGCATTCTCTAGGGACTGTAAGAATGCTGTGGAACCACACACATAAAAATAAAGGTTTCAAAGGGGCATTTTTGAATAGAAGAACCATTTTGGGTTCCAAAATAATTTTTCAGTTAACAATTCTTAAAAGATGACATAAACATGTTAATAATCTAAAGAACCTTTTGTGCATCGGTAAGGTCCATGGTCACACATTATTTTAAGGTCAAATTCTCACTATTAACAAAGCAGTAACTACGACTTTTGCCTCAATAAACTCATAATTTGCTGCTTATTAATAGTTAGTAAGGTAGCTGTTAAGTTTAGGTATTGGGTAGGATTAGGGTTGTAGAATATGATCATGCAGAATATGTGCTTTATAAGTACTAATAAACAGCCAATATGTTAATAATAAGCATGTTAATAGTGAGAACTCTTCCCTATACTAAAGTGTTACCAGTTCCATGGATGTTGAAGGTTCTTCATAGAACTATAAATGGCAATAAAGAACCTTTCGTTTTAAAAGTGTAAATCAGATTCATTGTCAGCACGATTTCTTCCAGCATGAGGTCTATTTACAAGACTCTAAGAACAGCAGGTTGTTACCAAGGCTTTCAGTGGATGATTGTTGCATAAATATACATTTAAAAACATATACTGTATATGTTCAACAGTCAATACTATTATTCATATAAGGCAAACATATGGCCTAAAAATGTGCTCTCAACCAAATCAATGAGAAGTCCAAGCATCTTCATTGACTAGAAGCAGCACTTTATCAGACATATTAAGAGCAAAACTGAAGAAATGTCTCTCCATTGAATCACTCACTTTAATATCTAGTTAAATATAATACCTGGTCTATAGGTTAAAACCATCTATTAACTTTGCTCATCTCAATGGCAGTTGCTCATCTGGTGCAGAAATCCCTGAAAGCAAAACAATATATTCTCATAATCATTCATTTCTGGTTCTGAGCCAATCGTCTGAGCCAAAAATGCCATGTGAAAAATATGACTCAAGCCTATGACATCACAAGAACGCACACAGACTTAAACATCTCACTAGCAACTATACTGAGCTGTAAATGTCCAAAAAAACAAAACAAAAAGAAAACCAGAAAAGACTATTTCACTATCTTACGATCCCCACTAGCACAACTTCTACTGCTCTATAATGAAATGTGATTTATTTGTTGCTTACTATACAAAACGTATATTTCTTCAGAATAGATGATTTATTTTGAATGCCCACCAATGGAGAAATATGCATTTTTCTTGCAGAGTACTGTATGTAGTTACAGCCTCTATCAGCAGGGCCTAACAGGGTCAAAATCTCAACCTTTTGGTCGGCTCATGTATGAGCAAAAGCACAAGCATGGAGCAGTCCACAGTTTGTGTTGCTACGTGATCTGACTTAATGAACAGATAAAGCATTATGTTAATTTTCATTTTGATTTATGTTAGATAAGTTCAGTTGTTTATGTTCAGAGAAAGAGTAAGTTTTGTTTTACTTTACATCACAGCTAGAATACGTTAGCGGATTTCTTGTGTCATTAAAAGCCAATATCCCCCTTCAAATCTACGTCTGTGCCTTGAGCGATTCTCAAAAAAAGACACTGTCTCTTACTGCAGGAAGAATCTTAGAGAAAGAAAGCCCATGAGAGTGAACGGATTAAGAACCTTACCTGGCTTGACAGCCGGGGAAAAATACACATTTCACACTTAGGTTGGTGTCTGATATCCCTTTACCTCACCATGAATGTCAAAAGAAATGTTTTTATTACTAATGCTCCCTTTAATATCAGTCATATTTGCACCAAATGCAAGACAGTCTCTCAGCTTGCATTGAGATTACTTACTGCTCTCCTATTATAAATGCAGGAATTTAATTTGGACCTGCTCTCAATATATCAGATCTCAAAGTCTGTTAGCACATACAGATAGGGCTGTGAATAAGTCATACGTAAATATATTACAGTTTACAAAGCTTGGAAGATGTTGTTGAGAGTTGTTTGAATAGTGAAACTAAACTGTAACAGGAACGAGTTTGGGGCTTGATCTCATCTTGTTCTGGTAAATTGGTCCCTGAGCTGGTTGATATGATGTTGCTGAATGATCAGGTGCTGTTGAATAAATTAAATGAAGTTGTTTTGACAACAACACACTTAGCCTAATATTCTCACTGACACGTAATAAGGGTTCATTTGATTACATTATGCACCATTACTTTGATGTGAACTTTTGTACCACTTTTAGTCAAGATCACTGAAGTTTATAGTAAACAGAGCTGACCATGAATGAGTAATTTATTACGCAGTGACCTATTAAATATGATTCTTCATAATTCACAAAGAAGAGCTTCTCAAATAGGTATACTAACGTTCATGTTTAGGCTTTAAGAATTTTTAAATGTATTTGAAAGAAGTCTTTTATGCTCATGAAGGCTGCATTTTTTTCAACAAAAATACAGCAAAACAGTAATATTGTGAATAATGCTTGCAATAAAAAAAAAACATTTATATTTTAATATATTGTAATATGTAATATGTAAAAGTCTTTAATGTCACATTATCTTTCAGAAATCATTCTAATATGCTGATTTAGTGCTCAAGAAACATTTCTTACTGTTATCAATGTTGAAAACAGCTGTGCTGCTTAATATTTTTGTGGAAATTGTATTTTTTAAAAATAGTTCAAAAGAACAGAATTTGAAATTGATATTTTTTGTAACAATGTAAAAGTATTTACTATCATCCTTGCTGAAGTTTTCATTTCTTTAAAAAAAGGAAAAAAAATAAAATAAAAAATAAAAAATCTCACTGGCCCCAAACTTTTGACCAGTAAAAAGTATCTGTACAAAGTTGTACACATCTTTGAGAGTTATATGTATCTCACTTCATGCATGTCACATGCACATGCACATAATGTCATACCAGGACCATACAGCAATTATTAAAAATACTTGCACAATTTTTTTTAATTTTTTTTTTACTCTGAGGTGTAAATGTATTTCCTGTATATGGTCACATGGTTATCCATATCTACTGTGTCTCATTTTGGCCTCTACATGCTACTCATGGTGTAATTTAGGCGATTTGATTATAAAACACTAAGAGCATTAGCAGCACACAGTTGCCCATAACACTACCCCTGTACAACTGTACACTTTCAAAAGACAATTACTGCAACCTGCTCAAAGAACATGTACGCAGGTGAGATACTGTAGGGCTTCTCAAATCCCTTCCTGCACCCTGCCATGTGTGTTAAATATTTTCACAAGTTCCAAACTCTCGCCTGCATTTTCTCTGAGGAGTAGAGAATGAGAAAGATAGCTATCATTAACGAGCATGTTTCATTAAAGGGAGGCTAATGGGTACTCTTTGAAGCTTCGCCAATGGCTCTCTCGTCAGAGATCACTGCACTACACTGATTGCTACAGCCGCTTCAGCATCACTTACCGTCACATTAACACACCAGCATGTGCTGCCTCCTCTGAACAGGGCCTGATAGGGGTGCGTCAAATTAATGAAGTAGAGAAGATCTGCTCTCTTTTCTGTAGACTTGAAAAGCTCATTTAGTCCTTTATGACTTGGATGTCTTCCTCTGTATCTCTGGCTCGTGTTCAAGGGGAGGGGGTTAATTTTTGCTTTACGGGACTGCTGCTGATAGCTAAAAGCCAGCTGTTACCTGTTTGTTAATCTCTTACACTGCTGTCAAATTACTTAACATAAGTTATCTCGAAGCTGAACTCTGCTTGCAAAACTGAATTGCAAATCACACCGATTCAGTCGAGCATCTGACACACATGGGGTCTTTTTCAAGCTCTTTTCAAGCAGTTCTGTTGTTCTATCTTTAGCTTCTCCAACAGGTAACACTGATATTCAGATGGTGTCACAGCAAGAAGTGCTTAGTGTAAACAATTTGCACTCAATAACACCCACCAAGAGTAAAATTAGTTACCTGGAACTGGGGAGGCAGTCTCAGATGGTTTACTCATGCAGAAAACCTACTGAGCTGCAGGCAGCACTGTTCCTTTCTTCAAAGAAGCATCTTTGGCTAGGGAGGGTCTCTCTTGCGTATCCCTCTTATATCCCTGTAAATAATCTTGTCATGCTGACTAGCATAAACCTCCTGAATTTACTCCACATCCTCAAATACAACAAGATAGCTGTGACAGTACATGAAAAGATATATTATGTAATCAGAATATGAAATTAAAGAATATGAAGTCATTTTGTCCACACGCGATCTGGATAAGATCAGACAGACTGAATTAACTTGTCAAAAACAAAATGGACTGCTAAAAAGACCATCTTAGACCAGCATTTTTTATGGTATATGTTGGTTGATGAGGTAGTGTTGGTCTGGAGCAGCTTGCAGAAAAGAACTGAGAATTCCTAAATTTGAATAAAATTTGAATTGAAATTAGAATTTGAATGTAATAAATGATAAAAATGAAATAAAATAAAAAAAAAGACTCATTTGAAACTATTTTGAATGTTGGCTTATCAAAACTTTGAAAATTCTGAGAAAAATAAAAGCCTTGAACTTTGAAGGTTTCTAGGCCTTGAGGCCTGTTCGCACTAACAATGATAACTATAACAACAACTACAAAGTTTTAATAATCATTCCAATTCTATGAAAATAGGGAAATCCACACCACAACTGTACCAAGACGAAAGGTAATGTTCATCCAGTGTAGTGGTACTGACTTGTCAGGGATGTACTGTTAGTTAAGTCAAACCCTTGGGGACGCCAACATCCAAAACACAATGTGACGATCTACATGCATGCTGACCTTCTCAGCAGGTTTAAACCACATCACTATATAGTTCAGAAAAGTTCACAGCACCTTTTAAAGTAAAATAGCTCTAAAGCACTTCAATGCATGAATCACTGTAGTAATCACACAAGCTTCAGAGCTGAAGAATAATGTCCATTATGAATTGATTTCCTTAATGACGAGTCAATAGTCCAACTAAACGTACAGTTTTAGACAGCTTAGCGAAGTCTCAAAGAAGCGAGCCAACAAATCTGGTGAACGCTCAAAAAGCACTCTCCTAAATGATCCAAACACATCAGTTATCAACGGGAATCGTGCAACCATTGAATTTAAGTGCTGCTGCTAGTGGTTATTCATATGGGGATTGAGACAGTGAGTCAGTAGTATCCATCATTATCTTTTCAAAAAGGAAGAAGCATTTGGCAGGGAGGTAGTAGAACAGACATGATGACTGCACTCAAAACCCCCTTTTAAATTGTCAGTTTGGAATCGAGTATCCCAAAGCTGTAAAATCTCCATTACGGTCGATTCTGTGCTATATCAAAGTTCGGATCAAAGGTAGAAGAATTATTTTTAACCTGTCGTTTCCACATGAGTAAATACAATTATAACTCAAATATTTGTATGTTAATGTCCTTTAAGGTTGAAATGTTCTGCAAATTGAGAGGAAAACTTCTCAGAGAAACTTTAATGGATTGCTAGGTGGAATAATGACAACACTTAAAATGTAAAACAGCATCCACTCAACCAGAGTCTCTTTTCAAGGCAAATATATTAGTTCCACCAAAAAATCAGTAAATGCTAACCTAATATCTATTTATGCCCATCACAAAAGTCAAGCAAACCTCAAAGTAAAGGTTTGCGCACAAACACAATGCATTTACATGGACTGATCAGCCAAGTCTCTTTCAGATTTTGATTCATAGAGCTATGTAAATGCCAAGATCTAGAACTTGAAGTGGGGACCACTGAAGTGGGTCCCTGATAAATTGCACCAATAAGGCCCGTGTTAAGACCCGTGGCCTTATTACTAAGGTTTAAGCCGTGCTAAAATGAGACCAAGTGAGGGATTAATAACTACAACTATATAAAGAGACTTCAGGCGCATTCTTCTCCGTCGGAAATCCAAGCATCATGCTGACGGTGACAAATGTCTGTTCTTGTGCGCGGGTAGTGTAAGTAATTATATACAAATGAACTTGTCAGAGACTGCGGGGGAGACTATCGCCAGCGCTTGTTCCCTCCCTACTTGGCTTCTCTCCTGTGAAATTCCCACACCGCCTCTTCTGGAGACAAACGAGTTTGCGCATGCTAATACAAAGATGCATGTATTCATATATTTCCATTCTAAAGCAGCCCGTCTCCTGCATGTGCGCCTTATCACGCGAGGCGTGTTATACACGCGCCGGTGAGAGAGCAATGCATGCTTACTGTAAATATAAACACGAGTGCAGATGAGAAAGTGTCGGAGTGTGGGAAACATTTTTTCACTCTTACCAATAAGCTGCAGGCTGCCAAGGGGTGGGGAGGGATTGCTGAAATGGAAAATACATGCAAGCCAGCATTAAAAACAAATGTTGTTGGGGTTTTATGTATTAGCTGACTTCATCTATATTGAGATGTCACTGTGTTGCCTATTGAGTTCCTATGCATAAAGACCAAATGGTGAAAACATAATGAACATTATAATTTACTATAAGGAACATAAACATGGGTTATACCTATATTTAAACAATCATGACTGAAAACCAAACACTGACAGTGAATGATGCTGAAACTGGAGTATTTTGAATGATTCAATAAGAGATTCTGCTCAAAAGTGGCTTTTGTTTGTGAATCGGACTACACTGCTTGTGCTGGATTTGTTTGTGTTTGCATGCAGCCTGTGAAGACAACTAAATGCAGACTTTTTTCTTACCGTGGTTTTGTGCTATGCTGTCTTTTATCCTATTGCATTTAATTCAGACAGCAAAGTCCCAACTTGGGTGAATTGTAATTCCTTTTCGCCATCCATGGAATTGCAGATTCAAGCAGGGGAAGCAACACTGAATAACTATACGCATGCACAGTATAGTTACCTTTTGAAACAACATAGAGTGAGCAAATAAAAAATGGCATTTCTCACTCGACTGCTAGGATATATATATATTGTTTTATTTTAGACCTGCCTTATTTTGTTTTCCCTTTGTATGAAGATTTTAAAAAAGTACTCTGAATATGAATCGAACTCCACACAGAATCCTGCAGATTTAATGAGTAGAAACACTATGATTATGGTAAGTTCTACACATCCTCTGCCTCATCCATTTGCGTTTATGAAGTATTTTGGCTAATTTGCTTTCAGATTGTCCGTCTGGTTAGGACACCGTATTATGTGGCTTCAGTAAGGAACAAGAGTGTTGTCCTCTCAGCTCCATTTAGCACGTTTTACTACCCAATAATCCGTTCCACCGAATCCTGTATTTTCCCCCAAAGTCAGAGCATAAAATGTGAAAAGTCTGTAGATCCCATCTGGGCCTATAGATAAGCTTGTGTTCCACTTATGTATAGAACAAAAAATATTCAGAAAGATTTCAGAACACCTTTACTTTCAGCAACATACATATGAGCTATACTTATGCCTATGTTTTGTCAGTCATATATAGAACAAAGAGAGATTCAGAAAGATTTTGGCACACACAGTGAATCATAAACTCAAATATGCGCTATCCATCATATTTTGGGCAATGACTGGAGGCATTTCGAATGAAGTAGCACAAACAATGCTTGTTATTTGTTATCTTTTAGACAGCTGGGTCTTTGATGGGTCTGGCCATAGCGAGACCACTAATGATGTGTTAGCTGTCAAAAAATCCGACATCAGACTGTCACCACCAGAATGCACAGATAAACATCCACAAATGTGCACATCTCAGAGAAATAAAGCAGGTTTATAAAGTCATATCTATTATCTGAGTCATATCTAAACACACTTTCTACTGGCAAGCATTATATTTGAGCACTCAAATCCCAATCACTTTGCTGCTCACATATGTTCTTTCACTTTTATTAATCAACTTGACAATCAAGCTTTGTTTAGAGAAAAAAGACGTTCATTACAGAAGTTCTTTTCTTCATTTCAGATCACAGTGACATCTACAGTAAACATTGCACTTTCTTCGGAAAAGCAAACATATTCATGGCACCTGGCACTGATGTCAGAATCCCATCATCACCCCCGGGGCTATGAAGACGCCTCGCTTTGATCCTGTCAGTTTGGGCTGAGATGCTACATTCGACCATCGCTCGCTCAACAAACATATGTTAAAAACGAGCAGCTAGCATTTCTTAACAATAACAGATTTTGCACCCTGGTACCCTCATGTGTTCCTGGATCGATGCCCGTGCCCTGTGGTTCCACGCCAATCACAGCCACCATGTGTTTCTGTCTTTACTTCTCATGCTAAACACGCCATTAATATCACTTTGTGTCACTTCATTAAAACATCCCATTACTTTCCATCATGGCTGACGTCCACTAATGCTTCTCTGGCTCTCAGGGTGAGATTAAAGCCTTAATGCTCATTCCCTACTCTCATTAGGACGCAGGCTTAGATAGCCTCCTCATCGCTACCTGTCACGCTCGGAGACTCTTCTGCTGCGCAGATGAAGATGGAGGATTGCTTTGGGGAGTTTTGTTGTTGTGCTTTCTAAAATGGCTGCTACCTTAAACTGAATTCCCAGTTTCCATTCTGAGCAAGATCTAATATCACTTGATTAGCCATTTCACTTGGCTCCATTTTTTGCATTGCTATTTTGTTGTTGGACCCTTTGATAGTTCTCATGGGGTATATCAAGCCTCATTAAGGCAACTGCTTCTTTATACGGTGCTTTTAATGACATGCTAGATGTGAAAACTGATTTTTTATTTGTTCAGACTTGCGTGGGATATAACTGATTAATAAAACAGTCTCAAGTAATGATACTCACAACTTCTTTTTTAGTGCTGTTCTTGACTTTGAGTTGTTAGGCTGGCATAGTTTCAGGACTTCTAGGTTGGTAGAATTGGAATCATTTGCATAATCCATTGAATTTCTTGGTCCTGATACCTTAAATATGACAGATTGATCTGACAGAGCTAGAAATTGTCTTAGCATAAAGTAACGAGTGATCCTACAGTGGCAGCTTTCTTAAAATAATGTGCTGACAAAATATAAATGCATATTTCAATGCATATAATGTACCGCATGTACCGTGGTTTAAATTAAAGGAACAGTTCACTCATGTCATTTCAAGCCCAGTATGGTTTTCTTTTTCAGTGGAATACAAAAGGAGAAATATTTTCAATGGTATTCAATTATCCAGAGCTCAGTGAATTAGGAGATTATCTATAGTTAGGTTTCCATTCAGAGTTGTGAATTTAACTTATGTGCAAAATTGGAATATCGCATAAAACATTTGCGAACAAGCACCGTTTCCATCCAACGAGTCAAAGAGAACAAAACCGTCACCTGCTGATAAACTGGCACTAAATATCAATAAGTTTTATCACTATAATTTTCATATATAATAAATTACTTGCGAACGCAATCGTGTAAGAGTTCTGGGAGGCAGTTACTCAGAAAGACTTTGACAACAGACTTTGCTCGGGCATTTCAGAATGACCAAAACAACATTTCAGATGTTGTGCAACAAGATCGGTCTGCTGGTCAGGGTATGCCATCCCATAGCGCAAAGTCACATTAATTTTTTGATGTGCATGGGGGAATTTATTCGGCAATTGCATTTCCATCTCCCATTATTCGCATGAACCCTTTTTGAACAATTAAAAAACCACCTCAAGCAAGTGTAAACTTCTTGCGAATTAAGGGATTTTTTTCTGAAATTTGGCCTTTCCATCCCTGATGCGATACTTCAAAATGCACATAAAAACAAGGCGACAGAAACATAGCTTATGAGCAACGTCTTAAATTTCAGTCTGTTTCTGATCATGTGGCTTCGGAATACTTGGAAAAAAGTTGTATGGGCTACTTGTATGATAGTTTTAAACATTTTGTGTCCTTTTAAAAGCTTGAAAGCTTCAGTTTCTTCTTTTGTAATTTCATAGAAAATAGCACAGAAAACAACCTTCAGAGTTTCTCCTTTTGTGTTCTGCAGAAGAAAGTCATACAGGTTTGAAACGACAAAGTAAATGATGATGGGATTTCAACATCTGGTCAAACTATTCTTTAAATCTCTATGAACAGCATTTGTGGCATGTTTGATGACAAAAAATAAAATAAAATCCCAGTTTTTCTTGTAAAAATGAAACTCATGGTTACAGTATAATACCTACAATGCAAGTAAATCAGATCAGTGTTCAGGGTTTACAAAAAAAATACGAAGCTTGTATTTTGTTAAAGCACGTACACATGAATTATTCAGTAAAACCCTGTTTACATTATGAGAGCTAATGTTTTGTCACCTCTTCTAGGTGGTTAAACTTGTAGGTAGAGATGTGCAGTGCTTTACAGAAAGACATGTCACGTCCTCACAGATGCTCTCAATGGAGTTTGCCTTGTATTGAACCGTTACATTACTTTAAAACAGAATAATAAACTAGACACAGTGTCAGTGAGGAAATTTAAGGTGAGCGGGGTGAATCTCTTGACAAAACACATCCATTCCCACTAATTATTTGACTGAGGAGTATCATACCATGGATAAGGCAAAAAAAAAATTGTGTTTATTTCAGATCATGTTGAATTAATCACCGACGCAACAGTGGGCTTATTTAAAGCTTGTTATTGTGTTGTTTGCTTCAGGGGTCATTTTGGGAAAAGGCTCAATTTTTTTCATGGCTGTCTACACTGACACAAACAGCTCCCTTTTCAAAAAGGCTGCAAGCACAATAAAAAAACATGACACCTACAAAGCAAAGTTCTTTTCATTATGTGGGCTAGAAAAATAAGCAGTATTTTTGGTTATGCGGTTGTGGCTAAATGCAGAAATGAACTGCATAATGAAACTGGACATATACAGGATCCCTATTTGTAAGATATTTCAATAATTTAAATGGTGTAAAATACGCTCACCAACATTTTCATCCTTTTTTTATAAGAAGAATGAGTTTTGGACTGAGCAGCTAAGGGGTGTATAAAAGTAACACCACCTCAGTGGAAGAACAATAAGCAGAGCTGTTTAATTATTTAAGATTCGCCTCAAAAACTTGCTCTGTGGATTATTATGTCTTGAAAAATATTGTGGTTAGATGTGAGAAAGACTGAAGGAGTTATCGCACAACATGCTTGATGCGAATCAAGAGCCACAGACAGTCCAGCTTAAGGGTCGTCACTTAAGGGAAGTGGGCGGGGACTTGCTGCTTGTGACATCAGGGTTACCTCATAAATATTAATTAGGCAGTTAAAAAGATCTCTTACTGTTCAGTGGTGAAAAACCATAAATGACGCCTATGGTCCAGTAGACACAATATGCGTGATAGACATGAAATAAACCCAACAAAAGAAGAAAAAGTTGCGTTCTTTGAAATGTTTTGAATGTTTTGCTTTCTGTCCTCGTTCTTGTCCTGAATATTTCTTTTATCATTGCCATGGCCTTATTTTATAATGAATGGGGAAACCTGGGGAGGAGTGTCAAACAAGCATTTTTACTCTCTCTCATTACAATGTGGTGAAGCCTTTGTAAATGACTTTGCGGCATGAGTCGGTGTGGCTGTTTAAAAATGCATGGGATTAAGGAGGAGCGGAACGCAAGCATATCAGCCGAGCTCAACCGAGTGCATTAGCGAAGGAGCAAGGACAAGAAAATTGACACTTGATGATTTCTTCTGCTGATGTGAAGGAATGTTCAATCACATTTAAAAGGCTATTTTTTTTTTTTTTACTAACACTCTCTCCCTCCCCATATCTGTCACTCTTTGACAAGTTCTTGCGTTTTGGCGCACCTATTTATAGTGTAGAACCGCCTCTCAGCTATCTGGCTCTGCTTCAGAAAGATTATTGTTCCCACCTGGACTTTAGAGAACTAGAAGCTCATAGTTAAAGTGCATTTCAGTCTCCTGAAAGTTCACAAACCAGACACTATATTGACGGCACTTATTTTCTGCTCTCTGATGCGGTCAGTTTCTGAGATCACAGCTCACCGCTGCACTGCCACTTTGAGGGCTTGATTTGAAAAACATCACTGCTGACTTTTTTTTACACTTTGCATTGAACAAAATGACACGGAATAAACCCATTAACAAGCACTAGAACATTTTATGCATCTCTTTATAGACAAAATAAAGCCTTGCACACCATCATAGCTTTTAAATATATATATATATATATATATATATATATATATATATATTATAGAAATACAGAAATAAAAGTTGTTGTTTTTTTATTGTCAAACCTCTATGATTTTTAACCCCATTTCTTATCTTTAATTTAATGAAGTGCGGCTGTGATACTCTAAAATGATAAAAAAAAAAAAAAAAAATAGTAGTGCTGTCAAATCAATTTATCGTGATTAACTGCATATGCATATGTATTTATAAATGCACACACATCCATGTAAATATTTAAGAAACATATTTATATACAAAGAAATATACACAATACACACATATATTATGTAAACACAAACTTTTATTTTGGACGTGATTAATCGAATTGACAGCACTAAAAAAATTATTAAAATATTATAAAAGTAACTTTTGCACTATATTCTAAGTCATATTAAAACATACAATAGGTTTGTTTTAGAAACGGACTGAATTTACAGTATGTCATGATTCACACATAATCTTCCCATTTCAGTATCATTATATGGAAAAAAGTTTTTTTTTTTTTTTGTGTTCAATGGAATAAAGTTGGAAGGAAATAACAGAACCACTTTTCTTTAAATAACATTTCTTATTTTCAGGAAATGTTTCTACAATTTTGTGCTGGATCTTTTTTTTTAATTTTTTATTGTATTAACAATGCGCTGGCTGTGGGCACCCTGTTGGTATTATTTATATATATATATATATATATATATATATATATATATATATATATATATATATATATATATACAAGGGGTATTATTTATATATTTCTTTATAAAAATCGAACCAATTATGTGAAAAGATGAGGTGTTCTTTCTGTCCTTGATGCATTATTCTCACTGTGTTGTAGAGGCCTCATGCTCTGATTATTAACATTTGACAGAGCTTTAAGATAGAGACTAAGGTAGAGTGATGTTGGACTGGTACTATAAATACTAACGCAATATAACTCAAAATGAACTGACAAAACCACATTAGAAAATAAAACACATACCAACAAATACATATGCACTAAGCAACCCAAAATCAATAACACAAGAGCCCAAGTGAGAGATCTAGATGCAAAGCAATATTCAGCCCAGCAATACGTAACAAAGGATGTGATCTCTGGGAGTTGGTCAAATTTTCTTCTAAGTAATTGTTTACTGGAGCAGTAGAGAAATTCTGCAGAAGGATGATTACTAATGTGGGATAAGATAGCAGAACATGAGCGTACATAAACGATCCATGGGGGAAGCTCTGCCTTTGCATGATAAGAGACGAAACAGTCTTTCCCTTCCTCTCCCATCTTCAAAAAATGATAGAATATAAACAATATGAACAGGCATCTCTAATAGAAATTTATCTTATCACAGTTTACCGATGTGCAACGCTGCAGAAAGTTTTCCCTTTTCATTTAGACCTCATTATTTTCTTCACTTTGGATCAATATCTTGTCATTATTGTCACTCTAAAGCTTTCTTTTTATTTTAAAAAAATGATAGTCATTTTAAATCCCTTTATATGGTAACGGGGGGCCTATGAATTCACTTGACAAGTATTGTTTTCTTTGCTGCAGATGTATTTTTTATTCAAGCAGTAAGTTTGGGTAAGACACATTGTTCTGGGGGCACTGGACAAAAATTAGTATAGTGCAAAGCCATCAATATTTTTTGGTCCTTATTCATCATTTTACACGTTTATCTGCTAATGGTTAATTTTGTCTAATTGTTAGAATACAGTAGCATATAGAAGCAAACTCACATAGACAAAAAGCCACCAAACTCCAATTTAATTTCAACCGATGTTTAAAAAGAGCTGAAATTGTATGTGGAGGTACCATAATAACTTGGGTGATTTTGATGTTTTTGAAGAAAGTAAAAAGATCTGATACAAACCACTAGTCAAACTTTTTTAAAGGATCTGAAGCCTGGAACCATTAAGTGTTCAGTCAATACTTCTCATTGCTTTGTGTTGCTGTATTGCACCTCGGCCTCTGCAGAAGCAGCTGAAGATATTAAATGCTTCTCATGTTATTTTTAGTGCAGACTGGAGAAGACAGATGGTACTAAAACCCGTGTAGTTTCAGCATTGAGGTTCATCTGGAATTCCCTGTTTATTCTGGCAAAGCGTGTGTTATCGCTAACATCTCCAATACCTAAGAAGTTTTTTGGCAGTTTTCCTTCTAAACTGTCTAGCATTTGAAAATTGAAGTTACTGCTTTGTACAGGAAAAGTTCACGAAGTTCAGATATTTCACAATCTTTCTTCTTTTTGATGTAGATACCACCTCTCTCCAAACATCCTGCACCATCTCCAGGATTGTTGGGTGGCAAAAAGCGGAGATGCTGGTGATGTGTGATGAGAAACAGCTGGTGCTCATTACCACTGACATAAATCTTTGACTGTCTTTTCTTCACCAGGATTACAGGTAGAGGTGTCTTCAAGGTTCAGTGCCGATTACCCAGCCTCACCCTTCAATGTTCTTCTCAGCTTGGACCTTTCTTCTATTCCTACTGTACATTTTCTTTACATTTATCATCTGGCAGTCACTCGCATCTTAGCTAAAAGACTTACAGCAATGGAAATTTTTCTTTTCAGTTGAAAATCTTAGCAAAATGTGAAAAGAAACTGCAAAAGATTCAATTAATCCCGAATTCATGCTGATTCTTTTTTCTTCTTTTCTGTTAACGTAAATGACAATGAATGATATTTTATCATTCAAAAGTTTGGGGTATATTATATGTAATGAAATGAATACTTTTATTCAGTAAGGATGCTATAAAAGTAAAGACATACAGTAATGTTACAAAAGATTTCTATTTCAAATGAACCCAGTTCATTTTTAAATTTCTATTCATCAAAGAATCCTGAAAAAATGTATCATGGTTTACAGAAAAATATTAAGCAGCACAATTGTTTTGAACATTGATAATAATAAGAATTGTTTCTTGAGCACCAAATCAGCATATAAGAATGATTTCTGAAGGATCATGTGACACTGGAGTAACGATGCTGAAAATACAGCTTTTCCATCACAGGAATAAGTTACATTTTAAAAGATTTTAAAAGAGAAGGAGATAAATTTAAATTAAGTCCTCTCCAAGGCATTTCTCCTATAACCCCACTGTGGATGTACCCAAATGTCCAGCACATCTCAGTCTAAAACACTTGAGATGAACAAGGAAAACAAAAAAAAGTTTTTAATAACCTTACTCAACAATTCAGTTGTTTTCTTTGTTATGCCAGCTCTCCTAAAAGAAGTCTGAATTCAATTTCTGGGTTTTTTCCATCTCAAAACAAGAAAAAAATGCTCTTATAGTCTTAGTAGCCATCGTGTGACAGGTTGATCAAAGACAGACACAGTGTGTTTGGGTCACAGGCTTCAGAGAGCCATTTATTTGAAATAAAATAAGCATAAACTATAAAAAGAATGGGAAAATGAAGTGTCCAAATGGAGTATGTCTGAGAACTGAAAGAGTCTGTTGTACACTCCCTTTGATTTGGATGAGGGGAAGTGGTCATTAATGCTAGCAGACAGCTTTCTGCAGATATTATAGACGTCTGGTTGGTACTAGAGGATGACAGAGCCTTTCACTGGCTTTTCGAACACAGATTGTCATTATTGAATATGAACATTTCACAATTATCACTATGGCTTTCCTAAACTCCCGCAGTGACCTTCTGCATCTGCTATTTGGCCAGCTTTGAAATGTGACAGACGCCTTCATCCATAGCCAGCTGTGTTGATGAGCAGATCTGAGCCCTGGTCTCCTGTTAAGGTCTGTTGGAGAGAGCTATAAAGAAGCCACATCTGCTTCACTGTCCCATCTGGAGGGTGGATATTTTCAGCTGGAGGAATTTCAGAGTGATGCATGATGCAGTCTGATGCACATCTGTATTATAAGCCTGATGGCATTCGTGTGATTTCACATTTTGATGTTTATGGAACATCAACATCTACTTTAGGGCAGTTTAGCTCTGTAAAACTTTTTTGTCACATCATTCTCTCATTCGTTTGGTTTTCGCCTGTTCCTTTCCTAGCTCTTTTAATTCCTTTTCCCCCTGCTGCTTTTGTTCAGCTTCTGAAGTATAATCATCATTAGTGTCGGAACTAACAATAATCAAATTACTCACTAATCAAATTAATGTCATTCATTTGTCACTGACAAAAATTTGCTTTTGAAACCTGCTGTAATTTAAATGCAATCATTCTGAAGGTAATTTATTAACACTCTGTATAAATTGCAGAGTATTATTTGTTAATCATAAAATAATTCAGAAACTGCCTTAGGAAATCTCAAGGCTTCTCTTTTATCTTGTTTTCTTACTATAGCCCTATATATTACAGGCATAAGAAGACCAACCTGATGGGTCCCCATAGTATGTTTCTCTGTTGTCTGGCATCTTTCATAAATGAAAAGACACTTTTATGCTTGAATATACAGTATGACATTTCACATTCCCACGACATGAATTAATCATGGTTTTTTTATTTTTTAAATAATTTACAACATTTGCACTAGTGTTGTCGTGTTGTTTTCAGCGAGTCATTTGGTAGTGTTGAAGGGATAGTTCACCAAAAAAAAAAAAAAATTCTGTCATCTATTACCCACCTGAATTTTCTTTCTTCTGCAGAACACAAATGAAGATTTTATTTTGAAGAATGTCAAGGAATGACAAAAACAACATTTGATCTTCATTCAATGGACATTTTCAAAATATCTTATTATGAAAGTAAGGTTTTGAACTACATGTGGGTAATAATTTTCATTTTACTGTAAATTAGACTATCCCTGTAAGGACTGTTTATGCTGAACATACCCATCAAATAGTGAAAATATGAATTTCTTATTTATATAAATTATTATTTGTTAAAAATGAACTGAACGTATTAATTTGTGTAACTATAAAAATCATGAGTTTAGTTAGGATAACTTTTAAATGATGTGTTGGACTTTGGTACAAAAGCATATAAAATAATTTTTTTTGGAAATATGTTTTATAATATCACACTTAATACTTTTATTACAGTACAAATATGTTTTACATCTAATTATATAGCTGTCACAATCCACCTGGAAGCAAGGAACGAGGGAGCGAGGAGTAATTCAAAAACAGTGTCTTTAATAAGCCAAACACGAATGAGACACAGGAACACAAGGGATGACGTTCAAGGACCGACAAACACTAACTGAATGGACTGGGGCTTTTAAAGACAGGACAATCAAGGAACTAAGGAGACACACCTGGAAACCAATTAACAATCAACATGAGGGAAAAACACACAGACAGGTCCATAATCCTGACAATACGCCCCCTCCCGGAAGGTGCATCCTTGCACCGTAGAAACATCCAAAGGGGAGGGGAGGGGCGGGGCGGGTGGGAACTAAGGAGGAGGCTCAGGAGGAGGACAGACACCCGGGAGGGGGCCGACAGACACAGTCCAAGGAGGCGACGAAGGAGGGAGGAGCCAGGGAAGAAACAGGAGGGATCCGGAGCAGAAGGAGCCACAGCCATGATGTCGACCCAGGGTGTAGCCGACGGAGGGAGGAGCCATGGAGGAGGGATGGTCGCCGACTCCAGGGGGCCGACCAACGGCGGCAGAGCAGGTGGTGGAGGAGCCAGAGGCGGAGACGGAGAGCCGAAGAGCAAGGGTGACGGGGAGGATCCGGTGGCCCAAGGTGGAGCAGATGGCGCCGGCGACCGAGGCGAAGATGGGGATCCAGATGGCCACGGTGGAGCCGGAGCGACAGAGGAGTGAGGAGGAGCCGAGTGGATGGAGGAGCCTGATGGAGCCAGAGGGACGAAGGGACGAGGCGAAGCCGGAGGAGTGGAGTCCCGAGGCACAGGATGGTCGATGCCAGACCAAGGCGGAGCCGGCAGGTCGAGGGAGCCCGGCGGAACCAGTGGGCAGATGGGCCACGGCGGAGAGGAGGGAGCTAGGAGCCATGGTGGAGCCGACGGGTTGCCGGGCCGAGGCGGAGTACGGGCCTCGGAGGCTGGAGGCGGAGATGAGGAATACTCCAGCCCCGGTGACGCTGGAGGATGGCAGACCCGTGGCGCTCGCACCGCATTGATGGTGGGCTGAGGGCGAGCAGAGGGACTGCCAGCCGACAGCGGTGGAGGAGGCAGGAGCGGGTGGGAGGGCGGGCATTTGTAAGCCTCCGGGCTTCCCGGGCTGAACTCAGGAATGGGAGCCATCACTGGAGTGCGCTTTCAAGGAGCAGGCACTGGAGGGCGCTCTGGAGGCGCGGGCTCTGGAGGACGCTTTCGGGGAGCAGGCACTGGAGGGCGCTCTGGAGGAGTGGAGCTGGCTGGGACCAGCGGAGACTAAGGAGATTCAGGAACAGGAGCCCTCCATGGGCCAAACTCCAGAACTGGAGCCCTTTCTGGGCTTAACTGGCGATCAGGAGCCCTCTCTCCCTTGCTGTGGCACAATCCACGCGCCATACTCAGCTCACCCTCAGCCGCGGTGCAGGGGGCAGAGCTCCTCTCCACGCTCACACTGTCCGCAGTATTTTCCCTCGAGGCGGGCGTTGTTGCCGGCTCACACACCTTGACTGACGTCATCAGTGGCTCTGGCTCCGCGGCGATCCTCAGCACTGTCGCTCCGTGCGGCGATGGCTCGTCGGTCGCGGTGGGCTCTGGCTCTCCGTCAGCGGTGGGCTCAGGCATGCGCTCCGCGCAGCGGGGAGATGGTGGGCTGGGCACTGGGTCAGGGGTGGAACTGGCGAGATTTTCCTGGGAACAGGCGGGGAACGGAGATCCATTTCTCGCCAGTGTCCACTCCACAAAGGCGGTGAAATTCGCTCTAGGGCCATCCTCGGACGATGGCGCTCTGCACACGGTGTTCAAGCTGGCGTTGTAAAATGCACAGAGCGCGTGGTCCAGGTAGGTGGTGAGGCTTGCCAGGACCAGAAACAGTCTGATGTGACCCTCGAGCGATTTCTCCCCCTGCTCCAGCAGGAGGAGGAGATATTTTGGGCAAAGGAGGGGGTCCATAAGGAAACACACAACGGAAAGAAAAACACTGGGAAAAAACGGGAAACAAAACGGAGGGTAAACGCAGAGGTTACTGTCTTGGGTCGGTCCTTCTGTCACAATCCACCTGGAAGTAAGGAACGAGGAGTAATTCAAAAACAGAGTCTTTAATAATCCAAACACGAATGAGACACAGGAACACAAGGGATGACATTCAAGCACCGACAAACACTAACTGAATGGACTGGGGCTTTTAAAGACAGGACAATCAAGGAACTAATGCTGCGTTCCAGGCAGGTTTTTGAGCCCGTAAGTCACGACTTCAAACCACGACTCACGACTTTGTAGCCTTCCAGGCAAGTCACGCCAAACCACCTGAGCGCAAGCTAGATGTAAACAAACCAGCATGGCGGACCATACAGGGCTTATGCTCATTTACAATCCTTTCTATCGCCAAAGGTGCTTTCCTTGCTTATTTGAGGGAAACGGAGGAGGAAAAACGGCGCATAAGGCAAGAGAAGCTGTTATACCTTTTATTTTACATTATTTGTATATTTGGAAATGTATCCGTAGGGGCTGCCATTGTTGTTTCACGTGCTATGTGACGTCAGAGCGCGGAACTGGGAGCACATCGATCTAGTACGAGTTCACGGGTGGGAAGTCACAGGTTTGACTGCCGTTCCAGTGCACTTTCACGGGTAGAAGGTTGGAAAAACACGGGTTACGGGTTGCCTGGAACGCGGGATAAGGAGACACACCTGGAAACCAATTAACAATCAACATGAGGGAAAAAAAACACGGATAGGTCCATAATCCTAACAATAGCTGAAATTTAAAGTATGTTTTTATTTTCTTAAACCTTGAATATTCACTGCTTTGAGTGTAAGAGAGAAAACTCCAAGAGTTGTTTCTGAACTTACTTCTCTCCACAACTTCCCACATGCAAAAAAAAAAAAAAAGAAGTATTTAGCCTTCCTGCTGAATCAATCATTAAGTATTTGCATATCATCAGGGAGAAACTAACCACATCAGAGTAAGTGTCAGATTTAAATGGAGATGCTTCTCTCGGCCTCACACACAGACTCACACAGGCCAGGTGATGAGCTGAAAGTGAGGCCAGTTCTCTGGTGTAATCGACTGAGCGAGGAAGGCTGGGTAATCCTAATAAGTTCTTGCTCTGTTTACATTCTACAAAATATGCCCCAGACAGAGCAGAAGCACTGTGTATTTTAGACATATGACCTGATCCTTTTTTCTTTGCTGACAGATTCTCCATCTGTGCTGTGTGGGGGAGTGACGCTGCTAACTAACTTCTTGCACTAAAAGTAGTGACCCACATTTCATAGTTGCTCAAAATGTTCATTGTTATTTTTATAACATGGTACTGCACATGCAGCTTTACCACTGAGAAAACTGATAATAATCAGATGATCTCTGTTTCATAATATTTGGAAGTGATTCATTTTAGTGAATCGATTCATTCTGAGGCATCACGTAAATGTTATAGTAGTTTTGATATTACACCCACAATATTGGTAGCTTATAATGTAATTAACTACATTTTCAAAAGAAAATTCTCAAACCTGTCTAAGTTGGATTTTGGTCATAGTTGGTTTTCCAGTTTGGTCAGCTTGTTTTTTTTTTAATAAGGATTTTGGGCACTTTTGAGATTTTTTAGAGTTTTTTACACAATGACTGTTCTCAACTAAGCTCAGATTCACAGAAAACAGTGTGATGAATGCTTTTAGTTTAATTAGAATTCAGTCAAAAAAGTTTGAAGTCATTTTTCTCAGTTTCAGTGTCAGCACTGTCGCTGCATTTTACATGTAAAGCAGTTACAGTTTCAAAGTAGCTTCCTCAACTCTGCATCTGTGCCAGATGATCTCAAACTGGAGCTGATGGAAACTCAAACTATAATGCAAATATGGTAAATGAGGCATATAAAAACACTAGAAGCATTAATTTGTGAACTTCAAAATGAAAGAGTTTAAAGAGATGTAGTTTCCGCATAAAAATGAATCTGTGCAGAGGTAATAGGTAGGAGTGGCCGGAGGGGGCCAGCGACAACTCATTATGAATAATTCATTTTCAGCACTAGATGAAAGTCCCAGTTTCTGCCTTTGATGTGCAGGCCACCAGACTGGTGTTGAGTTCATAGAAACCCAGGGCAGACCACCTCTGCAATGCATCGCCTTTTGTTTATTGACTCGTCTGAATTGCTTGGACTAGTTCCTTTAGTGAAAGACTACTTGCCAGATTGAGTAAAGATCCCTGTGGTCATTTCCAAAGAAACTCTCTACACCTTCTATTCGGCTCGCATATCATGGTGAAAATACTAAGAGGTGGGTTGCTGTGTATTGCAGTTCAATATCTGAAGTCAGCAAGGAACAGTGGAGTTTGACTGGTTTTTTCATAGCAGGAGAAATCACATTCTATAGTCACTATGCTTTCAGAATAGGAAAGACATCTCAAGTTCTGCCAAAGCTTGGTGTGTTTTTGTGTAAAGAAGCTCATGTCCTTCTACATTACACTATGCGAAAGCTGATCTGGGCCACTCTATACTGGATGGTCAAGGAAGTTATCAGTGATACAGGGGCCTCAACCAACCTCCAATGGGGCCTTATACAGTAGTTCTCTCAAAAATGAATGAAAACAATGTTGTTTGGATTCCAAAATTCTTTAAAATATTCTTATTCGTGTTTTGCAGAAGAAGAAGAAGAAAAAAGTTAAGCAGGTTTGGAACAACACAAGGTTGAGTTAACACTTTAACAAACTATCCCTTTAAGATGACTGGTCGAAATTGTTTCCCCTCTCTCATGGTGAGATGCTGTTGTAGTGGCTTAATAGCTGTTGATTCTATCAG
This sequence comes from Spinibarbus caldwelli, assembly GCA_039654775.1. NCBI lineage: Eukaryota > Metazoa > Chordata > Actinopteri > Cypriniformes > Cyprinidae > Spinibarbus > Spinibarbus caldwelli. The sequence goes on from CM077227.1 coordinate 24,927,990, forward strand.
GTATAGGGATAGACCTTAACCAGTAGCAGTTTGATCAATATTAGAATCTCCTTTTAAAAGCACTGGGGAACAGAATCCAATGGCAAGCAATCCACACTAATCTGATTCAGATTTCAAATCCGATCTTTAATAGTTCACACTCCTGTTAATTTTGCAAGTGATGAAATTTGATCTATTTGTCCAAATAGTGTAGTCAATTCCTGGTTTATCCAGCTTCAGACAATAACGCACATTTTGTGTAACATTACATATCTTGTGTCTGATCTGTTCTGCAGATGCGCTCCAAAGCACATTTCAAAGCACATATAGATATAGTTTGGATTGTACTGATTTAGGCTGATTTGATTTTTGCTGGATGTCTGAACAAAGCCTTTGAATTAAAATGTTCAGTGAAGAGCTGAAACCATCTTAATTTCAATGTAGTCTATAGTATTACAAGTCTAATTGAAATGTTAATAAAGAAATAGAACTTGATTGTTGAGAACACATTAAAAGAAACTCATTTATGACTCTCTGGTGGCTGTTGTGTTATGTTCTCTTTCTGAGAGTATGAATTGTCCTCTGAGAGTCTGTAAGACACAAATTAAAGATCTCCCTCTCAAGATAATCTGCATTGACATGCAAAGCCCTTAAGGCTTCTCTTTAGCCAAGACCTTGATGTGTCAATTAGATGCATAAACAGTTGTTACTATCACTGTGGTCTTTATAAGTAGAAAAAGCTTCACTTTGCTCACTATACAAAAGAGGAAACAAGTTTTCTTTGTTGCTTTTAGTGGATTTAAAACAGTTCATCATTAGTCTTTTGTTTTCCACAAGGTCTGATTTATTTTAAATACATTTTTTTCAAATAAGTCTGAGCTTACACATATTCGTAATGCAAATTTAATCACTCCAAGTTTTTCTCATATTATTTTGGATCACGTGGACTTCTGGTGAGAATACAGGCATGCTAATTATGAAAGTGGAAAAACAGACATGCATTAATATTGGTAAAAATGTATCGAGAGCATGTATATAGAAAGGTGGATAATGATTTTAGCTAACCTGATTATGTTTCTGTAGCAGGCTGTTTAAGAATATAACTGGCTTAATGAGTCAGTCTAGAGATAAATATAAAGCAATATAATATAACTGCTATGTGAAGGCTTCTCCCATGGGCAGTTTCACAACTGAAAATCTGTTCCACCCCCAAGCCACCGTCACGTCTTCTTTGCCATGCTTTCTTTCAATTACACACCTGCAGCATGAGGTGCTCACAAATCTCTCCGGTCTGTGTTTTTACAGGCCCATCTTCAGAACCGATTGTAGCCTGTTCTACAATAAAAACCTTTGTAGGTAGAAGATTAGAGACTCTGGCTGACCAACACTTTAAATTCACTTTTTCTGGTCCCCTCCTGTTATTACTGCATATCTCTTATTGAGTGTGTTGTTTAGATGCACAATAAAATGCTGAAAATGATCAAAAATAGTTTTTTTTTCCCCCCCCTCAAAATGTACAGAGATGTGCACAAGCTGTGCACTGCCATTGAATATCCCACCAGAATGGTATATTGGCAAAATGTTTTTCTTAACCATTTTTTGACATTCACAATAATAAAACACAATTTAAAGGGATAGTTCAACCAAACATGTAAAATGATGTCTTTTCATAATCAGTATAACATGTTACGAAAACCAGGAAACTGTCCTTGTAATTGTGCAACCGAAATCTTCAGCAGCTTGTGTCCATACACTTCACTAAAACTGTGATATGTGCAGACACTATCCAGTCTTAAAATGCTCTGAAAATTGGTTTAGTGTGTGTACATGGCTGGTCCAGCACGTTTAGAGCTCTCAACTTAAAATTGAGCGATGCTGTGTGCACTACTGGCTGAAAAAAAAATTGTTTCAGATGCATATTTAGATGTATCCAGTTCTACAGAAAAAGCATAATGTTAGCAATTCCAAAATCCTAGATTTGACTCCTAGTGAACTGACAAAATATTTTGGATGCACTGTCAGTTGCTTTGGATAAGCGGGTCTGCCGAATGAATAAAAGTCGAGAAAAGTGTGTCAGTGTGGAGGATGAGAGCCGTAGGATTTTTATTTGCTTCAGAGGTAAAACTTTAATGTAATTTATTCCAGTGTGACCAGCTCACAGCCAACAAAATCTTAGAACTAATGAACTTGTTAGCAATGAGGAATCAAAAGAACTCTTAAGTGTTGCTCCAGCTATCATATAACAAACACATGCTAGAAGGAAAAACTGGCTACTGTTCACTCCGGGGGAACGCTAAACTTGTAGTTTGTGATAGCCAGAGAACTGTGGACAGAGGGAAAACATCGATCTCTTGTCTCGCACAACTCCATTTTCTCATAATGATTTCTTATTAGCCCATGGCACTTCAAATACAGCAATGAGATGACAAGCGATGCACAACCTCTTTTTGTGTTTATAGACTTTTGTTTCTTAGATGAGCATAAAAAGTATCTTTCTGTGGTATTTCCACTATTTGCGTGTCCTTTCGCCTGTCATTTGGTTTTATGGGGTCCTTATTACTTGCTGAATCAATGTACAAATTAACCAGCTAGTGAGTGAACAACATCCATTTAATCACCAAACTGAATGACGCCTCAAAATTTGGACGTCTGCCTCTTTTTGGTGTACAAAAAGGGCGTGGGAATACAATCCTGGTGGCTGTGTAAAAAACTGAGCTGTGGGGCAGGTTCTCAGGGCACCACAAGGTGCTTTGATTCACCACCGCAGGGGAGCCGCAGCACGATCCTAAACGCAATGACACATGACTTTGTGCCTGACGCTTTGGACAGGTGCACGCAGGGTGATTTATGCCTGCGTCATCTCCCAGGTCCCCAGGAGCAAATATCGACTGTTTTTTTTTTCCTTCTCAGCTGAAAGCAAATGGGAGCCAGCAATTTCTTTATTTTGGGAGCCAGTACAAATGGAACCTGCAAAGATGCAAACACTACTGACAGGGAGCATTTTTCTCCAACCAAATGCCTGCTCTCAGAAAAAGTTTAATAGGTTACTATATTGATTTGTTATCCCTCTACAGGCTTTTGTGTGCAGGTTGAACATTCTCACATGGCAGGTGCTCTCAGATTCTGTTTTGGGTCATTCTTTTCGGAATGCCTACGTTTGCATAGCGAGATTGATGGCCTACTGGGGTAATATCAGCACCGACCACCTGCCTAGCTACACAGCAGTGCTAATTTGATCATATTTTTAATGGATTGCATATCACTGTGTGGCAATGCTCACACGGCTTGTGAGATTTCGATAATTTGGGTTTTTTGTCTTTATACATTTGCTCATTAGAGGTTAGATAAAAGTGAAAAATGATATTGTACCACTTTTAAGAGAATGAAAATGAAAATTGTATCAATTAACTAACCCTCATGTTGGTCCAAACTTGATGCCTTAATTTCCTCTGCGGGACAAAATAGAAAGATTTATGATAAATGTCCTTGTTGCATTTTTTGCATATAATACAAGTAAGAGTCTGTCAAGCTCCAAAATGCACAAAAAAGCAACAGAAAAAGTATTGTGAAAGCTGTCCATATGAGGTCCATATTAACATTATATCAGAATATGCCATGTTGGACAATAATTAAATATTTTTACTTTGTTACTGTAATTTTTCACATATCTGTACTTTCATAGAGTATTTTCATTTCAGAAAACTTTTACTTCACTACAATTCAGAGCATGATATCTAATTTTAATCTAGTACATTTTCATAAAGATATATTGTTCCTTATAATTTTGAAATTCAAATATCAGGCATATTAGCGATGTCTGATTTATGAAAGATTAATTCTTTTGAGCCGATTCATTTTAATAAACTTACTGAATCAGTTCACAAATTGATTCAGTGACAATTCAACAATTCATTAGTGTATTGGACTGATCTGATTGCAGCTGTTCATGAGTCAACAACTTTCTGATTCATTAAAGGGGTCATGAACTGAGAAATCAAAACTCCCTTGATCTTGACATATAAGAGGTCATTGGGCTATAAAAACATCCTATAACTTTTAGAACTCAAAAGTTTCTCTTTTTCTAAAAACAGGTTGTGGAATGTGCCACTTTATAACGTAATAGCTACCTGGTCTCATGGCATAAATCTACCTGGGTGCACTTTTTAGCGAGACGTGAAATGTGTACCAATAAGTACATATCACTGCAGTTTCCAAAAGTAATGAACACTAGAGGCAGTAAAACTCCGACACCTTTTATTCATTTTCACACAAATTTACAGAGTTTCGATTAATAAAGCATAATTTTCGCACAGTTACTTTAAGAATATCATGTTATGACTTCAAAACAATATTACTATGCTGGGAGATTTGAAAACTGATGCTTTTGAACGTTTGAACGTTTTGAGCATCACACATATCCTTATCTATCTATCTATCGATCGCTTATCCTTATTACACATATCATATCTATGGGTTTTCATAGACAGTAGGTTTGTTCAGTAGCTCATGAAGTACGAAGACGAACTTGAGAGGCGAGGAGCTCCGGTTCGAATCCTGTGTAACCACGGTTCGACAAAGCAGTTCAAATCTACGTAAAAGGAAGTTGAAATGGCACGGTTGCATCTACAAATACGTTTTCATATCAGTTTTGTATTTGTTAACACTATCGGGTAGGTTTAGGGTTGGATTTGGTGTAGGGCATATTTCCAACACGATACAGCATTAAGTTTTAGTGACAGTCCCCAGATATTTTAATTCTGAACAGCCGCAATACGTACCTGAAGCAACGTAATAAAAACACAGCAATACGTACCTATATCAACGTAATAAAAACGTGCCAGGGCTCACTTATTGAACATGTTTTAGCGCCACTCAGTGGACATTTCTCTTTGAAACTGCGGCGAAACGTGCAGTAAAGTACGTAAAAACGGTGTTGCACAAAAAGTGCACAGAGGTACGTATTTTTATGAGACCAGGTTGTGTAATAGTGTGGCTAATCCCCGCCTCCACAGAAGAAGATCAATGTCTGCTTCTACATTACTGCCTGTTTAGCCCCGCCCACTGATTCAGTCATATAGTAGGTAAATAACAATTACACATCTTTAAACAGTACAATTACAATGCTAATATTTAGTAGCTTTTTTTCCGAACCATATCGCATTGTTAGAATTAATTGTTTCATACCATTTCATATTCTCGCCAATTTTGAGAGGGCTATTTTTATATTGTATATTTATTGCTTTTTATCATTTTTTTTTTTTTTTCTCTCATTTTGGAGATTGACAAACCAGGTTTCCATTTGTGTCCATTATTTCCCAAAAGGAAAGCACATGAGGGTGAGTAAATGCTGACCGAATTTTCTAAACTCTTCATTTAACTTGCGTAGCAACTATTGAATTCAGCAGTTATAGAGACAGTTTAATATGATAAAGATTTCAATTTAAAGCCGTCCTTCTCACACAAGCTCTCCTCTGTGGAATGTTTCCTGTGTCCTCTTACAGGAAAATGCGCCTCTGTTCCATCACATAATTGCATTAGGTATTATCAAACACAGATACAAGAGCTCGCTGGAGCGTAGCAGGCAACTTCAGCTCAGGGGGGCAGTCTGAGGCATGGCCTGCATTGACATCACCCTCCCTCAAGGAAGTAATAGACTGTGGATTATGCATTATTGAATAATAAGGAAGAGAGAGGAGCCAAGGCTGATTCAATTTCTCCTATAAATATTTTATTTTTCATTCACCTCTCACCAGATTGGCCCTTTCTCTCCTCTTTTCAGCCACTTAATATCTTAGTCTGGTCACAGATGGCTGCAGGGGTGTCTTGAATAGATCGTGTGGTGTTGGCAAAGGTCCTGGATATGAGAGCATCTGTTGGGAGGATGAGCCTCTGACATGTGGATCCTGGGTGGAGAGCAGTGGTAGCACATCGGTGTAGCCCTACATGCAGAGCAAGTGTGGAACTCAATCAGATTTAAATTCAAAGTCTGTGTCAAGATGTTATATGTACAGACACGAGAGGCCAGGTTTTGTCACGTGCATTATGGATGAAGTTCGAAAATACCATGAATCAGCATGAGGCCTATAAGAAATGATTCGTTAATTTATACCAGGGTATTTTTGTGCTCAAGATCCTCAAATAAATACCCTTGTGAAGGTCAGCCTTACTAAAATATAAAGGCGACCAATTATTATTATTATTATTTTTATTTTTACTCATAAAGCACCATTTATAGTGTTTAGAAAATTATTGAGTGACATTATATTAACAACATTTACAAAATTAAATAATTGGCTTGTATATTATATTATATTATATTATATTATCATCTTTGGATTATTTTATGATTAACTATTTATGATAGCATATATTTTATTTAAGCATTCTTAATGTTATATGTTTTAATTTTTCAATAAACTGATCTTACATCTTACTGTTAAAAACTGGGGATGTTAATCTGATTTCGATATACTTTTTGGAAATCAGAATGAAATAAAAATATTTGATTCCCAAGATTCTCAAATATGACTATACTATGTGAGAGAAAAAAATAATAAATTAAGATAATTTATTTATTCCCCCACATTAAACATTTGGCTTTTAAATAATCATTATGTTAACATATTATATTACATTATAATATATTACGATCTTTGAAATATTTTAGAAACTATTTACAATAGCATAGCATATATATTTTTTCATGTTATATATTTAAACTGATTTTATACCTTACTGTTAAAAGGGTTATCAGTTTCAGAATCTCATGATTTCCATATAACTTTTGTAAAGCAAAATGAAACAATAATATCAAATTCACTCTAAAATCAAATGATTTATGGTGTAAAACATTTCATGTATTCTGAAAGCCCTAAAAATATTATAATAAAAATTATGATGATGATCATTATTATTCTAAAAAATTATTAATTATTATTAATTATTAATATTAATTATTAATAATTATTAATAATTTCACTCACAGACCCCCATGCATGTGGACCCTCATGGGACCTGGACCCTGTTTTGAAAACCCCTGATGTATACTTCAAAAAGAGTTGAGAGGGTCTAAAGAGTGTTGATGGGAATATGATTTTGGATTAATCTCTCTCATCAGTTGAAGAAGAAATCATCATAAAAGAGACATGGAGACAATTATTTGTTATCTAGCGCCTCATCTTTAAAGTTGTATTAATCAGCCAAGAAACCTTTGAATCAGGCAGCCCCATTACTATGCACTTGGAGAGCACTCTTATTATAGCTGGTGGCTGTTAAATCTCTCAAACACATTCCCGACTAAAGCTATCTACAACTTTGTTCTCCTTCCCTTTGAGCTATCTGAAGGTCAGGTTTGTTTGACAGATTCCGTTTGCCCGGGAGCTTGAGAGCCCCACTTCCCCCTGTGCACCGCTTCTCTGTTGGCTTTGCATGATTGGGTCATCTGTTTGATCCTGCATTGATATTCAAAGTACCTTTTGAAAGTGAAGCAATATGAGGCTTTCTGCAGCCATCATTTCATCCACCTTAAAGGTGAGATGCTATCAGAGCTTTCATCAGCAGCAGTCCAACGAGGTCGACTACACACGTTCACAGGCTCTCAAGGGAACACAGCTCTCATAAAGACAACCATTTTATAGCATACAGTTTCAGACTCAGGAGGCTTTATGGAAAATAAATAGTCGGAGTTGAGGTTTGAACATGAGACTAGCTGGTGTTGAAAAACTGACTTGAGGAAGATGACAGTTTAATGTTTCTCCATTGAACTGTCACCATCTTGCTTGCATGTTAAGTCTATTAATACAAAACCATAGCATTGATTTCTGTCCCTTTAATACAGAGCACTTATACACTGTATTGACTTTTCAATTGATCCTTTTGGGTTTTTCATGAGCATCAACTCTTGAAACTCTTTGCTAGAGTTCAACATGGTTTAGCAATGTAAAAATATACTTTAGCATAAGAATACACATACTGTGTACATATATAAATACACATTTTCTCAATTTTACACTAGGGGAGTACAAATAAGGCATATATAGAAGTGCTGTGTAAAGTGCTGAAACAGAAATTAATGCTACTGTATGATTTTCCAATAATGAACTTAACATACAAACAAGATTGAAAGCTAGATTGCAAAAAGAATTGCCATTGATAGGCTTATACTCAATGATATGGAAATAAAACAAGCAATATATTGACAAAGACAATGCAGAGCGAGAGGGAACAAAAATAGTACTCCACTTCAAAAAAAGAACTCCTTTAATATTTGATGTGTAACATCCTTAATGAAACATTACTTTACTAAATTGCCCAGCCAAAGCCCCCCACGTACAGATGTCTGGGTTGACAGCAACAGTCAGGCCACGGAAATCAAAACAACGAGGAGGAGAACGAGGGAGAGACAGTGAGTGGGGCTACCACACAAAGGATAAACGCTAATTAGTTTCTCTAATGGAAGAGCACAATTTAAGCAATTACAAACCAGGAGACACGCTCATGAATAATCCTGCCAGGGCGGGAGGAATGGAGTTCTTCAGAAGGTAAAGCTCTGAAGTCTTTCCTGCCGCTATTCAAAGGAGGTTTCGCTTTGTAGAAACAGACAGAAATGATGCTAGTTTAGAGTAGTGAAGCAATGAAGATCACTTATCAACACGGTCTCTTTCCTCCAGCATAATACAATCAGCATGAATCAGATTTTAATATACTAATTGGCTGATTTGTGCTGTATTTATTTACTTACTTATTTGGCAAGAAGTCGTGTCATTTCTGAGACAATGTAGGCCTGCACTCATTATTACAAAATTAGTCCCTTAAGGATGATACAAGACTGCAAGACATCCTATCAAGGTCTATTTTGCCCTGCTGACCGGCTAAATGTACATTATCCCTTACAGCCTCAGTTTTATGTAAATGCAGTTTTCTCCAGCTTTTTCTTATGCAAATATGTAAATTAAACGCCTGGACAAGCACAGTAACTATATGCATTTGTTGTACCTAAATAAGCACATATTTCGATAAAAATCTTTTAATGTAGAGTAATGAAGAAATTCACATCCACAATTTGCAAAGATTAGATTATTCAGTATTATCAGGCAATGGAAACGAAACCTGCTTTTATAACAGAATAAACACTACATGATATTGTATAAACACAGAAGTGGATAATTACCGCCTCTGTAGCCTCCAACCAAACAAAAATGCAGCAGTTGTTGCATTTTTTTTTTTTTTATTTGTAAATTATAGTAAGGCATGTGTTTCTGAACATTTTCGCGAGGTGATTATGAGCATGTATATGTTAAACAAACAGGCCTCGGTTCAGTTGTTAGCGTTGGCTCCTCATTATGGGTGTAATGAAACAAATCCTGCTAGTCGTGCTTCAGTGGCACACCAAGTAGAAGAGATGTGTCCGAGCCATGTTTCTGTCTGTTGTCTCTAATTAGCGCATTCATTATACAGGGACCAGAGACAGGCTTCAGGTTTCTATGAAGAGGAGCAATGCATCACAGTCAAAGCACAAATAATACATGATGGTTCAGCATTTCAACCTGTCTGCTTATTCAAAAGATGCAGTTTTCTTAAAATACAATGGGGTCTGAGAGTATTACTGAAAATTCTGATATATCTTTAAAATTTCTTTAATATTATGTTTGATTCATCAATAAAATATCACTACTACTATTACTGTCTGCAGTTAATAAAAAAAAAAAAAAACATTTAACATTAACAGCATTTTGGTATTCACTATTTTTTGACCAAACTAATACTAAAACAACTAAAGACTTGCTGTGTTATTTTTTTATTGCAATTTTAAATAAACCATCAACAACAGGTGTGTTGTTTTGTTTATGTTTGGAAGGCTGCTTTGGGGTTGCCATGTCCATTTATCATAAGCATCTTTGGGCTTGCTGTTTAGGTTTAGCTCAAAAAGCGATCCGTTTTATGGAGTCATTAAAGCAGGTGCAGGTCGCGATATTTTTGCATGTGGCCTATTTCCAAGATAAAGCAGTTGGATTTAAGTTTATTATGTGCTTGTTCTTATTTTTCTTTTTTTTTTCTACTAAGATCTGGCAACACAAATGAGTCAAGACATACCTTGCTCCCTGTGACTTCTTGCATCGAGGATACAGAAGTCACATAAATGTCCAAATACGTCATTGTTCAGTTTGGTTTTATACACAATGTGTAGAATTTTTGTAAATACGGTTGTCACTACCTGAATGAGTTATTTCGGTTGTTGAATGCGGTTGTCGCTTACCTACATTGTGTATGTGGCCTTAAATATTTCCTTTTTATTTTAAGTCATAATATTTCTTCATTTTACATTTGTCAAAATTCTAAAATGTTCTTTATTTCGAGGCTTAAATGTCATTGTGCTTTAAGGCTTTTGGTTGCCCTGAACAGGAAGCTTTATTAATTTTGCAAATGAAAAATATTTCTCTTCCACCTTAACATCTACTAGTCTGGCCAGTAATGCCCTCTTCTATCTTCCCTCCCACAAATTCACTGGTCCATATCACAGGATTTTCTGGTAGCATTGAGGAAGTTGTTATTTTGGTGGTTTCAAAGATTGGAAACTGTGCAGACTGCGTGACTGCTTAGGGCTTTCCATTCACACCCCATTACTTACATACCTACAGCCTGGCCTGACCACTCTGATCTGCCGCCCGTGTCCTCACATTTGAGGGAACAAACTCACTCATCCAAATTATGGATTCTCTGTGTTCTAGCAGTGGAATAAACTCCTAGCCTTCACTGTTTGTTAAGCTTAAAACCTCGCAGTATGTCACCACATCCTGAAAACAACCGACTTAACATGAAAAGGGCAGAAGTTAAGCGTACTCTGGGGCTTTTTCAGACTGTCAACTTGAGTGAGCTTATTCCTAGAGAGTGTAGATGTGAAGTAAACATGAATGTGAACCCATCGTTGTAATTAAGGCCACAGAAGAGACACTGCGTGGCACAGTGTGAATAAGAAAACCTGTTCACAGCACCATGACATCAATAGCAGCAATGAGCCTCTGCAAATTTATTCAGACACTCTATGTGATAACTCATATTTTTGTAGTCTCAGCAAACTTAATGAGCATTTGTTCATATGGATGGTGGAGCTGTCTTGCATGGCACATTATTATTTTTAAAAAAAATCAGATTTGTGTTAGTGCTAATGCTTCTATTTGTATCAGTGTTGTATGATTGGAAATTCACAGAAATAGTGGAGACTGGGATAATTGTAACACTTTTGGCTTTAACAACCATAACTGTTTTTGTTCGGCTACAGTATTTATCTGAAACTGTAATCTTATTTTAGTTTAAAATCTACTATGTTCTAAGTGGTTAAACATCCTTTCTTGGTCTTGCCTACCAAAGCTGTTATACAATTTCAAATCTGCTTCTACATACTAAGATATGCTCTATGCTATGTACTTATCTGCAAATTTTAGAAATTGCTGTAGAGTCCATTCACTATTAGTAACATCATTATTCTCTGGAATATTTCCTGTCAGAAAAATATGAAATAGTCTTGATGTTTTTCAAGATGAGAAGTGTTTTTTTTTTGTGAATGCATCTGAATCAGGCCCAGTTTGTGATAAAAAAAAAAAAAAAACAGTGGTCAGAAATCATAATCTATCTCAATGTCTATGTTAACATGCTTGACTGCATGTGAATGAACTTTGAAATTCATTTTGTTCCAGCACAGTTCACATTTCTCCAGTGCCACTCTTTTCCCAGCCCTAAACTTTCTACTGCTCCCAACTTCAGTTGTACATTTCCATTTAAAAATGCAAGTGGCCAATGGAGCGAGAGATAACCCATCAATCATGGGCTGGCTGGGAGTAAGCCTCCCCTTTCACCTGCCAACCAATGGAATGACAGCTTGCCGTCACCCAGCGTCTCCTGAGAGTCTGCCTCAGCAAACATAGCGCGAGCCGCCCACAGGGTGACAAATCTTGCATTTCCAGAGCCCTGTGGAGTCTGGCTGATGTACTTGCTGTACCAAAACACTCTTTGTCCCCAAAATGGGATATATGTTGGAGGGCTGAGAATCTGTTCCAATGAAAAATGGGCGGCCGTTTTGCAGTCCATGTAGTTCTGGATGAAACTATTTATGCCTGAACCAAAAAATAAAAAATAAAATTTATAAATATAAACCACTAATGTATGTTTCTAATGTAACTTGTTGGCCATCAAGCAAGTTACTCTTTTTGAATACCTTTATAGAATTAAAAAGTGAGATTTTTGTGGCTTCCTCAATTAACAATTAATTACAATTATCTAATTAATTAATTATCTATTTAAATATAATTAGTCATAATTATATGCAATCATTTCAACGTGTGAAAACCTTTTAAAATTGTAGCACTTTACTTTATTCATGTGTGTGGGGACTACATGGTTAATATTAATGATTACTGATAATATACATGATTAATATTCATTGATCTTAAAGGGACAGTGCACCCAAAAGTGAAAATTCAGTTTAACTACCCTCATGTCATTCCAAACCTGTATGACTTTATTTCTTCTGAACCCCATTGACTTGCATTGACTCGATGGATGGATAGATCTATGATAGATAGATAGATAGACAGCTGATACTAGATACTAAAATAATAAAATAGCTGATTTTATGTTCTACAGAATAAAGAAAACTGTACAGGTTTGGAACAACATGAATGTGAGTAAATTGCATGGTTTTCATGTATATTCCATCCTTAAATGTTCTGTTTTGCAGATGGATTTTGGAAATTAGCACCTAGAAATGCTATTTTAATGATTTTTTGAAGGGCAACAAATGGCAAGCTATCACAGAACAAATCTTAATTGCTTGTTTTTGTAGTTCTCAGAAACCCCTTTTGACCTTCATACTTGTGAACATGTCATAACTGACTACATGATGTTATTTACATCTCATTAAACTACTGCGAATAATCATGAGTGCATTATCTAAACATTTGAGTTCTCTCTCCATTCTTAACTGCACTTTCACATTCACTTTGTGACTAGTTTTGTTCTTTCTTTCTTTTTTCCACAGCGTGACTAATCCAGCACAACAATGCCGCTCTGAGAAAATTCTGCAGAATTTGATAATGTGATCAGAAGAATCTTGTCTTTCATATTGGCTTTCCTCCTGCCTCTTGCACTTTTCCAGTGTGACAAAATTAAAATGGCTGATTTACATTAATGGTCCTCACAACTTCAGCGCGTGGCCTGCTGTGCACTCGGTGGGGTTGGCCCGCATGAAAAATCCCTTTATTAAGCTGTCACAATTTTAGCTAGAAAAATAATGTCTGGATAAAGACATAAATACATGCAAAAAACTTGGATTTATCAGATAATTAATGCGTTCCGTACCACACACTGTGCATGAATGCTCGAGGGGGCTGGTTCCCTCTGAGGAAGCATTATACACCTCGCTCCAGAGATTTGACTGTGTATAAAACAGCTGCTTTGATGTAAAACATGATGAAGTCACATGTAATGTCCAATTTCACATCTATATGAGCAATTATAGATCTCCTGAACCTTATGCATGCATCTTTGACCTGACCTATCTGACATTTCTTTGCTGTACTGGTGATTTAAAGTATCTCATACATGTTTAAGACCATTATTGTTAACATATGTTCCCTTCAGTCCGCTCTTCCAGTGAGCTGTAAATTGTCCCTTGGACTAGAATAAAGTCAGAGAAAGCTGTGCAGAAGTAATGAGGCGAGCAGAAAGGGATCTGCCCAGAGCAATCGTGGAGAGGTGAGGAAGCTGAGTTCCCTAACGGAGCATCATGCCCAGAGTCTGGAGAAGACTGCTGAGAATGGAGTAGAATGAGGATTAGTTTAAGGATGTGTGACTTTTCCTCTGTCTTTGATGTTTTGTTTAGGTCCCTGTGTCTAGTTAATGAACAGGGATGTGGTGCTCTGGGTGTCGTTGCAATGCATTGTGGGAACTCATCAGCAGTCGTGGGAGAGGTGAGGATTCAGAGTCTCCATTCTGTTTTCTAATGGGAATTTCTGGGGTCTGAAACTAATACATCATTCATATTATTGGAAACAGCTGATTCAATCCCTTTTACATAATCGGCGAACTACAGTAGAGTGATTATATGATGCTGAAGACTATTGGATTAATGGCTGCTGAAAACCCAGCTTTGCCATCACAGGAAAAAATTACATTGTAAAATATATTAAAGGTACGTTAATAAGACAAAAGTGCACTAAAAACAGAAATGTTATTCCTTTGCATTTTTGAAAAGCTTCACATATAGGCAGCAATGTTGTCAAAACAATCCCCATTCACATGGAATCCTGAAAACAACTAAAAATGCTGTATTAGGACTGCCAAATCAGTAGTTGGCGATTTCATTTTGTAAGGAAACATTACACGCCTGCGCACATACCTAGAGACTAAACACATAATACGTATGCGCATGACAACCGTTTTCACAAATTCACATTTTTGTACAGGTAGTTTACATGAAGATGATCATTTTCAAAAACTAGCACTTTGAAACCAGTTTTCAAAAATTCAAAAATAAAGTCATGTAAACGCCCCCTAGAATAGAAAAATTGTTATTTGAAATTGTACTATTTCACAATTTTACTCTTTTTACTGTATTTTTGATTTCATATATTTCTATATAGACTTTATATTTATTTGCTTATTTATTTTTATTTGTATTTCAGTTTTAGTAATTACATAGTATAAATAAATATATAATAATAAAAGCTAACCTTTTGCCTTGTGTAAATTCAATTCCCTTCTCAGTTTATACAGATGGTTTTTATTTGAACCTGTTTGATTCTGAATTCCAAGGAACCTTCAAAAGCATGACATTTTGACGAGTTTAACCTAATCCTCACAAGGATATGGCACACATTCGTGTTGGAGGGGTGAAATGAACACATCTAAGAGGGTTGCAGCATTTCCTGTGAACCACAGACTTTAGACGACTGTCACTGATGACTGAACTGAAATCGGATTTTGCTAAGTGGAGGAAACGTGACCTACCGAGAGAAAGGTATGAGGTAGAAACCTAAGCTTTAGAAGACTAGTTCACAAAAAATAATACCAGCATATAATTGTGTGTTGTTCACTGCAGGTAGTTCTAAGGATGGAGTCAGAGTCAGAAGTCAGAATCCTCTCTAAACACAGTAAAATTATGTGTTTATCCTCAATACATTACGAGAATTGGCAGATTTGTTGACAGCATGAATGGCAGGTTCAACAACATCTCACTGGTTAACCATGAATTGCCATTATCTGCAACAACGTTCCTTGAGTGCCTTGAATGACAAGGCAATATGCAAGTGCTGCAATCATGATGCTTGGTTATATGAAAGTTGTCAACTACAATTGGTGTCACCCAATTACAGCACAATAAACAAGCACTAAAACCCTTGACTGCAGTGAATTTGAGCGAACGAGCATCTAAAATGAGTCGCTTTTGCTTTCAAAACACTTGGTGCACACAATGAAAACATTATTGCACTATTTTAATTTGATAACTAGAGTTTTAGTATGTTAGACTGAACTAAAAGGGCTCAACAAACAAAACTAAACTTGACTTATATCTGATCTCGTGGTTTACAACTCAACTGCTAAGACTTAACTGAGCCAATAAGACAGCACTCAAGAGTCACATAAATGTTGAACTGCTGTGGCAGATTTGAAATATTATCATCATAGATCAAAAGTAGAGAGCCAAGAGCTTTTAACACAGGAGGTGTAGAGTAAGGGCTTACATTAACTCTCCTGGGAGGCTTGTCATCATGGTTTGAATACTTTTTAGAAATGAGCTCTTTCTCACAGACAGTCTGGCATGATAAAGGAAACATACAGCACTGACAGTCTAGAATGAACAATGTTCTGGACTATTTTAACGCCTACAGCTCAGCTGTCAGTGTACGTATGCTTTCATTGTGGCTGTGGTTGGGCTTTATCAAAACACAGTGATATAATACAAAGAAAACTTGTTAGAACAGATGGAATGTATGCGGCAGACGACACAGTGAATACAAGTAGAATTGCAACTTGCGTTGTACAACAATGGTGCTCATTTCAGATTTATAATAATACTGTACATCAATAGGGCATCATTTATCAAATTCTTCAATGAACTGCACTGTTGTACCTTTACAATAAAAAATACTGCGCTTAATCATGCTATGGTACATCTGTAGTTATCAAACAGCAGAAAAAAGTATGTGACCCTTTGTCCCTTGAATAAAGTTCTGCATTGCTTTTCTTTCATCTCAGAGCAATTTGCTTTCTGTCACTCAGTGGACATGCTCAGAGCTTAATGCTAAAGCCACGGAGAGACAGCAGCAAAAGTAGGACAATGTCTTATCTTTTTTTCTTTCTTATCACGGTTACTGATTACATTTCATTACTAACTGCATTTTTAAGGGAAGCGCTTGGATTGTCATAATCATTTTTTTTATCTTGCCTTTTTAATTATTCCAGAAATGTGTTACAAAATAAGTGTTATAAAATAAGTGCCTCTTTCCAAAGACTGTTCTGAAGCATCAAACTGAAATATCCCAGGATCCAATGTTTAGAATTATTTGTATTTTTAGTTTTATAGTCTATTTTATAGTCTATTTTTTTTAGTCTATGTTTTTAGTTTTAGTAATTTTGTTATGTGCTTGTCATTTTTAAAAATATTTTTATACTGTAATTTGTAATTTTAGTACTTCAACTCAAAAATGTGTATTTTTTAAAGTTTTCTATCTAGTGTTTATATTTTATTTTATTTCAGTTTTATTTCAATTACAGAAAAACTTTTTTTTTCTTTCTCTTTTTTTGTTTTTGTTTTATATAACAAAAAGAACACTACAAATCCTGTGCTATAATTAAGCAATTTTAATAATAAAAGTGTTTATTTTTGTATTTTTTTTTTAATTAATGTAACTTTTAAAATACCTGTTGACTTTATATTAGACTGAAAAACATTTTAATAGCACCAAACATGAATTTGTTAAAAATAAAAGTTAAAACTTTTTTGCAACAAAAGTACAAGAGGTTAAAAATCATTCTGTGTAGGAAGAGGACTGAAATATCTGAGGGCATTATGCCACTTATACTGCAAATTTGCCTTAAGTGATTTAAAAAAAAAACCTGATTGATGTATCATTCACATTCACATCAAGTACATGAATAAGCATCTGCATAATTAATCAATTAATGATTTATGCAGTCTGAGTCTGTGGCTGATGTTTAATTTAACAGCAACACACAAACAAAATCACAACTGTTTCTTACTTTGTTGTGGCTAGTCGTCAATCATTGTGCCTGACCTGGACCTTAACTATCACCTGTCTGTCTCACTCAGTTTGTCTGTAAAATTCCTTCTATTGGAAAGTCATTTTCTCCAATCTCTGATTCTACAGATGTGAACCAAAACACCTGAGCCCATATCAAATCATCCTGACGCACCTGGTCTCAAGTCAGCACAGACTCTCCAATTCAAAAAGAGCAGAGATTCTCCAATGAGTTCTGGAAGTTCATAATTTTGTTGTGAATTTAGGGGGAAAATTATAAATCATTTACCATAAATCGTTAAATTATAAAACATCAGTCCACATTATTCCAAAGAAAAAGTTTGTCTTTGTAATCTTCCTCTGATTTTTTATTTATTTATTTATGTATTTTTTTGTCATTTAGGCTAAAAGTGTTATTAGATAATGTTAACAAATAGCCATTTAGCTATTTTAACAAAAACTCCATTCTTGTATGTAATTCTGTGCGTAAAATATCTGATTGTCCAGTTGATTCCTGCTCTATATGTTTTGTCAGTGAATGTCCTGTTTCACTACATTACAAAAATAAAATTGGTTGTAAATGGCAATTCACATTGACATGTTTTTGGACAAAGTGATGGAGATAGACACAGAAATGAGGCCAAAAGCTGTCAAAAAGTATTTATGAGAGCTGTCATGTTACATTTAAGACGACATTCTGAAGTACAGTGGACATCTACCCAATTTCTTCTCATCCAATGAAATTTAAGTCACCTTCCCTAGAGCAATTTCTACAAATTCAATGTCAAGTGCACATCTATCTGATTAGCCCTTATTTTTCTGACTAATCGGATATATTTATTTTATTGTTGTGGGAAAAAAATAATATAATTTGAAATAAATTACTACTTCTTTGGTTGCCAGGTAATTAAATGCAAACCCACCTTGTCACGTAGATGTCCTTACAATTGAAGCAATCTGTCTTACTGTCATCTATGGAAGCCCGTTTCTGCCACTTTGAGAAAAAATATAATTCTGTAAGTCATAATAATGAGATACTTTCTCATAATTATGACTTAGTTTCTCATTATATTGGGAAACTTTCTCGTAATAATGAGAAAATTTCTCATAATAATGAGAAACTTTCTTTTAATAATGAGAAACTTTCTCATAATAATGACTTACTATGTCATAATAATGATAAACTTTCTCATAATTACAAGTTAATATATTATAATATTCAGGGGGAAAAAATTCACACATAACGAGAAACTTTCTGGAAATAATGAGAAACTTTCTCATAATAATGACTTAACATTTCGTAATAATGAGAAACTTTCTCATAATAATGACTTAAAATCTCGAAATAATGAGAAACTTTCTCGAAGTAATGAGAAACTTTCTCGTAATAATGACTTAACATCTCGAAATACCGAGAAACTTTCCCGAAATAATGAGAAACTTTCTCTTAATAATGACTTAACATCTCGAAATACCGAGAAACTTTCCCGAAATAATGACTTAACATCTCGAAATAATGAGAAACTTTCTCATAATAATGACAACATCTCGAAATAATGAGAAAATTTCTCGAAATAATGAGAAACGTTTTCATAATAATGGCTTAACATCTCGAAATAATGAGAAACGTATAATAATGACTTAACATCTGGAAATAATGAGAAACCTTCTCGAAATAATGACTTAACATCTAGAAATAATGAGAAACTTTCTCGAAAATAATGAGAAACGTTTTCATAATAATGACTTAACATCTCAAAATAATGAGAAATGTATAATAATGACTTAACATCTCGAAATAATGAGAAACTTTCCCGAAATAATGAGAAACGTTCTCGAAATAATGACAACATCTCGAAATAATGAGAAACTTTCTCGAAATAATGACTTAACATCTCGAAATAATGAGAAACTTTCTCGAAATAATGACTTAACTTCTCGAAATAATGAGAAACGTTCTTGAAATAATGAGAAACTTTCTCGAAATAATGACTTATTTTCTCGTAATAATGAGAGACTTTCTGGAAATAATGAGAAACTTTCTCGTAATAATGACTTAATCCACGCATGCGCAACGCAAGAATGACAGCACGCTAGCGACATCTTTTGGTCAAAGCCATGCAAGAACACAGCAAACATTGCTTTGTCCTGTAATCTAAAGTGGATAATCTGTCATTAAATAACGATTTCAGATAAATTATCTGCATGTAGTCTTTTGTTAATTTGTAGCACTTACCAGCAAGTTACTCTGCCAGACAATGATAGTTCACTTCATGGCTTCAAACACAAATAGAGGAATATATTCCAACAAAAATCACACGCATTTTATGAAGAAATGAAAGCCATTACACATATAAATGTAACGAATATATGTTCATTTCGATGATTTGTTAGTTTTATTAGCTGTAACTTTCATGCATCACATGCATAGGCCCGCAATGTTTATACAGTAGCCCAATCTCGTCTCGCTAGCACAAAGCGTAATTGTTCGTTACCACGGCAACCGCTTAATCTTCAGCGTCCCACACTGCTTCTTGCAGGACATGTGAAAGTGAAAAATGCTTAGTGTAGCTTAAAGTGCAATGACAAATTCAGGATACAATATTATTGATCATGCATACAGGCAAGCATAAGAGCCCAGAATTTGAACACAACACCCAAAGTTGCACGTTAAGCGTTTTCCAATGGAAAACCGTTATAGAACATGCTGCATTTGCGTTGCATTCATATTTTGGGTCCACCTGAATGCCTGTATATACAGTATGCATGTCATTAAGTTGTGTACAGAATTTGGTTCAATCATCGAAATAACCATCTATAAATTAAGTTTATATGCGTAATGGCTTTCATTTCTTCATAAAATGCCTGGATTTCTTAAATGAAATATTAGTCTGGAATGTTTGAAACCATCTGGCAAAGTAACTTGGTAAGTGCTACAAATTAACAAGACTACATGCAGATAATTTATCTGAAATCGTTATTTAATGACAGATTATACACTTTAGATTACAGAACAAAGCAATGTTTGCGGTGTTCCTGCATGGCTTTGACCAAAAGATGTCGCTAGCGTGCTGTCACTCTTGCGCTGCGCATGCGTGGATTAAGTCATTATTTCGAGAAAGTTCCTCTTCAGGAACTCGAGCTGTGTCCGGTAAGACGCTTTGGGGAACGCCTTCAGCGTGAGCAGCTCTGAATAACGTGTACAATCTATCCAGTGGATGGGCGAGACGTCACGGACGGGGTGACGTAATGACCAGCTGGTATAAAAGCACGTGCGGTGAAACCGGCGTCAGCTTTTTGTCATTCAGCAAGCGCTCTGTGTGTGTATTGTCTATTCAATCTGTTGTGAGTCTTATTTGGTGTTGTTTGTCCATCTTATAAGCTCCATAAAATGTCAAAGAGACATTATAAGGGCGAGAGCAGTTCACAGTAGAAGCTGTGTGTCCTTCCCTGCAAACATTACATGACTGCAGGTAATACACACAGCTTGTGCGCGTTCTGCTTGGGAGCAGAGCACGCACAGTCAGCACTCAAGGGTGCCGGCTGTCCGCATTGCGATCTCCTTCCAATGCACGTGCTTCGCTCCTGGAAGGCTCTCTTTAATGAGAGGGGAGCCTTCACCAGCGTTCCCCGCGGTGCTGGTCCCGCTGCTGCCGAGGCGGAGCGGCGTCGGCACTCGTGGGATTCGCAAGTGGATCTGTTGGAGGGAATGGAGACGGGCGAGTCCCTATCTCCTTCCCCACCCATCAGAACGGACTCGGCGCTTCTCTTATCTTCCTCTGAGGAGGTTGATGTAGAGCGCGCTGAGGCTCCGCCCCCTCAGTCGCCCCAATATGAGGAGCTGTTGGAGGTGATGACTCGTGCTGTGGCCAAGTTAAAGATCGACTGGCCAGCCGAGGAGCAAGCTGAGCCGCAGACAAGCAAACTGGATGAACGCTTTCTGTGAGCGAAGCGATCACCTCCAACACGGAGCCTGCCGTTCTTCCTCGATCTCCACACCGAGGTGTCGAGATCGTGCACAAGACCTTTTTCGGTCCGCATCTTCATCCCCTCTTCAGATTACTACTGTAATGTGGGGGGATTGAATGATTGCGGTTATAGAGCGATGCCTCGGGTGGAACAGATGCTTGCGAGCTATCTGTCCCCTGACGCTGCGTCGTCTCTAAAGGCTCCGTCCTTGCCCTCCAAGCCGCTGCGTACATCTTCAGCGCTGGTGGGCAAGGGGTACGTGGCAGCGGGTCAGGCTGGCGCGTGCCTGCACACTATGTCGGTGTTGCAGGCATACCAGGCTGACCTGCTTAAAGAGCTGGATGAGCGCGAGGCTTTGAGCTCCGATGACATCACGGAGCTCAGGCGAACCGCTGATTTGGCTCTCCAATGCCACCAAGGAGACCGCCCATGCTATTGGGCGGTCTATGACAGCCCTGGTGGCAGCGGAGAGGCATCTGTGGTTGACCCTGTCCGACATCAGAGAGAAGGACAGGGTCTTCCTCCTGGATGCCCTGCTTGCGCCTTCTGGCCTGTTTGGTGACGCCGTCGATACCGTCGTCGACAGGTACCAGGAGGCCCGTAAACAAGCGGCGGCGTTTCAGCGGTTCCTGCCTCGCCACTCTTCAGCTCAGGCGGCTGCTGGACGGGAGCAGCCCCAGCCGCGTACTAGCTCCTCGGACAGGGAAGCGCAAAAACAGAGCGTCGCCACTTGCACTCCTCCGAGTCGGGACCGAGGTGGCAAGCGCCAGGGCCGGGGCCTTCAAAGCCGAAGACAGACCTACGAGTCGTACTTCAGGCTAAGAAGTCCTCGGCTAAAAAGCCCCTGACGCCCGTGGCCCAGGGCTTATGAGGGTAGCCCCCTCTGGGGAAGAGAGGTGTACACCGCAGCGCACGGTGCCCGTCTCTCCTCAGTGCCCTCAGGAGATCGGTCTGTCAACCCTGCCTCGTATGGTGTTCCAGGGTGCAACAATCTCCAGTGAGCACACATCTCAGTTTCTTCCGCCCAGAAACGTAGCAGAGCTGAGATGCTCGCCACCCCTTCGGGGGTCTCTAGAGCAGCTAGTTCGGCCGTCTCCTGCCGGCGCGCAGTTCCAGGGCACCGAACCAGCTGCTCTGATTACACCAGAGGCCAGTCTCGAGAGACTGGTTCCCTTAGTAGACTATTTAGCAGTGTGGAAACTACTGCCAAATGTGTCTCGGTGGGTCCTGCATATTGTAGAGAGAGGCTACAGAATCCAGTTCGGTTCTCCTCCGCCTCGATCCAACGGGGTGAATCCCACTTTGGTGGGCCCCGAGCAGGCTCTGGTAATGGAACGAGAAGTAGATACTCTCTTAAGAAAGAAGGCTATAGAGGTGGTCCCTCCTCACGAAAGGGAGTCCGGGTTCTACAGCCGGTACTTCATAGTTCCAAAGAAGGATGGAGGGTTGCATCCAATTTTAGAGCTGCGTCTTTTTTGAACTTTTGAGTTCAGGATGCTTACACACAAACAGGTTTTGTCTCAGTTCAGGTTCGAGGACTGGTTTGTCACGATCAATCTAAAGGATGCATACTTCCATGTCTCCATCCTTCCCACTCACAGGAAGTTCCTGAGATTTGCTTTCGGGAGCGAAGCTTACCAGTATCGGGTTCTTCCGTTTGACCTAGCACTCTCACCCCGCACTTTCACGAAGTGTGTGGATGCTGCGTTAGCTCCGTTGCGGCTACAGGGCATCCGTATACTCAATTATATCGACGATTGGTTGATTCTCGCTCAATCAGAGCAGATGGCGGTTCGGCATCGAGATGTCGTTCTTGCCCACATGAAAGTGCTGGGGTTAAGACTGAATGCCAAGAAAAGTGTGCTTTCTCTGGCTCAGAGAACCACTTATCTGGGCATGGTGTGGGATTCACTCACGATGCAGGCTTGTATGACACCTGCTCGGATCGAGTCGATCCTCACCGCAGTCGCGAGGCTGAAAGAAGGCTGGTCACTCACTGTGAAGCAGTTTCAGAGACTGCTGGGTCTGATGGCAGCTGCGTCCAACGTGATACCTATTGGCCTGCTGTACATGAGACCCCTACAGTGGTGGCTCAAGACCAAGGGGTTTTCCCCGAGGGGAAACCAGCTTCGCATGATCAAGGTCACGCGGCGATGCCTACGTGCCTTAGACATGTGGAGGAAGCCTTGGTTCTTGTATCAGGGCCCGGTGTTGGGAGCTCCTTGTCACCGCGTGACGCTAGCGACGGACGCGTCCCTCACCGGTTGGGGAGCGATCATGAGTGGCCACCCTGCCCGCGGTCTGTAGAGTGGTCGCCATCTCACGTGGCATATCAATCGCCTAGAGATGCTGGCCGTGCTGTGTGCACTGAAGTATTTCCTCCCAGACCTGAGAGATCACCATGTGTTGGTGCGCACCGACAACACATCGGTGGTCGCTTATATCAACCACCAAGGAGGTCTGCGCTCGCGCCCCCTGGACAGGCTGGCGCGCCAGATCCTTGTGTGGGCCCAAGGGAGACTCCGCTCATTGAGAGCAGTATATATCCCTGGGCATCTCAATATAGGAGCAGATGTCCTGTCGAGGCAGGGGCTGAGGCCCGGGGAATGGATGCTTCACCCAGATGTGGTGAAGCAGATCTGGAGAGTGTTTGGCCAGGCTCAGGTGGACCTCTTCGCTACTCAGGAGACAGCGCAATGTCCCCTCTGGTACTCTCTATTTCATCCAGCTCCACTGGGGCTGGATGCTATGGTACAGACATGGCCGAGGCTTCGTCTGTATGCCTTTCCCCCAATCGCTCTACTCCCGGGAGTTCTGGCGAAAGTGCGCCGGGACGAGGTCAGTCTACTTCTGGTAGCACTGTTCTGGCCGGGCCGAGTATGGTTCTCGGACCTGATTTCTCTCCTCGACGGTTCTCCATGGGAGATTCCCGTCAGGAGAGATCTCCTCTCACAGGCAGGGGTCTTTCACCCCCGCCCGGAGTTATGGAAGCTGTGGGTGTGGCCTCTGAGGGGGTGCAACTCATTGCTTCCGGTCTCTCAACCGAGGTTGTTGAGACCATACTCCAATCCAGAGCTCCCTCAATGAGGAAACTGTACGCCCTGAAGTGGAAACTTTTCATTTCTTGGTGCGGAGACCGCCAGCTAGACCCAGTCAACTGCCTGATTGGTACAGTTCTGGAGTTCCTGTAGGCCCACACTGTTGCTCACACTGAAGGCATTCCCCAAAGTGTCTTACCGGACGCAGCGTCTCGTTCCTTCGAGGAACCAGGGTTACATACGTAACCTGAGGCGTTTCTCATTATTACGAGAAACTAAGTCATTATTACGAGAAACTGAGTCATTATTATGAGAAACTAAGTCATTATTACGAGAAATTTTCTCATTATTATGAGAAAGTTTCTCAATATAACGAGATACTAAGTCATAATTATGAGAAAGTTTCTCATTATTATGACTTACAGAATCATATTTTTTTCTCAAAGTGGCGAAAACGGGCTTCCATAGTCATTAATTAATTTTGCATGCATACCTTTTTCGCAGAAGTCAGTGAAAGAGTGGGTTTTGAAAGCATGTCGCATACATTAACTTATCAGCTTTAAGCTCCTGCACTTTTGTTTTTTTGTTTTTTAACCATGGCGAAAGCTAAAAAAAAAAAAGTGGATGTGATTGTTGGTGTCAGCGGTTTTCATCTAAACAGAATGGACAATTAAACAATGATTTTGTAGCAGGCATTACAATTAAACAGCATTCTGCTTTAATTAATAAAAAGAGCTCAGGGGTAAGAGACTCATGTAGTGTGAATATATAAGACGATTACTTAGATTTTTAACATGTTGTGATTGCTGGAGTAAAGCTGGAGACCCGCAAGGCTCTTGAAAATGCACGAGTGTGAAAAACACTGAAAACAGATTTGTGCTGGAGGCATAAAAAAAAAAAAAACATCTTGTCAAATGCAGGAATTCTTCATGGTGTCTGGTTTGAAGGGTGAAATTGGTTGATATGTACAGACATTCGAAGTGACTTTCTCTTCTAAGCTTTTTCCACCTGCTGTCTGAAACTGACTTTACATTCATGATGCAAAATGTAGATGTGATCTGTATGCATGTTGTCAATGCAAGAGAATAACCTCCAGGCCCAATAGTGGACTGGACAGTAAATAATTTTTTTTTTTCCGTTACTGTAAGGTATGTGCTATAAATGTCAGAGCTGTAAAGTCTGTGCACTTGTGACATTTGAGCCTTTTTCCACTAAACAGGCATTATGAGAAGGAAGACGTGCAAGATACAATAGACACATAGATAAATGTGTAGATAATTCCAAAGATATTAAAATCACACAAGAAACTTGATAAGGGTAAACTGTTGCAAAAAAAAAAAACAATTTATTTTAGTTACTTATATATATATATAGGCTATATATATATATATATATATATATATATATATATATATATATATATATATACACACACCGTGTGCCAAATTATTAGGCAAGTTCATATTCTGGTCATATTTTTTTCCAAGAACATTTTACCAATTCTAAACCACATCAATCTTAATAACTACTATTGACTTTGTATTTAATCATTTATAAGTGATATATACGTTTTGAGTGACTCTTGAAGGACCAGCACCACATCCTCTTGTACCACTGTTTGAAGAATCGATCTTCCACAATCTGGCAGTAAGTTTTAGGAGCTCATTTTAATCATTTATAAGTGATATATAAGTTTTGAGTGACTCTTGAAGGACCAGCACCACATCGTCTTGTACCACTGTTTGAAGAATTGATCTTCCACAATCTGGCAGTAAGTTTTAGGAGCTCATTTTTAGTCCATCTCCTATCCTGAAAAGTCTGTCTTGCAGAGATTGACTAAAATGAGCTCCAAAAATGTATTGCCAGATTGTGGAAGATAAATTCTTCAAACAGTGGTACAAGATGATGTGGTGCTGGTCCTTCAAGAGTCCCTCAAAACTTATCTGTCTATAAAATCTATGAAAAATCAGTCTTAATGTATTGCACAACACTTCAGCATGCTGTTCTTATTAATTCTTATTAAGTGAGGGTCATTTTTTAGGATTTTTTACCCAAGCAAAGTCCCTGAGAACCTGACACATTGCACTTGTGGAGACTCCAGGAAGGTTGCAGTTCTGGAAAATGGTGGCGCTGGAGACTAAATGGTTCCTGATGGTTTCTCACCTAATTCTTCACCTTAATTCTTAATTCTTTTGCAGTTGTAGTGGACAGCACATTCCAGGGCCAAGTTTATGGTGGGGCCCCTCTCTGACCACAATAGTGGACAGAGGTTTGCTACATTTTGATTGGATCTTGGTGGACTAACATAAGCAAACTGTCCAACGCCATCAGATAAAGATGCCAGGACACCTCAGACACCTCTTAGAGGTCAAGAAGAAGACCTTTGGTACAAAGCCTGGGAAGGATGCGACTTCCTATTGGTCAAAATGCAGTTTTTGCCCTTCACCCACCAACAGACTGATTCCTCAGGTTTTGGCCTGTGACTGCCATAAAAATTCCTTAGGACCTCTGGACACAGCAGCAGTGGGTGAAACAAACAGGGAAAGAAGGGTGGGCCACACCGTGTCCCCCCACTCTGATGGAAATAGCCAATCACAGCCTGGAAACGGAGAAGCGCCAGATTGCAATCTCCTCCTCATCGGAAAGGGATAAAGGTACCTTCCCAAAAGACACTCCTCGTTCTGAGTCTCCGGCCCATAAGAGAAGGGACAGTTACAGACACATCCGTTCTGAGTCTGAGTACTGCAATGGAAAAGACGTTAACAGATACACCGTTCTGAGTCTGAGTCCCGAAAGGGAAAGACGTTAACAGATAAACAAGTTCTGAGTCTCCGGCTTGTTACAGGGAAGGCAGCAACAGAAACAACCCGTTCTGAGTCTCCGGCCTGTTACAGGGAAGGCAGCAACAGAAACAACCCGTTCTGAGTCTCCGGCCCATAAGGGAAGGGCCAGTAACAGACACATCCGTTCTGAGTCTGAGTACTGCAATGGAAAAGACATTAACAGATACACCGTTCTGAGTCTCCGGCCTGTTACAGGGAAGGTAGCAACAGAAACAACCCGTTCTGAGTCTCCCATCCAGAGAGACAGTAGCAGATACACCAGATCTGAGTCTCCGGCCTGCAAGGGTGAGACATTAACAGATACACAGTTCCTGAGTCTCCAGCTTTGAGGCAGCAACAGATACGACCACGTTCTGAGTCTCCAGCATGCAAGGAAAGAGATAATCTATGTGCAGACTTCATTCAGAGTCTGCATCCAGTGAGACAACAACAGATGCAGCACGTCCTGAATCTCCATCCTAGAGAGACAAAGCGGATCGACCAAATTCTGGGTCTCTAACCCAGAGAGGCAGAAGACACACAGACATTTGCAACAAGGTTAAGCTCCGGAGAGCAAACCTTCACTCCAAGGTACCTTTGTTTGCGTGTTCCAGGCTAAAGACCTTCTGCACCTACTTCAGGGTCACATCTGCGTGTTCCAGATTTTAGGACCCTTTGGTGCTCCAGGAGATCAGCATCCTCCAGCGCTTTGTGTCCAATGCTGTCGAAGCGGATCCCTGCTCCTTTCCCCACTGCATTGTTACCAGCACAACCAGTGGATGAAGTCACCGCCACCGGACTGCTCACTCAACCACAGAGAACGTAACTATCACCTATCCAAACCTCTTCCAGAGACCTTGGCATTGTTGTGTATTATCAGTATATGATTTTTCTAATTGACATTAGATGTTATATAGCTGATTGCAGTTGATAACAAATAATCTTTCAGGTATTTGTTTGATGCATAATAAGGTTCTTCACCTTACTTGTTTCAGAGTAGTGACAGTTTATCTTTCCAGATAACGTAGCTCTGACATAATGTAATGTAACATCCAACATAATCACTTGCATTTTATACATCTTATGCACTTTATTCCTTTTTCATTCATGGTATTCATTTAGTAGTTGTTGATTACTCTTGTCTATCTTTTGTTAATAAAATTTATTTTATTACACTTGTGTCTTCCTTGTGTTGATAATGCAGTAAGGTTCTACAAGTTAGGTATCCCACCAGTCTTTCTTATGTGATGTACTCCTAACCACACCTTAAGTGACACGTGATCCAAAAATCATAACGTCACCTGTGACATGAATACCCATCACTACACTATTTTGCCGCCTCAGGTTGGCGAAAGCAAAATTCACTACACAGTTAACGTGTATTTTCTTCTCCACCTGTTTTTTCTGACTCTGCTGACTCAATGAGCATTTCTCTGCCCAATGGTCATGCCCTAACTTTGCAAATTCTATTATTGCATTAGTATTGCATCCTTCTCATGGGCATTTAATAATTTTAGACTTTTAGTCTGAGTTAAATCTCTTTTTTTTTTGGCTCATTTTATCTGTAAAAGAAAAGCTGCCTAATAATTTGGCACACCTGAATATAAGGAGTTTTTGACTTCCAGCCTTCATGGACAATTATATATCACTTATAAATGATTAAATACAAAGTCAATAGTAGTTATTAAGATTGATGTGGTTTGGAATTGGTAAAATGTTCTTGGAAAAAAATATGACCAGAATATCAACTTGCCTAATAATTCAGCACACGGTGTATATATATATATATATGTGTGTGTGTGTGTGTATATAAGCGTTAATAAAAATATTTAAATAATACTAAATAATAAAGTATAAATACTATTGTTTATAAAATCATTAAATAATACTTAACTATTAATATAAATAAAATATTAAAATAATAATGTTAAACATATTTTTTTAGTTGCTTACAAAGATCAAAGCAAAGTCACCAAACTTTACTAATGCACTTTTACCAGACAAAAATATTGTATATTTGTATGTTTACGGTATATTATATATTTATTTCTTATTATATATTAAATATATAATTTATTTATTTAATATATTAATTTTTTATTTAATTTACAATATTTTATTACATGAACTGTGTGTGTATATATATATATACACACACACACACACACACACACACATACACACACACACACACACATTTATATGCTTTTTATATTTTTAATAATACTTTTTTAAAATATTAAAATAAGTATGTTGAATAATCTAATTGATTTTTCTAGAATGAAATAATTAATTTTAAAGGTTTCCTGCTCTTCACAGCTGCATCAAAAATGTGAAGTACATACAGGATTACGGGAGATGTCTGGCTGTCCCCTGCTGAGTCAGAGTATATGAAGACCCTTTAAATCTCCCTCGAGGCCATAGCATCCATCAGACGCAGTGTGTGGGGTCCTGCAGGGCGCATGATTGAGCTCTCCATGACTCGGGACAGACAGCAAGCCCAGAGGTCCTTTTGTCCCTGAACAGCACACAGGCAGGCAGGGCACAGGTTAATGAAAAACACCAGCTTCATCCCCACAGAGCACCTGACAGATTGAGGGATGCAGGAGTGGGGGACTTATAACAGCAGAGGGCTAATCTAAAAGTAAAGAATATTTACTGTATTTGTGCTTTATATGCAGGTGACTGGGAAACACAGACTTTAACATTTGGAAACAGGTTAAGAAACCGTATCCAAATGTTGAAACATCCTATGGACGCCTACTGACATTGCTGCTCTCATACCAGAAATTGAAATAAATCTTCTATCAAAGTGTGTGAAATGAACAGTCACACAGAAAGAGAAGGAGAGAGAGAAACGTCTCCCTGAGAATCCGGCAGATGTAATTGTTATTCAAAACAGCAGTGTCAGAAAGAGGTGAGCTCATACTGGGTGAGCGGATTGCTTTTTCTCCCTGAAGGAAGAGAGGAGCACTGGTCTTTCTGAATATCTCAGAATCAAAGTCACTTATTAACCACACAAAATTATCTTGCTCACTGCATCTTTTCAGGGGCCTTATACACTGAATCTCATTTGCAGAGATAACAGTCTTTCATCTTGCATAGCTGATAATAGTTTCTTTCCTTCTGCTGGTTAAGTGAAAATGTTTGGGAGAAGAGTATGATATTACAAAATACATGATGAAAGAAAACGGCTTTGAGTGTTTTTTTTGTTTGTTTGTTTTTTTTTTTTTTTTCAGTATTGCAGGTCTGGATCTTTGGCTGTATGAGGCATTTACATGGCAAAAGTGCTGGAGTTTCCTCAGATCACAATGCACAGGTAACAACTTTAGAAGGGTGATGTTTTTGCATCCTTAGTTGTTAGGTGTTCATGGCCATTAGTGTACATGTCCATGGCCATGAGTTTGCATGTCTTCTGGTGATAATTTTTTGTTTTATCTTTATGATTTAATTTTTGATGCAGATCATCTGGATTAATTTTGGATTAATCCTTCATGGTAACACTTTAGTATATAGACCAATTCTCACTATTAACTAGTTGCTTATTAGCATGCCTATTAATAACATATTGGCTGTTTATTAGTACTTACTGTATATAGCACATATTCTGCATGACCATATTCTACATCCCTAATCCTACCCAATACCTAAATTTAACAACTACCTTACTATTAATAAGCAGCAAATTAGTAGTTTATTAAGGCAAAATAAAGTGTGGCCACCTCCATTTATTCAACCTGGAAAATAGATGGTTAAACTTTATTCTGAATTCTTCTCAAATCAGATGCTGAGAAGTGTTAGTGTAAATTTATGGTATTATTTATCATTTCAACTTCTAACTATAGATCATATTAGCAGGTTTGTGACTGCCAAATTCACTACATCAAGTGAGACTCTGTGTGACACTTGGCCCTATGGGAATATTTTAAAGTATAATAATACCTAAATTAATTGAATACCTAAATAAAGAACACATCTAAGATGCTGATCAGACTATAATTGGAATATCAGTTTGAATTTGAGGTTTTCTTTTAAATGGATTTGAACATAGGCTACTAATAATAAATAGTTAAATGAATTTATATTGAATAATTACTTGAAAAGTAATTAAAATAATTAAAAAACTAAAATAATAATAAAATAATAAACGGATATTTTTCATAATCACAAGAAAAGATACATGTACAAAACTTTAAAGAGTAACTTAGGTACATTTCTCAGATCAACTGAAATCATCTACTTCAACCTCCACATCTAGTCACTTGTGTGCATATAAAATCACTTTCTCATTCTTTTGAACCAACCGTCAGTGCTTTGGTACATTCATGCAATTGCCATAATCTGTCAAGCATGTTTACTATACATTTCTATTAGACATATTTTTGTAAATGTGTCCTGAACTGATTAATTGAATCGGGGGAATCCTGAATTTCACTAATGAATAGAAATATAAAGCATTAGATCAACCAGTTCTCTAAAATAGCTTAGAGGTGCATCTCATGAAGCTTCATTTGGCAAACTAACTGTATATAAGAACGAGCCCAACACATTGTTACAATTTCTGACAATGGAAGAACAACAAGGAAACAAACAGGGTCAAAAGCCGGGAAGAAGAGGAGTAAGGATGAATGGTGGAAGGACAGATAGGCATAACAGTGAAGGTAGAAGAGGCCAAGAACTGTTGAAACTGATATATGCCATACAGAAAAAGTGCAGGCCTGTGCATTTTCAATCATTGTCATGAAAACCATTGCCATAGTTTACAACAGGAGCTACTGACAGAGTATACTGTTATATTGACAACATGGCTAAACATTTTGACTTGTGACATTTTGAAACATCTTGTTTGTGAACCAAGGACTTGTCCTTTGCTGTTTGTTTGAATAGTTTTGAAAAATGCTCGCTGGTTTGCAAATGTTAAGGATGATGCAAAAAATGTACCAAAGCAATTGAAATCTGTAACAGATTCTGTCAATGGGCCAGTGGGTGTTTCACAATATAGATTTTTTTGGGCGTAAAAACTGTTTTTATCTTTTGTTCAAGGTGATGTGAAGGATTTAGAAACCAGTAACCACAAAGGGTCCTCATATGAGACTAATCAATCGGCTATCAGCAAAGCTTCTACTACCCAATTTGAAAGTTTTTTGGCAGTTACTCCATGTTTATCAGCCACAGGAGTTCTCTATTGGTCAATACAAAGTGGGAGTGACCAGCATTCTCCAGTCCCAGTAGAGGAAAGTGAAAGTCGTGACGTATTGTCAAGTATGGTGACCCATACTCGAAATTGGTGCTCTGCATTTAACCCATCCAAGTGCACACACACAGCAGTGAGTAGTGAACAAACGCGCGCGCACACACACACACACACAGTGAACACACACCCGGAGCAGTGGGCAGCTATTGCTCCAGCGCCCGGGGAGCAATTGGGGGTTCGGTGCCTTGCTCAAGGGCACCTCAGTCATGGTATCGAAGGCAGAGAGAGTGCTGTTTGTTCACAATGCCCACCTTCAATTCCTGCCGGTGCGAGAATCGAACCGGCAACCTTCAGGTTACAAGCCCGACTCCCTAACCATCAGGCCACGACTTCCCCAACTTCTAAGACTTCTAAGCATTGAAATGATCAGTGAAAGATTAATTGGACAGGACAGAGTCATCTCTGCAAGGCTTGATTCTCCTTAATTATTCACACCGGCCGCTGGGATCTGCTGTAAATGTATCATTGCCTGATGTATTGAGCCCTGGAATTGACCAGGATGTTCAAAGGGAATTTTAAAAACACCTACAATAGCTTAACTGAGATTTGCAAAACAAACAAAACAGCAAGCGAGGAAAAATAAGAAGCTATGAATCTCTCATTATAATGATAAAATATAAGTCTCACTTTACAAACCTTGCCTTGAATTATTAATATTGTATTCTACGTTGTGCAAAGTAAAAAGCAGTTTACTTTAGACTGGTGGAACAAAGCAAATCCGTTGAGACCTGAGTAGAGTTAATCTGAAGACTGTTTTCTTTGCTAGCCACTGTTTCATGATCACACAACAACCTTGTAAGGTGGAAGGACATCAAACTGCTTGATGTTCAAAGTTTTTAAATCTTGTTTATGGCTCTAGCGTGACCCTTTGGCCGTTGAAACCGATGGCATGGCTCTATGTCGAGCACACCCCTCTGAGAGATTCTTACATGTGCAATATCTCAATTTCACTCTCTCCAGGTCAGTGATGCTCAGCCAGGCGAAGCGCGGCGATCAATGGAGGCAGAGAAGCTCAAATTGCCGGCAGTGTAAACCGACCCCAAGATTTATTTGCTTAATTAGTTGGATCCTCAAATGTACAAGCGCAATAAAAATGCCAAGGCTCCTTATTCTCCCTCTCCTTCTTTTTTCCCCTCTTGCTTTCTTTCGCACTCTAGCACACGTTCTGCACAACTAGATTATGAGACAGAGCACAAAAACGCCACAGAAAAAGACAGCCATGCTATCAAAAATATTACTATGTATATATCCTGTAGATAAAATTTAATAATTCATTTAAAAATAAATTAAATAAAATAATGTAAAAAAATTAAGAATAAATAAATTCAATTACATTGTTAAAATGGGAGAAATTTTCAATATTTACCAGAAAAACAACATTCACTGAATTTGCTTTACTGAATTACATCATAATTTTTTTTTTGGCATAGTTTTACTGTTATTGTATTATCCCACATGATGCTATTTGATGGATAGAGAGATAGACAGAACGACTGTTAGATAGACAGATAGAATGACAGATATAGAACAACCAATGGGTGGATGGATATAGATTTATCGATTGATACACAACAACACAATAGAATGATAGAATGCTATAGAACAATATAGAAAAATAGAACGATAGATAGATAGACAGATAGATAGATAGATAGATAGATAGATAGATAGATAGATAGATAGATAGATAAATAGATAGATAGATAGATAGATAGATAGATAGATAGAACAAATTGAATGATAGAATGATAGATAGATAGATAGAACGATAGATAGATAGAACAAAAGAATGATAGATAGATAGATAGATAGATAGATAGATAGATAGATAGATAGATAGATAGATAGATAGAACAAAAGAACGATAGAACGATAGAACGATAGATAGATAGATAGATAGATAGATAGATAGATAGATAGATAGATAGATAGATAGATAGATAGATAGATAGATAATTCTGCATATTTGGAATGGGACAGTAGCCCTGGGCTGCTACATGAAGAGGTCATTGCCACAGAAACAAGAACAGTGTTAGGCACTGTTGTGTCTCTGCACCTTGATTCGCTCTGAAGTGTTCTTCCATACGATTCGTCACAGCTGATGCTGATTAGACCCAAGTAGCTGTTTCATAACCTGCTTGGAAGGAAACACACTGCTCTGCTCATGTCCTGTTGTTAAGGCTCAGTGTGGCAAAACAAATGAACGCCCACAGAAGCAGCATTAGAAGCTGTCTAGAACGAGACAAGACCACTGCTGTAGAACTGTAGCAGGATGTTACGCTGATGAAACTGAAATGGCTAAGCAGCACTGTGCCCCAGGGAGTGGTTAAAAAAGAACAAGCTGGATTGGCCGGGGTTGGTCTTCATCTCTGGGAAAAGTGTCAAAGTGCCTACTGAGAAGACTTGTTAAGGGGACTGTATAGTAAAATTGGAAAGAACATTTCTGACAGGGTCAGTTTACGGGCAGTGGTCAAATTACACTAAAGCTTCCCTATGGGGGAAGGGCCGATATTTCAAAGCAAGTAAGAAGAGCTTCCAAGATATATATTTAAAAAAAAAAAAAAAAAAAAAAGATGGCAACACCAAGGCAGCATGTAAAAATTGATGTTTTTTTCTCAAAGAGGTCATATTTACATAATTCTTCATATTTCATATTGTATATTCATATTTGGTCATATTTGTAAATTCTTGCATTATATTAGCAACATATATTAAAAGAAATATGAACAATTCTGAAATCATAAGCCAATAAAAATAATTCTACACAAAATCACTGTCAAACAGTCACAGAATAACACACAGCAGGTGATGTTTCTTTTGTGAATGAATCATTGGTTTTGAACAAATTGGTAGAATGAATGATTCAATGACTCAGAGAGAGAGGATTAAATATGATTTTGGACAGCTACTGTCTTTATTGTCTTTTACTGTTCACATGTAGGTACTTCATTAAAAAGTATATTCTATATAATATGAATATGAGTGGTATGAATGAAATTCAGATGTACTGTACTACTATGCCTACTACAGTTTGTAGTATACAAGGGATGCGGTAAGTCACTTGTTTCATTCCTGAATGAATCAGCGGTTCAAACGAATCTACTGAATGAATGATTCCAATGACTCAATCATGAAGGCAGTCACTCGCTGCCACCTACTAATGATGTAACCTGCAGAAAGAGTCACTAAAAATCCTCACTTCCTTTAGAGTGCAGATGATGTTCATAAATGTTC
The DNA here is from genome assembly GCA_039654775.1 of Spinibarbus caldwelli. NCBI lineage: Eukaryota > Metazoa > Chordata > Actinopteri > Cypriniformes > Cyprinidae > Spinibarbus > Spinibarbus caldwelli. The sequence goes on from CM077227.1 coordinate 24,963,541, forward strand.
AAAAGTCAAAAGTTCAAATGGTCTATTTTAAAATATCTTCTATGTTCACCAATGCTGTATTTATTTGATCAAAAATACAGTAAAAATAGTTATCACTGCCAACAAATAGTTATAGTAATAAATATATAGTAATAGTTTGAAATATTATGATTAAAAAATAACTTTTATATTTGAATATATTTAAAAACATAATTTATTCCTGTGATGGCAAAGCTGAATTTTCAGCAGCCATTACTTTACCATTAAAACAGAGAAAAATTAAAACAGAAAAAAAACAGAATCCAGAAAAATTTAAACGGAAAAAACAAAACAGAATTTGGGGGAAAAAATGGATTTCATAGGGAACTAAAAATCCTCACTTCCTTTAGAGTGCAAAAGATTTTCACATGTTTAAAAGTCAATACAGTAAATAAATAAATAAATAAATAAAATACAGTAAAAAAGTAATAGTGTGAAATATTATTGCAATTTAAAATAACTTTTCTATCTGAATATATTTTAAAATGTAATTTATTCCTGTGATGACAAAGCTGAATTTTCAGCAGTCATTACTCCAGTCTTCATAGTCACATGATCCTTCAGAAATCATTCTAATATGCTGATTTGGTGCTCAAGAAACATTTATTATTATTATTATTATTATTATTATTATTATTATTAATGTTTTAAACATTGTGCTGTTTCATATTTTGACGGGAATTTTTCAGGATTCTTTGATAAATAGAAAGTTCAAAAACAGCAGCATTTATTTGAAATATTTTTTTGTAACAATATAGAAGACTTTACTGTCACTTTTGATCAATTTAATGGATCCTTGCTGAATAAAAGTAACAAACTTTCTGACCCCAAACTTTTGAAAGGTAGTATATAAATCATATCTGCTCCTGCCAACAGCATCAGTGACAGGACGGATTATGAAGACAGCAGACTGCTGATGGAAGCTGATGGGTTAACAGATTCTCTTCCAGCCTGAGGCTTCCATGTGAGCAGGTCAAATGGAGAAGCAATACAGTAAGTGTGTCCCCGAGAGACCGGCACCACTTTTCTCCTATTGCCACACTTCTAGCACAGTCACTGAGCCTGACAGCTGCTATTGATGTCAATTATGATAATTAATTAAATGCTTCCTGGGGAACAGACGGCAGTGTTCGGCACTTCTTTCCCTCTGTCTCTCATCCTCACTCTCAAAAGTCACTTCAGCAGTCCCTTCTCAATGCACAAACCTTAAATTGTGCCAGTTCTTTGATTTTTTTTTTTCCGGCAGTCCACAGATGGCATGACGTCAAGCTATATGTGTTCTATACCTACTCATTTCTGTTGCGCATAGATGATCTAAAGTCGTGAATTACTGAGAGTCAAGTTGTCACTTAAAGGTTGCCTCCTTTCATGACTGTGTCAAAATATTTCAGTTTGGCTGTTAAATTATTGACAGTTGTTTGGGATGCATTTTGAAGAATTAACGGCACATCAAGTGACTTGATCGTTTCGTGTGCTGACTTTCAAGTGTTTCCCCAGGGACAAACTCAAATTTAAGCGTGAAGTATAATTAAACAAACTAAATTCATCAAGATGTCTTTTTTTGACTCGCATGCACTGTAAAAAATGACTGTGATTTCAACGGTAAAAAACTATGAAAATGCTACAGTAAAAGCCTGTAAAATGGTTAACGGTAAGTTCCTATAAACTTTACAGGAAAAAACCATAAACTGACGTTCCCAGAATTCCATGCGTTGCATTTCAAATTTTGTTTGAATTTGATGTTTTTTTTCTTTGAAATAACAATGTTTCTTCTTAGTTTTTTATTATCAGTTATGTTTATTAGGGTTGTATGTTACATCTAATGTTGTTAAATTAATGTTTATTGCATATTTCAATTTAATGAGTCTTACCATGATGGTGTTTAGTGCTTGTGTGAATGACACTGTGCACCTTCTATATATGTTATTATTTAAAAGCTGCTTTGGTTCATCATGTGACTTTCTCATCACCACCTGTATTTGGTGGTTATCAGTGTATTACAAAGGTACAAAACAGATTTCAGTACATTAATAGGTTGGTATATTAACATTATATCAGTTAATGAAATTACGGTATTTAACTTTAAATTTAAGTTAAAACCTAAAATGTTGTTACCGTATTTTTTTTTACGGTAGAATTCCGGCAACCACAGTTGCCGGTTTTTACCGTAAATTTTACGAAATTTTTTTTACAGTGTGGTTCCATTATTAGTGAGAGCATAGCAAATGCATTCAGCATGATAGATGCTGAATTCCATCTTGTTACCACAGATTGTCCCATTAAATTACATTCATAACAACTCTTTGTATATTTTTCCAGAGGGCTCAGAGACAATGTGTCCTATTATTCTATTATTGAGTTTGCTGCGCTGTAAATAGTACGTGATGTCAGAACAGTAAATCAAAACATGCTGGTGGCTGCATCAAGGGGAAAAAAACAAGAAACACACTTCATAGCCTCTTTTAATTAATGAGTTTGGCTATATTAGTCATTTCTGCGAAGACAAAATGAATGCTTCATCATACAGTGCTATTCCAGAGAATTATGTGCCTTGAACTTTCTTGCAGCAGTTTCTGAAAGGTACTTTTCTGTTCGAGCTTACCAGTAACACATGTGCACAAAGCAAGGTCCATGAAATAGAAATGGCATACTGAGTCTGGTGTGGAAAAACTTGACTGACCTGCATGAAGCCCAGACCTGAACATTCAATGATCTGGGACGCCAACTGTGAGCCCAACATCAGTGCCTGACCTCACTGATGCTCTTGTGTCTGAATGGAAGCAAATCCCTGCAGTCGTGTTCCAACATCTAGTAGAAAGCCTTACAAGATGAGAGCAAGCTGGGAAAGATTAATGAGTGTGTTGTATACCTCTGTCTGTAACTATTTCCTCTTTCTCAAAACTTGATCGTTTCATCTTCTTGGTGGTCTGATTTTATTTTAATTTTTAATTTTTTAATTTTTAATTTTTTTTAAAATAATTTGTAGTAATTAACTGATTAATTAAATTTAGAAATTATTTTATTTATGCTGTAATTATAATTTATTTAGAAATTATTTTTTAAAATATATTTTCTTTATTTTATTAATAAAGTATTTGTAACTATATTTTTGTATTTAAATTACATTTTGTATTTAGTTATAAAATTAAATATTTATTAAAAAATTGCATTTATTTATGCATGTGTGCATTTACACATAAAAGTACATTTATATGGGCTGGCTGTATACTTTTTTGCATTGAAATTTAACAGAAACATGGATGTACACAGCCACTTATCTTCCTGAAAGTCCTGGCCTTATGTCGGGACTGATAGATGGTTCCCTCAAGGTCCACCTTGTCCTCATTGTGACGACATCTGTTCCACTTGTTGACTACTGTTATTGATTTAATATTTCTCTGCCCGCCAGCCGGGCTCCGCAATGCGCCTGCCATCATCAATTCCTTAATGAAATTACCTGTGTATTAGTAATGGCTGGTATGACCCCATCAGTCCCATCATTCTTGCTAAACGAATAAATGTAAAATCCCCAGCAAACCTTTAATCCTGTTGGTCTGGCTCCAAAGATAAAGAAAAATCCCTACTATAACTGAAATTAATTAGACAACACACTATTCTAAATGGGCTTCGGTTGCCTTTAAGTAGACAATGTAAATGTTTTCAACCTTTTGTGGACGTTATGCTCAGTATCCAAAGTCTTCTCCGTCCTTCAGTGTCTCAATACGCAGCTCTGCGCAGTTTCAAATGAAACATTGTCTTGCTGACATGTTACATTAATGGGCCTTTTGAACCTGACAGCAGTGTCACGTTGCTTTAAGAACTTCAGTTCTGCAAAAGCATCTGTTCTGACAGCTTTAATTGAATTTTCACCCTGGTTGTCAGTTATAGAAGACAACATTGTTAAAATGTCCCACACAGACTCAATTTAGATGCATTAATCAACACCAAAACTAATTGATTATGTCTTAATGATGATTGGACAATATTGAATGAGAAAATAAACATACATTCATTATACAGCCAGAAATATATCATACAACACTTCGAAATAACGCCTGTTATAAAAATAACGAAACATGTATAACTTCCACCTATTGGAATATTGAGGCCTGAACAACAGCCATGTGTGGACAGATTGGTCTCGTTCTGCTAGATTAATTCACATCAATACTAATTAATCCTGACTGATGCAGCATTATTTTGCTGGCTTCATGACATGGTCTGAAGGTGATGACATTAATAGACTGCTGTGTTGGCAAAGCTCAATATGCCAGGAGTCTTTTATGGTTTGCAGATTCAGTTTCTCTTGGCTATTCGCCTTCATCAGAGGACATAGATGAGGACTCGTTAATAAAATGATAAGCATTTTCTCTGTATTGTTGTGCAGAACAGTTTGAATATGTGCATCAAACAGCAACAGCAAAAAATATTGCTTTGTTTCTACCCATATATTTCACATACAATGATGTTTGAAGGGATGATAAAAGAAGACATTTGGAAGAAAAATATAATGTAAACCATTACTTGGTGGTATACTGAGTAGATACATTCATTCTGACTCAGACAAAAACAGTCATCTGTCTTTTCCTGTCAGAATTTTCTAGTCAAAGTGAAAGAAAGCTGGAGGTCAAACAATAACCCTGACATGTCAAACATTTCTTCTCTCATACAATCAGAAGCAGTGAGCTGAATCAAGATGACTTGCACTCAAATGAACAGACATGCAAACACTCTACCATGTTCTGGACTGGAGTGTGTTATATTCCCCCTTCTGTCACAATACACACGCAAGTGCACAACAACAAGTATGTATGAATATACTGAGAGAGCAAGAATATGGCATCTGTCGCTGAAGTCTCTCTTCACCCTTCTCTAAACAAAAAAGAGGGGGGGCAACTCATTTTGCAAGTTTATTAATGTTTAGAAAGTTAATGCTCTTTGAATTCATATAAATGGACATATGGACTTCTGTAGCTTATATGCAATTCACTGAACTGAATTTAATGTCAATACAGCCAAACCTTCAAAACACACAGAGCCATTAAGTGGCTAATGAAGGAAAGCAGTTTTTAGCTGACAGTGTGTGGCATTCAGCTGTTGAATACTCTTTGAATTTGAGTTTTTGTTATTACATTTCAATCAAAATGGAAACACTTACAAAATGTAGTCTAATGACAATGATAAAATACATTATAGATGTTTGAGGTAATGAAAGAAGATTTATTTTCAAAAGCTAAAGTAGTCAGGAATCAATAAGCAGTTGTTCCTCAGTTCTTTTGTGAAGCATTTCAAAGACAAAACTCAAAAACAATCACAGAATTGTCACTGAACACTTTCAAGCGGAGATCAGCAGAACCAAAAATAAATCACTGGCACGACAGCATGCATTTGGAGACATGCCTTGAGGTTTTAATATATGATTTTCTCAATTTACTAAAAAGGTTTCTAATACAAGTGAATGAAGATAATTTATCAAAATGGCTTTCAGCGTTGAGACTCATTAAACTTCCAATGATTGATATAAATTGCAATGCTGTATGTAAAATGGTTAGTATCGCTTCTGATATTTTTTTTCAACCCATATTCTGTGCATTCTTACTGAATAAAGTTGTTGTCCAATGTCTTTTCTCTATTCTTTCTCTGTTGCTAACAGCTAACAAGCGGATTCAAATTATGAGTCGCTTGTAGCTTTGCAAAACTTCCCCAACACTGAAGTTTACCATCATAACACGTGAAGGCGGCATCCATCTCCCTCAGTATGAATCTTAATTCCCCATTTCACAAGAAACTGCTTCTCTTGGGACTAGGTGATTGATTGCCTCCATTAACTTCCATAAGATTTTGTTTTCTTTTTCTTTTTTGGCTTACGGCTCTTGCATATGCTCCGCAACTGAATCTTGTGTATAGTTTCCCTCTCGGCAGCTTGTCTTGTCCTGTACAATGGAGAGAAGCGTGTCTCCTCCATCTGCTTGGCTGCGTCGTGTTATCACTGCCAACACTAAAGCTGGAAGAAACCAGCACACGATAAGATCTGCTGCCTTTGTTGTAGTTTCAAGCAGACACAGGCGATATGGTCTACACATCTACCAACATTCTCATGGTAACAATATTTTTCACAATGCTTAGCTTTGAGATAAAGTCTGTGAAAATACCACAACGCTGAAGACAGGATTCCAAGGTAAAGCTGTTAGAATATAGTATAATACTGTTAGAAAGTGATGAATGAATGGTCATTTTCTGGATAAAATAGCAATATGCTTTTTGTACTACCTTCTTTTGTTGAGAAACTGCACGTTATATACATCATTGTTGCAAAGTAACTAAAGAAAAATTGAACATGATAACCAAGAGAGTTGAGGCAATAATCAACACATATTCTCTGTCGCAAGCAAACATTGAAATGAATCAGTGGGGAAAAAAAAATAAATAAATAAATAAATACAAAATCAATGGCTTACTGTATATGCAACAGTGGGAGGCAGTCACTTAATCAGAAATGATTCACTGATTCATCTGAACCTCTATACTCAGTAAATCCTTATGCAGCATTTACGTGCTTTTTGAAACATATTCAGTTAAATTCTGCTTTTGATCACTTTGCTTTTGACTCTGTAGCTAATATGTATGACCAGAAATAATTATGAATTACATAATTGAACTTAATAGAGTGTTTTAGTTGTATTTAATGTAAGTGCACCAAATGTACCATTCAAGTTTAATGCTGATTGAGATCATTGTTTTTGTGCCAGAAAAATACTGTTCTGACTGTAAAAACACAATATTTCATCTGATTGGGTATATATTTAAAAAAAGAAACTACCTGAAGTAGCTTTATTGTAGTTAGTTATTTTCTGTTAAAGAGACAGCTTGATTGTAGTTAAACTACATTAAATTACCATATAAACTGGAAAGCTAGTAGTTTTCCCAACTCTGTTACACATTAACGTAAGGGAGAATGTGTTGACAAATCAAGGAAGGCACAGTTTTAAGAAGCGAATGGAAAACTACTATGCCATCTGACAGCAGGTTTAATAAACATCTTTTCTACTCACATTTGGGATTTCCAAGAGAATTACCTTATAGGACCCGAAGCTGCAAACTCTCCAGTAATTAAATCTGGATTTGAATCGTGTGCAGGCTGGAATAAACTCATACCTGAGCAGCAGATGTGGAAGCGCACAGATTCACATTGACAGCTTTTCCCAAGGGGCCACACATAGGCAATCGAGTGGGAGAGTGTTTCACTTCATGATGCCGTGTTTGTTTAACACCTTTGGGAAATATCAAGCACGGTCTCGGTTCTACAGACTGCCTCAACCACTTCAAAGTGTAAATACAGTAAAGAGGGGGGCGTGAGGAAGAAACAAACATGAAGTTTGGTTTCCTCTCATATCTCTTAAAAAGTCAATGAAATTTTACTTCTTGCTGACAAGAGAGCTTAACGTTCCTACATGAGCATTAAAAAGCAGCTGTTGCCTTTGAAGATAAACATTTATGCTAATATATGATTTTATATATAAAAAAAATGCCTCATACATTTTAAGAAATGTCTAATGTAGCATTGCACTTGGCTAGGAACAAGAAAAAGAATGTAGCTTATAGAATCAAGTCTTTCATGTCAAATGATAGTACATCAAATTAGATATACTGTATAGATATAGTTAAAATGCATTTTACTAGTTTATTTTTAATTATTATTATATTCATGTTGCTTTTACAATCTATTATGATCTGTATCAATTAAAAATTAATCTGTCAGAGAATAAATTAAATTAAATTGAATTAAAGGTGAATAAAGGGGTAAAACAGGACAGAAAATAGCTTTCTAAATTATGATGTTTTTTTGATGTAAAAATCTTGATAACATTTTAAGTAGACCTCAGAGAGCAGTACAAAATAATAATAAAAAAAACAAAAAAACAGAGGCATGACCATTTTAAATGTCTATTTAAGTACTATAAAGCACTAAAATCCAAATGTGCAGAATAAAATAAGAAACTAAAAACTACTAAGAAGAGAAAAATATCCACTATAAAGAGTGAAAGAGCATGAGGCTTTGTATGGCACCCAATGGTTTTCTCAGAATATGAAAACATGCAGAGAACCAGTGAAAATGTGAGTTCATCTTATATGTGGGGACCGAAAAGGTCAGGATGTTCAAGCTGAGACATACTGTATTTTTTTCTTTTATCAGTTCATTAACCAAAATGACCTAGAAAACTACATGACATGATTATACACAAGAAGATTATAACATCACATACTGTAAATGGAAAGAAATACATTATTAATGGTAAGGACTCCAAATCCCTTGCTTATATAGTGTTCCCGAGATTTATGTCTGCCTGACGCCCTTGATAAACCTTAATACCCTACAGCACCTCTGTCATAACAAGAGAACCTGCATGCCAACTCTTAAAGCCAGAGATGCTTTGCCCCCCTTTGATTTGCCAGTGTAATTGGTTACTGGAACATTAACTCCAAAGGAACAAAGTGCAGATCTGTGAAGCTATTAGCAAAGCCCTTTCATAAGACTTTTGGTCTGTTAAGGTTCATATCAAATGCATGATAATTAGGCAGCTCCTTTTATTGTGACGAGACCCCAAAGCCACATGTCTCCTTTCTACAAAAGACAACTTAAAGTCAAACTCCCTGGGAGAGTGATATAAGACCCTTGAAATGAAATCAATAGCTTTCTACTTGCATCACAAAACGCAAGCTTCAACGAAACGCAGGCCAAATTACCATTCAAACATATCCTTCATCATGAAAGGACAATACGCTGGCAGTGAAAGATAATGATGCCAACAAAATGGCATTTTACAATACAACCTGCCAATACTATCCAGCTGATTCACTCCAGACCAGATCTCTTACGCTTTGTCTTTGCTCACCGATAAACAACAAAATCAATAACTCACACTTAACATGTTGTGAAAGTGACACATCAACTACAGCATGTTTCCCTGGGTTTTTTGTTTGTTTTTGCAGAGAGCTCACCGTGTCAGAGAGATCAAGTAACTTTTGCAGTTCACCATCATTAGTCATTTTACGGCATTTCATTTCAATGCAGAATATTTGGCTGTAAAAGGACTGCTTAATGGAAACAAATTATAGTGCTTCTCTTTTTGTCAATTCACATTACGGATTCACCTGGGAATGTAGCACATGTTCAGATGGGTTTTATTCAGCCATAATGAATGGAAAGAATGTACATGTGGATAGAAATAGAGAATAAACCAAAACAAATTGCTCTCTACCAACTGTGCAATCGCAATTGCTTTTATATATAATACAAGCAATGCATTATATTATTTAGTTTTAAAAGAAAAATTGTTTGCCTTCATTTTGAACAGAATATGTAATTTCCAGATTTGAAATTAACGTAATTATACTGTTAGTTTTGAGCACTTATAGTTTAAAAAAAAAAAAAAATCAATATTTATTCATGTTTCACTGTGCATCTACTCAACACAACAATAATACCTAATGCAAGCTTATCAAACAAGTAAAACATCTCTCCTATCAGAAGCATAAAACCATTTAACCACACAGCTGAGAGCATCACCAGTTCTCAGCAAAGAAAAATAAATGTTATTGGACTTTGATGCATAAGTAGTCAAAGTTTTTGCACAGCCGAAAGCACTTTTAAAACAAAAAGGTAGGAGATAAATATTTATAGCACTACATCATTAAAATGGCTCCACTGTGAATGAAACAAGTTCATCTCGATGCCCCTGGTATTGCAGGGCAGCATGAATAATCCTTTTGTCTAATAGCTTGGAAAATTCACATAAAATCTTAATCCAGTAAGTGATTAAAAAATTACAGAGAATTACAGAGATTTAGAATCTGTTGGAATTTTATACACTTCTTTCTTGAAATAAAGCAATAGTGAAGTTAAGTTTTTAAAGTAACGAGTACGGTTTGTGTATGTTCGGATTATTTATCTGCTGTGAAGATGAAAGGTCTTATATTTTGAGTTCTAGAAAGCCATAGATTTTATGAGAACACATCCATAATTTACTCAGGTATGTCTTTTGAACTGAAGGCTGTATACGCTCTAGACATGCACTTAATTATATAAAATGTCTCAATGTAACAATATTTAATAACAGCTCTCCTCCATAAGAGCTTATGTCTTGATCCAAATGCTTTTATCTTCAATTTATTCAATTCTGGATTTGACTATCAAGTAAAAAGTTCAGCAATACTAACCATAGCATAGTGGAATTTTTCATAAAGATTGCATGCATAATATGATATCCTCTGATATGTTGTGGGTAGACTTTGCTATATCTTTCACTTTAGAAACTTGGGACAACCGAATTGTTGCTGAGAGAAAGTAAAGTCAAGGTAAAAAGGATACTTCAGCACAGGAGAACTGTTGGCATCAAGTTTCCTAACTTGTTTTGGATATGTTTTCATGCTCTCCTCCATCAGCACTATCCATTATTACCACCAAAACAGTAATCAATCTCTATTCAACAGTAACAGAATCCAGTTTGGGTCAGAGGGTAAGACTCCTCCTTGAGGAACTGAGCTGATTGAAGGTGAGCAGCTACAGAATGGATTTGTGTGGGGTTTGCTTTATGTATACTGCATAGCTGGAAAGTAAGGAGTAATTCACAGTTAAGTGCTAAAGCAGAAACTGGTTTCCTAGCTGTGAATTTGAAATTGTTTTAGTGACTCAGTATGAAAGTTAAACTTGTTATTGCATTCAAATACTTAACTACCTAATTATAATCCAGTTGAATAAAGTGCTGTTTAGGCAAGTAATAGCTACATTTTTCTTTTATTCAGTATTAAAATGCCCAGCACAGCCTGCATATGTTAAAAAATAAATTAAAAATATATATGAAATTATACATATGAAATTATGAAATTAAACTTCTTAAATGTAAAATAATAATAATAATAATAATAATAATAATAATAATAATATAAAATAACTAATAAATAATAAATGCACTCTATAATTAAGCAAATATGTCAATCAGCAGGTGACCAGAAGCATATTTCAGATAAAATTAAAACTATTCATCAGATTGCTATAAAATTATAGTAGCACTGACCCTAACAAAGCTTTCATAATGATTACATCTGATGATATAATACGCTATGATGCATTGTAATGCATTCTCTAATTTGTCCAAAATATGTTTCAATCACAACAGAATTTGTAATTCTGTAAAAATCTTATATACACTACCATTCAGAAGTTTTAGATCATTAAGACTTGTAATGTTTTTTTTTTTTTTAATAAGTCTCTTATGCTCATCAAGGCTGCGTTTATTTGATCAAAAATACAGAAAAAAACACAGTAATCTTGCAAAATGTTATTACAATATAAAATAATGGTTTCCATTTTAATATACTTCAAAGTATAATTTATTTCTGTGATGCAAAGCTGAATTTCCATCAGCCATTACTCCAGTCTAAAGTGTCACATGATCCTTCGGAAATCATTCTAATATGCTGATTTATTATTAGAATTATCAATGTTGGCAACAGTTGTGCTGCCAAATATTTTTTTGGAAACTGTGATACTTTTTTCACGATTCTTTGATGAATAAAATGTTAAACAGAACAGTATTTATTCAAAATATAAATATTTTCTAATAATATAACTCTTTGCTATCACTTCTTATCAATTTAACACATCCTTGCTGAATAAAAGGTTTAATTTCTTTCAAAAAAAGAAAGAATAAAAATTTACTGACCCCAAACATTTGAACGGTAGTGTATATTGTTAGAAAATATTTCTATTATAAATAAATGCTCTTCTTTTTAACTTTTTATTCATCAAAGAATCCTGAAAAAAAGTATCACAGGTTCCAAAAATATATTAAGCACCACAACAGTTTCCAGCACTTATAATAAATCAGCATATTAGAATGATTTCTGAAGGATCATGTGACACTTTAGACTGGAGTAATGGATGATGGAAATTCAGCTTTGCATCAGAAATAAATTATACTTTAAAGTATATTAAAAGAGAAACCATTATTTTATATTGTAATAACATTTTTCAAGATTACTGTTTTTTTTTCTGTATTTTTGATCAAATAAATGCAGCCTTGATGAGCATAAGAGACTTCTTTAAAAAAACATTACAAGTCTTACTGATCTATAACTTTTGAACAGTAGTGTAATATTGCCCATTCCATTAAAACATACATTTTAAAAAAGTTAACACCCCCACATCCCTAAAAATCCAAATTTTATTATACATTTCAAAATGGTATTTTTACCTAAAGGTGTCTTTTAAGGGTCCACTGCTGAAGATGTAAAAATAAACAGATGAAAACAACTCTGCAAGTTACTTGCTATTTTATGTATCAACCACAGATGGCAATAGAGAGGTGAAAGTTCTAAAGTGCAGCTTTAAAAAAACAAGGAATAATTTCAATGTTCTAACAGCAGGCCTTCTATTCACCTGTCAGCGTCACCCTGAGCCACGTGGATCATGCAGTCACATGGATGGCACCTGTCCACGATTGACACTCATCAAGGGATGAAACAAAATAAGACATGGTGTCTCAGGCAGCCAAACCTTGACTCAAAGCTAATGTGTTTCTGGGAAGCTATTGATCTAAGCCGCCGGATGCTCCGAGAGTGCCCCGCTTGCCTGCTACTGTGACAAAAGACGTGCACCTGCGTGATTGAGCATCCCATTGAGCACTTGAAACATTTAGCCCGGGCCCCCGTTACGCACCGGATTCACTCCTGTGTCTTCACCTCTTCCCCTTACTTTTCACGATTGTGTACCAAAAATGCCCCTCTGGTGTAACTGATCAAAGGGCCTTTGATGCCAAAGTCATTCATTGCTTAAACCTAAGAATGTCTTTTTTCCCCAAGAATTACACAATTTGAGGCAAAGTACGTCTGAATAGAAGAACAAATGTTTTTGTGGCAGCATGGCTTAACAAAGACCCGGCATTTATGACTGCAGCACAATGAACTAACTGTGAGTTCCTTGTGTCACTTTCCTTTTGTCCCTAACTAAAGTTTTCTGCTTTTTACTTCACTTAACAACAGTCCCGTTCCCACTGAAGCCCTTTGTAAAGGATGTTGAACATGAGTGGCATAGCTTGATTTCTTTTTTCATTTGTTGAACGATCACAAAGGAAATACATTATGTGGAACTTTCTAATGCTCTCCCAATTGGCTGTGGCAAAATGGCGTTTTTTGCTCTGCTGAGCGCTAATCCTACAGTAAGATAAGGCATATTACAGCAAGTGCTTTTGGCCCATTTGTGTTTGTACTCCCAAGACTTTGCCAAAGATTTATGAGAGTGGGCTTAGGAATATTGCCCTCTCTGAGAGCCGCCAGACAAAAGGTTTTTAAAAAAAGTTCAAAATGCTAATTAATACGATATTTCTGCCAAGGAGTCATACATTCAGAGAACACTGTGAGTAGATGATTAGACTAAGAACAAACACAATACCCATACTAAGTTTTACACATCTGAATTATATATACGGATTATATAATTGCGCCTGTATTTTGCAATCAAGTCAATGGATAAATCTGCACATAGCTGTTTAACATGCAAATGCTAAGCATAAAATGCTTCCTATCATTGTATAGTCCTTAAAACTACAACTCCAAGCAATATGAAAAACAACAACTGCTTACTTTTTAAGTAGCCTTCGTTTCAGAAGAATATTTTCTCCTTTTTGAAATGTCTATTCTTCAACAAAGAGATCTTGAACCAAACCAAAGAAACCTGCAATATAAATCAAAACAACACACTAATTCAAAGCCAAGAAAAAAATATATATATTTAAAAAGTATAAGCTATAAGGCTGTGTACTTACACTAGAGAATGAATTATGCTAAATATACAGCATATTGTAAACAGCAGAGCTTAATGAAATATTTATTTAAAAATATATTTTATTTAAACATTCAAATGCCAAGATATATTACAAAATGGACGTCAAAGGGCAATTAAATATATATGCAATCTTAAATACAACGTAATTTTTATTTATACTCCACCTAGAAAGCACTCATTACCAATGAACACTGTTTAAGGACATATTTTTTGGCTATATATATATATATATACATACAGTGTCTATTTATATGTGAAATATAAGTATCTAAAACTTATCAAAAATGTGTAAACGTATTAATATATTTTGTTTATTTTGCAATATATAAAAAAAGTCAGAAAAGCTTCTTGTTTTCTTTTTTTCTTTTTTTTTTTTTGCTGCAGGTTATTGGATTGTGTATTTTTATGATGCACCTCTTATGATACTTGTTTCTATGCTAGACAGAAGACTCCAATTATCAGTTACTGTGTGTGAGGGATTCATGCATCACATCTTGGTTGAAAAAGGGGGAAAAAGGCAAAAAAAAAAAAAAAATTAGCCTGTTTCACGTTCCTCCACTACCATTCTGCATCACCTCTCCCCTCCAGTAGGAAGGCACAGAAACATCCATTAGTGAGATTGTTTTCCTGCAACACCCGCAATACACAAAGTAACAAGCTGCTCCCAGACTGAAGACCCGAAGGGCGCTTGCAGCACACATCAACTCAGGAATTGGATTTCTTCCTTTTTTCGTTTCACTATTGTTTGTTTTTTGTATTGTTGTTCCCTTTTGTTCTCAGCATTTTGCTTCAGTTTCAAGGAGACATTATGTCATTCATTTGTTAAAGCTGTCATACAAGTTGAAGACGTGATGGCGCTGATGTAATGCTTAAAAGGGACACCTGCAAGACGCCGTTATCTGGAGAGAAAGTGGGCTACCTTTCAGCATATATTAACCAAAGCTATTTTTAAATCAATTCTACCATCTATTTGCAAAGTCCTTGGAGCATGTCATTAAATTAAAATCGGCGACAGACCTGCAACAATGTGACTTAATAATTGTGATATGAGTCGAATTACGCGTTATGAATATGTAACAAATTTTGCAGAAAGCAATTATGCAAAACAGTGGTCCTACAACACAAGCAGCATCTCACACAGGTGGTCAATCCATATTGCGGGTGACCCAGGATGCCAGATCCCCAACAAGACTCTTCTTTATAGGTTGCGTCTCACAAGGACCCTCTCATAATGGTGTAATTTACCCATTAATGACACATGTTGTCCCTCGCCACTGACTGCGCACTGTCATTAATGAGGCCATTTGCATTTGGTGGCAGTCTGCCAGTCGCGGCTCTCTGCCATGTTTGCTGAATGAGTCTTTTCAAACCGCAGACTCAAATGCACGGCAGACTCTCACATCCCCCCCGCATCCTGCGTGTAGGAAAGTGCGGCACGTAGACTGCAAATGTTCTCCACCGTTAAATGCATTATGATAGTTGATGTTTTTAAATGAAAATCACACAATACAGCATCTGTACTGGTCCACTATGTAGCGACCATTTCTGAAGTGCCGAACCATCTTGACAGGCTCTATTTTGCTGAATTATGCAGATCCGCATTCATCCTTTTGTTATTTTTACGTAAACGAAAGTGATTTCAGCCATTTGAAGAGGGAGAGTTTCCCTTTGCATCTCATTTACTTTGTGCTTTAATTTTCAGACATTCAAATGAAGGCACCTCTAAGAGGAGAATAAAACAAACACGCTTTCACAGGCAATTAGCTCTGTCACAATTTTAGCGTATTCATATTACCAATGAAATCTACCGAGATGTCATTTTGTCACATTTACACAAAAGACGAAGGCTATTGCAATTTCCCCTCATCAAATCTTCCACACTTCCCTTGAAAGCTGTTCATTAATCAGTGTCTCTCTCTTACATATTAACATTTGTTTAGCATACTATCAAGCACCGTTACATTTTTGGTGTTTTTAAAAGTATTTCCATTGAAATTGGTGCTGGCTATTTTAGTTATTTCTGAATGGAGGCTTTTGTGAGTTAAATTGTTAAAGTAAGAATCTACTGTATGTGTGAATTTTTGTGGATGGTATTTACCACTCAATAAAAATAAGTTACTTAGTGGGTCTGTTTAGGAAGATTGTTCCCAGCAAGCCCAGAACGTTCTTCTAATGTTAGCATATGGTTCCTGTTTGGTTATTGTTTGGTAACCAAATGATAATGTACTAAAAATACTAACCTTCCCAGAATGTTACAGAGCATATCACTTTAGACATTCTACTATCTAAAAATAACTTTGCAACTACATGCCAACTTCCAGTCAGACGTTCAACAGCATCATTGCAACATATTCCACTAACCCTAAGAGTCTACTAATATTCTAATTAGAGTTAGATGGCATGTAGTTGCAAACTAGGGCTGTCAAAATGGCTGGAAAACTAAATTCAATTTTTGCTCTTAAATATTATCTATATTTGAATTATATTCAAATTTAAAAGGCATAATTTCAGTTAGGGTGAAAAAAGCTTTTGGCTTCTCTCCTGAGGCCACAAGAAGGTGCATCGAGCAAAATATTACTAATGCACATTTATTAAAGCAATAAAATAACATGATTATCTGTGAAAAATTGGATATTGTTTATAAACCAAATATAATTAATTAAGTTCTCAAGATCTTCTCTGCATTGATGTTCTCTTTTTCCGCACTATTTTGAATGAACAACGCAGCATCGCCGCATCTAGTGGGTGCAGCTGGATAGGCTAACAAAAACACCAACGACAATTACAGCGTCATCGCATTTCGTGTGCCACTGATAAGGCTGCCTGATGCACACCTAAAAATGTGGATTTTTATTTTAAATTGGACGAATATTCAAAATTGTTTTTTTTTTGTTTGTTTTTTTTAACCGCCCTATTGCAAACTAATGAGTTAGTTGATGTGCTGTAGTTGCAAAGTTACTCATAGTTAGTATAATGTCTAAAGTGGACTCGAAATAAAATGTAACCCATTACAGGGAGGTTTTTTTAATAACCTAAAGAGAACCTATTTATAACTTATTTAATGGTTATTTTTATGTTTTATTTTATAACCATAAACTAACCATCCTAGAATGTTCTTGGAACCAAAATAAGTTAGCTGGGTTTATGCCTCTGAGTAAAAATAAAAATAACTCTGAAGCAGAAATGAGTTCATGTTGTGTTCCGGTCATTTTGACCCAGAGAGGATTTTCTATTTCCTTTAAAATGCTACTTAATGTTACCACACTGGACTTTGCTCACACAGTGTATAACAACTTCCCAAAACATTTTTGATAATGTTTTGTACTTTTTCCCCACCTTGTTACACTTGTGATGTTCCCAGTCAAAAATGACCAGCCTACCAAAAAAAAAAAAAAAAAAAAAAAAAAAGGTTTATAAATTTCTTGTTATGCTATATTATTACCAAATATTGCATTAAAGGAGTTTATGCACCTCAGTTTTTTAGAGAACATTGTCAAAATTATCCACAAATAATGCTTTTTTTCACTCAAAAACTAAGGTGTGTAAGCTCAGATCAATGAGGCCTACAACCAACCAGTTCCAAAAAGAAATACACAACTTGTGCTAATCGAAAGAAAGCAAGTTGATGAAACTGTCAATCCAAGGCTGAATCCAAGATTACTCACCCTCATGTTATTCCAAACCATGTTGACCTTTGTTCTTATTCAGAACACTAATTAAGATATTTTTGATATAATCCAAGAGCCTTCTGACCCTCCATGGATAGCAACGCAAGAACCATGTCAGAAAGCTCTCGGATTTCATCAAAAATATCTTAATTTGTGTTCTGAGGTTGAATGAATGTTTTACGGGTTTGAAACGACATAAGGGTGAGTAATTAATGACAAAATATTTATTTTTGGGTGAACTATCCATTTAACAAGCCATTTTTAAAAGGCCATTCATTTTTGACCTGGAACACCAAATTAGGAAAAGATTTTCTGCATAGCACAAGGCTTAAGTAATGAATTTACTAAATGATAACGAGCGTACATTTCTAGTCTGGTTGGTGTTCAAGCCTTACTGATAGGGCTGTGGCATACATAAACAAAAAAGTTTGGAAATGTTGGTCTAGAATAACAAAAGAAAAAGCTGTCTACCATTTCTTTCATTTTCTTCACTTTTTATGAGATAAGGGTGTGATGTGCAAACTCTAGGAGGATTCTTTCACTCATTTAATACAAGAACCACCTCGTTAGTCAGAAAAATCAGTTCTTGTGAGTTGTGTCTTACAAGTCACTGAGAACAATGAGAAGCGTGGAAGTATAAATCTGGTGTGGAATACATAACAGAAACGGTTCAATATAAATCTCAGTATGATGCACGCACACTCTCATCTCTATGATCACACACATGCTTTGGATGAGACTCCACGTTATCATGCAGCTACTATACAGGCTAATAAATCAGCGGTTGCTGACGTGAACTTTTAGAATTAGTCTCCTCGGTTAAGTTATGTTTTTACTGCTCACTGCAAAAGCATTTATTAAGCTAATGATGGGCCCAGGGAAAATAAAGTCAAATCTGAAATCCGCCTCAGAATCAGTACCATAAAATTCTGTGAGCTTTGCTTCTTACTACAGAATGACAGTTAACAGAGTCTGCTAATGAGAAAGTAATGGCAAATTTCTATCACTGCGTAGGTCTATCTATTGACAAGACCTCCAAGAAGACAAGCTACCATAACAGCACGAGCATACAGACTGCAAAAGATACTAGTATTCACATGCAGTAGGGAAGTATGTGCATTTTGGTCCAGATAAAAAAAAAAATTTGTAGTGAAGGCCATGCTTTGAAATCTCTCTACTGTTAAGGCAGTAAACTCAGCATTTCTGTATAGCACAGTGGCACACAAACCTTTTTTAAAGACATAATGAACATACAAATTACTGTATTTCATGCAGTGTTATTTGAGTATTATTTATTTACTATTGTTATTATTATATTTTCAGTTTTCATTTTAATTTTAGTTTAACTTTTAGTAATTTTTTTTCTTTTTTTTTTCTTCTTTTTTTTTTTTTATTTGAACACTTTAATTTTTTGGTTTTAGTCATTTTAGTAATTCAACTTTTAGTCACAAAGACAATATTTCTAAATTTTGTTTTAAGCTTTTCATCTTATATTTAAATTTTATTTTAGCTTAAATAACGAAATGTGAGCTTTTCCATTTCAATTAACAAAAATGTTTTTAATACTTTTTATTATTAATTTGTTTCATTTATTATTAAAATAGTAACAATATAAACATTTATGTAATGGTACATACATCCACATTATTTAATTAAATTATGTTTTATTAATTAATTAATTATGCTATTTATTACTTAAAAACTGAATTTACATAATTATTTATACTGTATATATATATATATATATATATATATATATATATATATATATATATGTATTTATACTCTCAACATGCTTGTCAATTAACCAATGAAACACACAAAATGTTATCAAAATAAAACTTTTTATCAGGAATCACAAAATATGACATACAGTGAATCCAAAAATGCATTCTTTGTGCTTTGTTTCATTTTATTTGAAGTGGTAAGGAACAGTAAACAAAACTGACTGAAGCTGTTTTTGTGTTCTGAGGTATAATAATAATAATAATAATAATAATAATGTTATTGCAAATCAAACCATTCCTTTTCGAGATATTCATTAAGAGCTGAGAGAGAAATCAGCTCAGAGGATAGTTTTATTGCTTTACGTTTGCTCTTTTGAGCCACAGAAGGCTTAATGTGGTAATCAGACATTATTTATTTAACAATCAGCCTGTCCTCAGATGCTTCCTCTTACATTTATTTGTCAATAAAAAATATGAAATCATTGTTGACATACAGTAAGAGCATAGTGCTATAAAATTAATGCAGCAAGCAAATCTCAAATTTGGGAGGAATTTGATGAGAAATGTTTGTTCATATGGAGATCTTGATTGCAAACTTGACAAACCTCAGCACAGATTGAGACATTTTTGAGATATCTTCTGAACATCTGGAGATAATTGCGAGATGACTGGAGTATGTTTATCAGGAAAATAATGTGACAAGCAAGAGACCAAAGCATATAATGTCATTGCTCTCTTAAAGAAATAGCTGAGATATTAGAAAGATTTGTCATTTTTCTTTTCTATGAAAGCGTAGGATAAAGATCTCTGACAGTAAAATAATTAGTTCAGAGAAATGAGATGTAACTCTGAGAAACGTTGGATACTCCTCCAGTCTTGATTTGATATTAATTGACCTAATCTATTGAAAAGTTGTGTGCCAACAATGATGTGCGATTAGCCACATGCTGTCTGGACTAGTGCTGGAATTCAGTGCAGGTGACAGTGTGTGATCCTCTCTGACAGTCTGAGAGCGGCTGCAGCTGTCCTGTGTCACAGCGAGATGCAGGACCAAATCAGACCATGACTGATGGGGCTGAAATGGACTCAGAGATGTCACCGAAAGGTGCTGGAAAATTGGCTGCTAGGGACAGACTTTACTCAGCTGGTGAAGAAAGTGCATCTGCCGCTGTGACTTTTGGTTAATGGATGTGAAGGTCTCCATTTTTTGCACTTGGAAAATTATGGTGCCCGGAATGTTTTGATCATGTCAACAACTGGACCATTTACTTCAGGGGAGGATGGTGGAGTCCAAAGCACAGATTTGGCGGTGTTCAAGTTGTCACCACTGCTCCTTGAACAAGTCGTGCAGCCTCTCTCCAGAACATGGACTTATTCTCAGAGATAAGAGAGAGAGACTCAGAGTCTAAACAGGTACATGTCATCAGAAAACATGATAAGCTTCACCCAAACCCTGCAGAAAAGCATCATTTGTCTGAGAAACATAGCTTCACTGTAACTATTTGTAATGCACTGCTACTGCCTGACATTGTTGCTTTGTTTATTGTTCTATAGACTCATGGGGCTGAATACAATGATCTGTGCTAGTCTGTTCTAAATCAACAAAACAATAAAACACACAAAATAAATATGTATTAGTTAAACAGAAATGTAATATTAGGTTAACTTCAACCAAGTTAAGAAGCAAAAAATTAGCTAAAAATTCAGCTTTCATCATCCGTCTAATATTAAAGGAAAAATTCTCCCAAAGATTGCTTAAAATCCAAGATGTAGATGAGTTTGTTTCTTCATCAGAACAGATTTGAAGAAATTTTGCATTACATCACTCTGCAGTGAATGGGTGCCGTCAGAATGAAAGTTCAAATGGCTGATAAAAACATCACAATAATCCACACGACTCCAGTCCATCAATTAATGTCTTGTGAAGAGAAAAGTTGTGATTTTAATAAACAAATTCACCATTACAACATTTTTAACTTCACAAGTCTTCTATCGATAATATTGCTTTCATCAGTGAAAAAAAAAAAAGTCTTGTCTGAATCAGGAGAGAAGCATGCACATATCAAGCACAGTTTATAAGTGAAAACAGTCCAAAACCGTTCCAAACAAATATGTTAGTGGATTTTGATGTGAGAGAACAACAGATGGACCTTTTCACTGGAGGAAGTATTAATATGGATTATGGACTCATATTTTGGCCAGAAGCAATGGTTAAAAGTTAAAAACGCCTTAATGACGGAACTGTTTCTTACAAACATGCTAACTTAGCTTTTCGCTCGGCAAGATGTTAACTGATGGACTGGAGGCGTGTTGATTAGTTGTGGATTATTGTGATGCTTTTATCAGCTTTTTGAACTCTCATTCTGACGGCACCCATTCACTGCAGAGGATCTATTGGGGAGCAAGTGATGTGATGCTAAATTTCTCCAAATGTCTTCCAATCAACAAAAATTAAGATGATGGCCAGGGGTTGAGTAAATTTTCAGGGCATGGGGGAGACTTCCTTTAAAATGCATTAAGTGAAGTTAAAATGTATACAAGTAGATCACGCTGTACTCAATAATGATTATTATATTGTCTTTAAAAAATAATAAAAACATTCATCATAAATTATGTAAATACATTAAAATGGCTCCGTGCATATGTTATTATATTCCAGGATTTAAATGCAACACTCAGTTTTACACATATAGCTCATCTCTCTCCATTCCTGGCCTAAACTATAAAGGGTTGGATGTTGTTCCTGTATATACTGAGATTTTACATCACGAATATGAAACAGAAATGCTGACATTTCTCAGCAGCAGAAAGTTTAAATGATCTAACATGAATAAATAATCAGACAAAATATATTGCTGATTCATTCAACCTATGAAAAAGCATATACTTTAAGTGATTTTGTGAAACTGCAAAAACCAGAATAAGCTGAGCAGTAAATATGTGAGATCTCATGAACTTTTTCATGAAGTTTGAGCGAGAAAACAGAACCTGAGGAACTGGGAAATTCTGTCTCACCTTAAATTCCTGGCAACCCATGAAAAAGAGACGGGTTCTTCATCTCTTGTATGATCTCTCTTGTGAGGTGAAAGCAGCCAGGCCGCCTTTTGAACTGATATGAAAGCGTATCTATCTCTGGCCATCTTTCATCCTGTTCTCTACAATCCCATGGCTGAGAGTCCCCTTATGAAAGATTGTCAATAACATGCGAAATCTTTCAACCTCGAGTTTTTCAGTTTCAAAATACATTTAGGGGCCAATTCACTAAACTGTTGCGTCACTTTTTGGCTTTTCAGTGCAAAAACCTGCATTATTCACTAATCACAAGCAATTTAGTTGAACTTTTTTCTGTGTTTCTATGTAATTTAGGTTCATTAAAGATGCCTTATTTCACAAAAGTGGTGCAGATATCACATTAAATAACATTATTGCTGTGCACAATTCAATTCCCTCCTTAAAGAAAAAGTTCACCTAAAAATTAAAATTTGCTCACACGTGTGTGCAAAAGGTGGCATCATCAGTCATTGTGATACCAGGTTCTTTTAAACGGCTTTACTTGCTGGTGATAACCTGCTTCACACACATCCTTCCTCTCTGTTGTAAACAACAATGGTATCAATGCGTGGCTTTGTGACAGAAAGCTTGCTCTCCAGGACCATTTGCCTGACCCTAGTAAAAAAAGTAATATACATTTATTTCATACTAAGTATAGTTCAAATATATTATACATATTTACTGACATATTACTCGAGACTTACTGATATAAAAATTAAAATGTAACTTTTTTGGAGTACTACTTATGCACAATGCACATTTCTTAATATTAAGCCCAAAATGTGTTTTAATGTCACTATTGATGATGATTGAATGATCTTTGAACAATATCTGTCTTTAAATGCAAGATATTTAAAGTGTACCTAAAGTATACTTGCAATTGTCCCACTTTAGCACAATCAAATATACTTCAGTATATCTTTACTTCAGCACTACTTCTGCATAATTAAAGTGCATTAAGTACAAAATTAGTTGTTCAAATTTAGCAGACTTTAAGTATATACCAGTTTAGTATACAAAAGTACAATTGCAGGGCATTTTTATTAAGTACATAATTATGTAAATGTAATTCTAGTGTACTTAGTATGAAATCAATGTATTTCAAATACATTTAAGTATATTTATTTTTCACTAAGGGAGGCTACAAATTACTGGTAATAATGCTGTAAATAATGTTCACTTTCATGCACAGATTGATCGTTTAGTTTCATAAGACCTTAAAGTGATGGAATCCATTGACTTATTATTATGATTCAGTGAAAAATTCTCTTTAGTGTTCTACTGAAAAAAAGTCAGTCACCTACATCTTGGATGGCTTTGAAGGTGAGTAACTGATACTCAGTTTTTTCAAAACTGATTCACAATTTTGCCAATTAGTTACCAATTAGTCACCCTTGTGCTCATTTTAATCACCTTGCAACTTGCAAGATTAATTTAGGGTCTAATAATGGTGTTTAGCTATCTCTGACTAAACTAAGATATAATGATGTTCTCATCAAGAGTTACTGGAAATAATGATCTCTCAGTGTGAATTTAAAAGCCATGAAGACAAACATGGTAGACAAACCTCACATTAAGTTTTTCTCTCTCTCTATCTAAGAATAGAGAAAAAATATATAAAATTGGTAATAATAGAATGAAAAACAGTGATTAAAAAATGATTAAAATGTAAGAAAATCAGTGTAAACAATTGAGGTATGGCAAACATCAAGGAGCAGATTTATGATGCAAAAGATACGCTCTAGGTATTGTGGCAGGTGGACTGACGGTCACATCTGTGGAGGCCAGAATCATCCTGGGATGTATCTCACTCCTCAACGGTTTCTGATCAGCACTCCCTGGATCAGATAAGGCCCTCTGGGAGCTCACCGAGAAGCTCTATCATGCTGGAGTGCCCTGAAGCCCAAGTCTTATCTGTTGCTGGACCTGTTGAGAATTGAGTCTTTATCTTGCATCAACACTTTGAAAGATGAGAGCAGAAGAGTTGAGCTGTGTATCTGGTGCTCTATGAGTCACAAGAGAAGCTTTGGGATGTGCGGCAGAATGCCGTTTCTCAGAAGTGCCTGTGGTAAATGTGGATTTTTTTTCTTTCTTGGAGAAAGCCTTACAAAAACGTGGGCTGGGAGAGAGTCATCCTGCAAGCAGATGAACTTGATGGAGCCACAGTCAGCTGAGCTGTCTTACATCGACTCTTTCCACCTCCAGCTCGCTCTCATCCATGATTGCACTGTCTTAATCCCCTTAAAGTCTGCAAAAACATGCTGGTTGGTGGCCATCTGTGGCGATTACCATGTAAACCTGCCCAATCCACTCAAAGCCGCATTGTCGTTGCTCTAAGATCAAGAACTCATCCAAAAAGCATTCTAAAGCTGGAAATGCACTTCCTCTACCGATAAGAAGGCCCTGCATTTTCCTTTTTTAATCTTTCAAACCTAATCAATCATAGTGATTTATGGTGGAAGTAAATAAACGTTCAATTCTGCCAAGTTTTGTTTTAAGATTGCCATTGGTTCATCGTCCACAGAATCACCTTGGAAACCAAAGTTTGGCTTTGGGGTGGATGAGATTTTTTATTGGTAGCTTAAGGACGAAGCCAAAGCCAACTGAAATCAATACGGGGATATTAAGGTCACTGATCAATGTGTCACACTTGATAAGCAACAACGGTGTACAGCTCACACCTCCACAGACACCACAGATTAACTCTGTAACGATCCACAACAATACTCTAAAAGACATTCGATAAGTGACACGGCGATGTTTCCTCATTAAGAAGCTGCGCATGAAATTGTCAGGTGCACTGAGGATTTGTCAATAACATCACACTAATTCATAAAGTCACTACTCTGTATCATTCACCCGGATATTGTTTTTCTAGTGGTGTGTGGTTTCATCTTGTGTTTGATGCAGAGGATGATCTGAAACAATAGGTTATGGTCCATACTGTTCCCGTGACAGAATTTAATCTTTCAGCACACCCAATTCATGTCGTCACATGCTGTTTGGTTATTAAACAGCACAGTAAGCAAACCATGAATTTCTGAAACACTGCAGATTTGTGTCTGTCAAGTCATTCTATAATAACAAAACAATGTGGGTCATGTCAAACATGGATTTTTAAAAAAACAAGACACACTCACCACAAAAAAAAGTTTTTAAAATGTAAAATAAATAATAATATATTATTAAAATTGTTATTTCCATATTAGACTAAACAATTTAATAATAATAATTATTATTAATTTTATAAATATAAATATAAAAATAATAATTATTATAATTATAAAATTCTAGAGTCTGATATGAATTTAATACAAAATATATATTATTTATTTATTTTGGTATAGCCAATTATTGAATTTAATTTAATTTGTATTTTTCTCACACAGTATAAATAGGGATTTATACATAAATATTCTGTATATAGCTGTGCTTATATTTTAGGAACAGGGTCACAGGGGGATGATGATCAAATTTAGGGGTCCTTGGCATCAAAAAAAAAAAAAAAAAAAAAACCTTGATGACATGCACCACCACAAAGCTGCCACCTTTACACAGACAAGAAGCTCAGAGTTAACACGTCACAGACACGCAAACTTTAAAGTACTCATGCACTTACAAAATATCCTAAGTGTAAAATTAAAGGTTATTTAACAAGCCTTTTGATTTAAAAAATGTGAAATGTTAAAATCATTTTAACTGTCTGAACATGCCCCCTTTTTCTGATCAAAGTGTTCGTCTGGCTTTTTCTGATTGGACGGGTCTAATAGATCCAAGCAGGGGTCCGGTGTCCTATAATCATGAGGCTGATGGCAGGCCTGTCTCTCAGTGAGAGCATTTGGAGACCTGCTGGTAGGTAGCTGAACCACCAGGCAATCACTGTTAACACAGGCCGGATCCAGCTAGGCAGAATGAAATCTTTGTGAACGGAAATAATAGGGCTAAAATACCACAGATTTCCCTCTCACTGATCAGCAGCACACAGATTTGATTTTTCTCCCCCTTCTTCTCCTCCCTCCAAAACACATTATTTTCACAAGTGAGTCAAACTGTTCTCTTTTCATCAAGGCTTTCAGGTGAAGACATGTTACAGGTGGTGCTCAATTGTTGATCAGCATGAATGCATCTGTAACTGTCATTCTATCTCAAAACGATGACGGCATCATTAGATCTGTTTTTCGCTCTGTGCTTATTTCTTAATAGTTTTCATCAGCTCTCACTTATCTAATGCACTTTTTCCAGATATCTAACATGGTATTATCTGACTCTTTGAAAGCCTCATTGAAAATCGCATACTTGGATGTAATTTTAAATGCTTGAAATGCCAGCATCACTGTACAGTAACCAGTTGGTATGCCATGCACTTAAACACTAAGGATATCATCTAAATATTTATGTAAAATACAACAAATATTTATTATGTAAAATAAAGTTATGTAATGTGTCAAGTGCACACTACTGCAATCTAGCACACTTCACGTTATTGCTTCTCTGCTGTGATCCAGACACTTGAATCAGCTTTATAAAAAAGCTAAAGTGTGCTTGACTATACCATATGCATGGATATATGATCTATTACAACTTTCTTCAAACATTTGATGATCATTTGAGTCACTATAGACAAACATTTCTTTCCAGTAAAGATCCATTTACTGTCTGCTTTCCATGAACAATAAAAACACAATGCTAATTACACAGCACTGACTTTTGTAAAGAAGATAGAATCTATAACAGGCCTGATTTGCATAGAATGGAGGTGTGTGCACTGAAAACAATGACAGTGACTTCATTTAAATCCTTGCACAATGCTAATTTAGTGAATTAGCCTTTTGAGGCTATAGTCTGCTAACATGACAAACTCAATGACCTGTTTCAGAATAGGATGCAAAATGTGTATCACTCAGGAACACATGCACAGACACTATTATTAAAGTAAATTGTTTTTAAACTCAGTCTGCCTCATCTGTTCAGAAGATGGACTGGCCTTTATATTACAAAAGCAACCTCAATTGAGTGAAAGGTCAACAAATTGTCTTCCTCGTCCTATGTGAATATTATTGCTTTCATAATTTTACAATAAACAACATTTTAGTCATTCAAGTTTTGTTTACAATTCTAAAACAAATTAATATGATTTTAAATATTCAGACAGAGGAAAGTTTCTCCAGCGCTGTGCTGGAGAAACTAACATTTACCAGGATCAAGAGTTCAGAACTAAACATGTTTAGTTGGAATTACTTTGCACCCAAACACATCGGCAATCCAGCAGCTGGCCTTTGAAAAATGAGGTGAGCAAATGCTGTTTGAGACTTTGCAATTCCATTATGAGTTTATCTCCCAGTGTTGGTTGTTTATGGTGCTTCCAAGAATTCAAAACTAAGATTTTTTTGTTCTATGTATATTAACAGAACCAATTATGAAGTCCATTAGGAAACTGGATGTTTAGGGAATTGCTTTTTTCCACCTCTGGTTTTCTGCTATTGGTTTCTTAAAAAGCCAAAATAAGTTTCCAAAGTGTTTGTTTGGCTGGATTTTGGTTGTGTGTGTCTTACGTGTGATCTACAAAGCTCTAAAGCGCTGAACATATATCAGATGACAGACAGTGAAGGATCACAGACAGAGAGGATTAGAACAAAAGAGTGTGGAGTTTTAATCAAAAAACATAAAAGCTGCGCTACGGTGTTTGATAAAATTAGAAAATTAGAAAATTAGAAATGGATGATGTTGAATGAATTTCCTGAAAGCAGGAAGGTCTGTCGCTACAGATAGCCTTAGTGGGAGATCAGTACAATCGAATCTGTGCTACTAGATTCAGCGAGTTGACGTTAAGCAGCTGTCAGCACAAACACTGACATAAGGAAGAGGAAGATTTTGAAGGTCAAAAGACTGGCTAGCCTGAATATAAGCCTTGTCAAACACACTGACCGCTGTGGCATCAGAGGCTGATCTTCCAACTGAGCAAAAATATATCTAACTGCAAGTAGCAATTACTGGTTCAGCAAGTGGCATAAACGTTCAGTTTAAGAGAGAAAAAGCTGTGAGTAGAATTACTTATAATACAAATGCAAATGTTTGACAAATAGGTGGCATATTACCAAATGAATCTATAGACAACCAGCAGTTTTTATTCACGTTTGGATATCTTTTGACCACTAGATGGTGCCGTCATATTTTTGGGCACATATTTTTAGTGGGACTGTCTCCAAATTGACATAGGGACATAAAACAAAATGACAGAATTTCCAACAAAATTCAAAATGATGATAGAAACAAATATCAAAAAGGTAAGTCTGAAGATGGTCTCACCAAAATGTAGAAGATTTGTTGAATGCTGAAGGATCAATCAATTAATAATAATAATAATAATAATAATAATGAAAGTAAAATGGTAGAAAATATAGTATGTATTTAAATTATCATGTGAAAAAGAATAAGTTGAAAAAGAATTATATATATTCCAGCTATATGCAGAAATACAAGCACAACCTTGATCTGCTCGTACAGACTTAAAATTTGCCACCAGGAATATTAACCATGTCAAATTTCAAGGCTTTGAGAATTTCATATTCTATGGGATACCATGACAGAAAGAGTAAAAGCCAGGAAAAAAAAAAAAAAAAAAAAATCTCCTAGACAGCAATGAAATTAAATGGATAGTAAATGGAGTCTCCAGGGATAGAAACCCTAATAAATGTTACTTTTGTAAGTATAAAAGTATCTAATCAAAGGTCTGAAATAAAGTTAATACCTTAAGGAAACCTCTGAACTCCATAGATATGGAAAGTGCAACATCTGAACGTCTGATTTCCCTCGGGGCATAACTATGACTAAAGCTTTATTTGTGATCACAAAGAAAAGACTGCAACGAATTGTTAAAATATCTGACATTTGCAAAGTGGATTACAGTTTTATGAGAGGTTGAAAGGACTGTATACCTCACCATTATCAAGTCAGCTCAAGTTACTCAGTAATGACATGAAAATACCTAAGATACTTTAAGCACACTTGTCTTTTCAATCCAGCCATTCAGATTTCTGCTTCAATAATAGACAACGTATCGCATTAGAAGTGGCCTACTTTGCGAAGGGCTGAGCTAAAAATAAATGTTCGTCCTCATCTTTATTTTTCAATGGTTTGAAGAGTGTCCATCCCCTCATGTTGAAAATACCACAGTACAAAGTAAATGCAGGCCCTTCCTGCTGAGCCCAAAAGAATCTAAAAGGTTGAACAGTTACGAATCTTTTCAGAGAGAAAGAATAGAATTTTGTTTGGTTCTGGATGGCATTCACAGTCAATCTTAAATCCTGGGAATATCAGATAATTCCTCCCATTCTCACTCCATGCCATTTGGCCACATCATTCTCTGCTCTCTTATCTCTCCCCCCACCCTCCCCTCCCCCCTCCCCTCTCCACTATAGCCTTGACCTCCAGACTGGGCCACAGCTCCTTGAACAGAAGAAAAACAACAGCAACCTGTCAGACCTTGGAAAGACTAGCACAAACCTTTGTATCTTTTTTGTTTACACTGAGAAGCAAGATAAAGGAAAAACTGACACAATGCATTTAGCATATTTATGTACGTATGATCAAAAAACAGAGAGCGTGCCATCGGCATAGTGTAGCAGGTTATAAAACACTCACTGAATCATTATTCAGAGAAAATGCTACAAAAACGGATATACCAACCAAAAATAGGTAATATTTAATCAGGCATTTGGTTTCAACAACACTCGCTGAAAGCAGTACTGAACCGGACTAATGAACAGGACTTAAATGGTTCTAAGCAATTTGGGGAATTGATTAATGTGGAAGTGTGGGAAATTATAGTCATCCATTAGGCAATCAGTGTCTTTTCTTTAACTAATGATGAGGCCAGGCAGAACCACTTTGATTCATTAGATGGTGTACAAAAGATTGATTCCAGTGTGACATGGTGTCATGCCTAAACTGTCATCCACTGCATAACCGTTCAGCTTTGCTGCATGATTATAGTTTGTAGATAATATATCCACCGAAGTATCCTTTAACTTAAATTTGTGGTTTCACTTCAGGACCCAGTTTTACATTGGACATCAAAAGTCAAGCCACAGTACCATTACTGTTTAATAAATAATACAGAATTTATTCAAATCTCTATTAACTGTATACACAAAGAGTATTTAATTATCAGTTTTTATGGTAATTGATCACTTTTATAGTAAAAGATCATTTACAATGCAAAGAAAGACGTTTTTCAGTGTCTGTTTTTGCAGTTACATCATTACATCAAATGACTGTAGTGTCTTTCAGTGAAACTTTGAATCATTTATCTAACTGAATTGTTCAAAAAATGCTGATTCATTCAGAAAGGAAACAAACTGTCATTTGAAATGAGTCACTGAATCATTCACTCAAATGATTTGCTCAAAAACATTGCTTCTAACTGGAACAGCAGCACTATGTGTTACTTAGAGGTGTGCAATGGTTCTGCTGTGACTTTATTGGGAAATTATTATTCTTTGCGGAGTAAAAACTGACAAAGTTACTGTACTTACAATTTTATTGTAAATTACAAAAAAAAATCTTGATTATTGAAATGTTATATTAAAATACTTCAAATGCCTACTGTACCATATTTGGATTTTATTAACTTACAGTTTCTTCATTTTAGAGAGCATAGAGCTATTTACATTCACTCTGTCATTTAAAGCTGTCTGAAACAGTGCCTATCTTGTCAGTGTAAACATGTTAGTGCAAGGCCAATTTAATATTTGGATTCTTTTTCCCCTTTTTCTCCTCTTCCCTTTTCCTCTCTGATGTCAGTTCTTCAACGCAGAGAGGAGCCTAAAATGAGCTGCCTGGCTCACTGTATTGAGCTGTAACAGATGGACATTCTAGCATTTCAGTTGGATTTGGTCCAGTGAAAAAGTTGTCGATCATTACTCAAACCACTTTTATCCATGCAAATTGTCAAATCGAAATAGCAATGTATGCCCTCGCATGTATAAGCATATGTGTGGAAAGCGTTCTGCTGCCCGAGAAAGTAAAAGGTTTAAAACTACTCTAAAAATAGTACATGGCTTCTGCTTCCTACTGGGATCATTTTTTTTTTTAGCTACTAATTTCATGTGATTCTGATCCATTACAGAAGAATTGCAACAGCACTGTGCTTCCATTTTAATTAAAGAATAGTAGTGGAGCTTCCATATCTTACTTGTTAGTAATTATGGACCGGGTTTGATAAGGTTTGATAAGATTGATTTAAAAGTCTTTCCATTAACCACTGAAGCAAAATATAGGCACGTTTGAGCTTGAGTACCTTAAGGGCATTAAAAGAGGGCGGAGAAGATTGATTTTCTTATTAATAAAAGTGCACTATTATACTAATTAACATGTGAAAGTATCTTTTTACTTGATATTATTCACTCAAGGTCAAAGTGTTTTGTGAGAGCAAAATAAGACTGCACCAAAAATGATCCAAAAGGCAAAAAGAAAAACAACTATTCTTATAAAAAAAAAGGGAAAAGAAAAAAGCCTGTTAAAGAACATCAAGCAGTGTCTTTATTCACCATAAAAAGCTGGTAAAATATTTTGAGATTGATACTTATTGTAGAATCAAATCATTTTTTTTTTTTTTTTGTGATCAATAATTTTACCAGAAAAAAAAAAAACACATATCAAATGAATAAATAGTTTAATTTAAACAAAAAAAGAAAAGAAAGAAAAAAAACACTATAAAACCTGTATCACCCCAGTATACCTGTTAAAAAAAAAAAAAAAAAAGTCCTATACAACAAAAAGAAAAGTAACGATGCTAAAAAAAATATCCCTTAAAAGACTGTCAGATTCAAGCAGCGTCTTTATCCTCTATAAACAGTTTGTGGCAAGACGTCTTGGAAAATGATTTCATGATTGCTCATTATTGTCGAATCAAATCTCTGCCACAATAGTCTTGAAAAGGTACTCACCCTTTCCGCCACCTTGTTTCCAATACAATCAATAGAAAACCTGCTGTGTAGGACATCAGTCAAGGCCACGGGCAACAAAGCGTGAATGGAACGGCAAAAACCTACAACACAATGGAAAACAGAAATCAACTTCCTGTGCACAGTGGTGCGCAGTCATTTAATTACGCGTGAGCGCAACATACGTTATCTAGCCCGGCCAAAATGAAATTAGGTGCAGGGCGATTCAGATCTAACTCAGCTGGTATTAAACCCTAAATCAGAACAGCAACAATGGAAGCTTGAGACGTGACCGCTTTTTCAATGACGCAGTTTCTTTTACTATGTTATCCCTTTGATAGTGACTTGAAATGAGAATTACAATTTCTGACTTAAGGGATTGCAGATATGTACATTCTCTTATGCCAGAGTTTGACAGTGTTAACCATTTAGGTGTAACTTGGGATACGATTGGCTAGTTCGAAGACGAGCCTTGAGGGTTCTAACAGTTTGAGCCCTTGGAGTCGACTCTAAATGAAATTGATGTGGAAGTGATGCTTCTCTTATGTTCGAGCAAGAAGAATTTGGCCCTCTGGAAAAACGAAACATAACAAGATTATCCAGACAGATGGGCCATGGAAAAAGAAAGCGAACAGCGAGTAACCTGATTTAACACAAACACATAAGAGAGTATGAGGAGAGTTCTATCACGTACAACACTAGAGTGTCTGCAGCCCTGGTAATGCTGATAGTCCCATTCTGAATTTGTCAGAGTGTGTTTTCTAGTCAATGCCACCAATCAAACTTTGAATGAATCATTGATTGACTCACTGAATGACTCACTATGTTTATGTCAAAACCCAGAGTGCTGCGTGGGTAATTTCACCTCAAAATCACCACCAATTTTCAGCAGCTATCTGTATTAACCTGTATTATAATTTTGCGTTAACAAACAACAATCATAAAACCCATTTGGACAAAAGCACATGCTCACAGTGACAAAAAAAAAAAAAAAAAAAAAAAAACACCATGAGAGATTTGACTCTCGAATCAGCCACTGATAATGTGTAGCATTTTATGAAGAGTGCATGGTTTTCAAAAACCATTCTTTTGTTTTTGTATTCTTTTTCATCTTGATTGAATGAATCACTTCAGTATTCAAATAGGGATTGTTGAGATTTTGGCTTAGGCAAAGATAATTTGAGAGGAGTTTTAACAACAAACTTGAACCATTTTGTATTTTTTTATATATCCAAATTTATTTGTCATATATTTTTTGTTGTTTTGTTTAAAAAATGTTTTTCAATGTAAAAATTATGACACATATATACATACATACACACATATATCTTTAGAACTCAAATCTATCATCTCATCAGTTTCCTCTCTTCATGTGTTTTTTCACTGGCATATCACTCCCTCTGACAACTGTTTTGAATGTTTAACATGGGCCACAACTTTCCAAGGTATATCCATGTTTACGCATGATAAAGCAGCATGCACATGGTAAACACTGCTAGCGTTAGCGCGGACTGACCCTAAACTGGAGGAACAAGGAAGAACATGGTGCGCAGTAATGAAGGTTTCTCTCATGCTGTGCTCTGAAGTGGCTTTACCCCCAGCAGGGTGGAATGGAGGGAGATTAGTGTTGCTGAATGTGGAGATGACCTTCAGCCCTCTATCTTTGTGAGGATGGATAGTGTTGTTTGTGTAATGATAGCTTTGAAAACCATGAAGAAAAATACTATGAAAAAGGTGAAAGGATCAGTGCTTTTATCACGTCAACAAGTGTGCAGGAATCGGCACACTTTAACTTGGGATTCTACAAACATAAGGCTTTTTATAATAATATGGTGTTATGAACATCACATGATGCTCTTTTCATAAAGTCAGTTGGCAGTTTGTGTCTCTTATGCTTTTAGAAGTTTCCAGGTTGTAAACAGGATCCAAAAATATTACCATAATAAATATTTTAAATGAAAGTGTTATAATAACTGATATAAGTAGTGATTGAAAGTCATACGCAATTTAATAATAAAATATATTTGCTACATTTATACATATTGTTTCATAGTAAATCCTAAACCATTTTTTTCAGTGTATACACTGTACAATATATTTATATATTTATACATTCTCAGATGCAGACTGATGGACAGTCAAACCTGTTGAATCCTCAGTGACAGGATTATGAGATTAATGCAGAACATGGGAGATGGTGTTATAACAAAGTACATCCCATGTTCCCCTGAGTGACAAGCTTAAAGCACATCTCTAATCTCAAACCCTGGTGATTTAAGAGTTTGAGATTGAGGCTGAGCAGGTGTGAATGTGTATGTGTGCGTGAGAGAAAGAGAGTGTGTTTCATAAGAGGAGATACAGATTCCACAGAGAGAAAGTGAGGGAAAAACTGAGTGAACTGGATTACTAGGGGGAAGGAGGAGTAAATAAGGAAATGAAATTAGGGACATGAAAAGCCGGCATCTGTTGCCAACTCGACTTCTGCCCTAACAGTCTCTGTGGACAGTCTACCAACAGCTGGAAGCTCCTGATAAGCAACAAAGCCAGAGAGAGAGAGAGAAAGGGTAGGTGGGGAATGTCTATACAATCGTTTTAGAATATTTCTGAAGTGCGTGAAGGTAGAGTGAACTGAACTTCGCATTTGTACATTCCACAAGAAATAATTTTAAGGAAATTGCAAATTCTGAACATTTTGGACAACAAAACAATCAATATTCAAAGTATTTTGTTTAAATAAATCGCTAGCGTATTTTTTTTTCTTCTCACCCCATTTCCTTTTCACCAATAAGGCTATTAAAAGTCAAATCTTTCCTTGCATACAAACTTTTGTGTTTTCTAAAATAATAAATTAGATTTTTTTTTTTTTTCAGAGGCCTAAGATATTGAAGAAATGAATTATAACCCTTCATTTCAGCATTCACCTCAAGCTTTGCCTTGTATTAGTTCTTCTGGTCTCCCTCTAAGCATGACTTATTTACCACAAAATTTAAGCTGGAAAGTTTATTTCTGAAAATGGTTTGCTTATTGATTGCTTTGAATAATTCAAGTCTTCAAAACCACATTAGGCTGATAACATTTAGCATTTTGCCACCGTCCAGAAAAATCTGGTAACTTTCCTCCTACAACTGGCAGAATAAATAGTAGCCATTTAATCCTTTTTTCACTAATAGGCAGCTTTGCAAATGTTTGATACACCTCCCGGCAAACATTTGCCTGTTCCAACAAGAGAAAAATGTCGAATCTGAATCCTCTCCCAGCAGAACCATTTTGACGGAATATCTAACGAACCATGAATGGACCTTCTCAGTAAACAAAAATGAATAATTAAAGAAATGAAGTAGCTGAGCATGACACTTCAAAGCTGCCATCTAATCAAGCTTTTTTACAATATTAACACAACACCTTTATTCACCTGGCAACCTGCCAAAAGAATTCCGATTCAGATTATGTAGGCCAGATCTAAATGCCTTTCATTTTACACAGTGAAAGTAAACTAGAATGTAAGAATTGGCTAAATTAAAAAAATTATATATATATATATATATATATATTCAAGTTTCTAGAGCTTCAAGCTTCTACAATTCTTCTATTCTATGGCATGAAGTTTTCAGAAATGTGACTGGCATTCAATCTAGAAATGTTGACCCCTGCAAAAATACACTGTACAAAAACACAATAAATAAGGGGAAATAAGCAACTGGAAAGAATGTATAGTAATGTTAGTATGTGTACTACCATTTTCTATGGAACACAAACAAGCAAACTGGGTTAACGTTGAAATTTTGTTTATAATACGTAAAAGTTTGTGTAATGCTTAGGCAAATTGCTACAATACATGTTATTTCAATATTATGTACAATTTTGCGCTATTCAAAAGGCTCTCAGACCCAAGCAGAAAATGAGGGCTAAAGGAAAACATATTAAAAGAAATTGAATCCTTTCCCTATTATGTTCTTAACAAAACTCAACCACACAAAGAGTCAGTGAGATAATCTCCTTCATCCCCATAAACCCTAGTTGCCTGCAAGTCTTTGAAAAATATTATAAGGCTAAATGCACACACACACACAAATGCTAGATGTGATTGAAATCTGACAGAAGGTTGTACAGCAGAGTGTTCTGTCAATTCACACTGGAGTCTATTTTTAAGCTCTGCCATGCCACTGCGGTGATTAATTCTGACTTCATTTGGAAATTTTCTTTGAGCATATGTTCAAATAAATCAGGTAACATATGTTCTGAGAGCCTGACAACAGAAAAAAAACATTTAGACATTTCTGTAATGTACAGTATGTAATTGAATTCATAACGTCCAGTACGTGTATGGCGTTGACATTTGAACCGACCAGGAAAGGTGAAGATTTAACTAATTACTACAAAATGGTATGCAGCAAAGACAAAATTAAAATATTTTCTGATTTGTTCAATTTTTAATTTGAGATCATTCTCATCTATTGAGTCATTACTGCATGCAAAAGATTCTAGCCCATGGCCATGTATGCATCTGTACTGTTTACAGGTGCATCTCAATAAATTAGAATGTCGTGGAAAAGTTCATTTCAGTAATTCAACTCAAATTGTGAAACTCATGTATTAAATAAATTCAATGCACACAGACTGAAGTAGTTTAAGTGAACTTCACAAGGAATGGACTGAGGCTGGGGTCAAGCCATCAAGAGCCACCACACACGGGCGCCGCAGCATTGGCTGCCCACTGCTCCAGGTGTATGTTCACTACTGTGTGTATGCACTTGGATGGGTTAAATGCAGAGCACAAATTCCAAGTATGGGTCACCATACTTGGCCACACACCACTTCCCTTCCCTCCCTTCCCTGAAATAATCACAATAAAACTACAATCACAATCACAATAAAAACTACACAGACGTGTCAAGCAATTTGGCTTCAGTTGTTGTATTCCTCTTGTTAAGCCACTCCTGAACCACAGACAACGTCAGAGGTGTCTTACCTGGGCTAAGGAGAAGAAGAACTGGACTGTTGCCCAGTGGTCCAAAATCCTCTTTTCAGATTAGAGCAAGTTTTGTATTTCGTTCGGAAACCAAGGTCCTAGAGTCTGGAGGAAGGGTGGAGAAGCTCATAGCCCAAGTTGCTTGAAGTCCAGTGTTAAGTTTCCACAGTCTGTGATGATTTGGGGTGCAATGTCATCTGCTGGTGTTGGTCCATTGTGTTTTTTGAAAACCAAAGTCACTGCACCCGTTTATCAAGAAATTTTGGAGCACTTCATGCTTCCTTCTGCTGACCAGCTTTTTAAAGATGCTGATTTCATTTCCCAGCAGGATTTGGCACCTGCCCACACTGCCAAAAGCACCAAAAGTTGGTTAAAATATCATGATGTTGGTGTGCCTGACTGGCCAGCAAACTCACCAGACCTGAACCCCATAGAGAATCTATGGGGTATTGTCAAGAGGAAAATGAGAAACAAGAGACCAAAAAATGCAGATGAGCTGAAGGCCACTGTCAAAGAAACGTCTCGGTTACGTATGTAACCCTCGTTCCCTGAAGGAGGGAACGGAGACGTCACGTCGGATGACCGACGAAATTGGGATCTCGCCAGAGAGACCAATCCACTTCGAGTGTAACTAATCGAGCCAATGGACATTGGCATGCGATTATTGCATCCAGCTGCCGCTGATCACAGCGTGAGCATAAGAGGCAGCTGATGCACCGCATCAATTATGTTTTCGCTGAGGAGCCGAGCCGGCGACCCGGCAGCTCAGCGGTGGTACAGCGACTGTGGCGACGGGACGTGACGTCTCCGTTCCCTCCTTCAGGGAACGAGGGTTACATACGTAACCGAGACGTTCCCCTTTCAGTCGGTCACTCCGAGTCACGTCGGATGACCGACGAAATTGGGATCCCTACCAAAGCGCCACAGGAGCTGCCCCTTCCAGTGCCCTGTGTAGGGCTCCTGACCCTTCCTATAAGGCAGACAATAGGACCGGGCTCTACACAGAGAAGGTCAACTACTGGTGTTCCTTGAGCAACCCAAACAGTAGGACTAGGATAACACTGGGAAGCGTGCCCTTCCACTTGGAAGAGGCACACTGCGGAGTCACCTCCTCCCAGAGGGGGTTAAGTGACATTCAAACATGTGAAGTAACCCCGAAGGGCCCTATTGCACATGGAAGTCTCTGAGATGGCTCAGGCTGCATCTTTAGAGATGGCAGAACGTGGTCCGCCAGGGGAAACATGGCTCTAATAAGAATACCGTGGAATACACATATGGGATCCCGACAGGGTCTCTCATATGGGCACTAGCCTCGCACCAGATTTCAAGAATTCATTGGCTGAAGGCCTGGCGCCGGACGCCCCGCCGCGTCCGGACGCCGGAGTGCTGGAGGACTCAACAGGGTTTGCCTGGTTAAGGAACTCTCTGGAGAATTAGGCGTAAGGACGCCGCAAGCCGACTCTGAGCCGGCCCTCTCAGTGCCACTACCCGTTTGAGGTGAGAACACAGGAGGAAACCGGTTCGACACGTAGGCTATAAAACCTAGCGAACGTGTTGGGAGTCGCCCAACCCGCAGCTCTACAGATGTCTGCTAGCGAGGCACCACGAGCCAGCGCCCAGGACGATGCGACACCCCTAGTGGAGTGAGCACGCAACCTGAGCGGGCAGGGCACACCTTGTGCTTCGTAGGCCAAGGTGATGGCATCCACTATCCAGTGGGCCATCCTCTGCTTGGAGACAGCCTTCCCCTTCTGCTGTCCTCCGTAACAGACAAAGAGCTGTTCTGAGGTCCTGAAGCTCTGAGTTCTATCCACGTACTGACGCAGTGCGCGTACAGGACAGAGCAAAGCTAGGGCTGGGTCTGCCTCCTCCAGGGGCAGCGCTTGCAGGCTCACTACCTGGTCCCTGAAGGGCGTGGTAGGAACCTTGGGCACATAGCCGGGCCGGGGCCTCAGTGTTGCACTGGAGTCAGCCGGCCCAAACTCAAGGCACGACTCGTCGACCGAAAATGCCTGCAGGTCCCCCACCCTCTTGATTGAGGCCAATGCAGTCAGGAGTAGGGTTTTCATAGAAAGAAACTTCAACTCGACTGACTGCAATGGCTCAAAGGGGGCAGTTTGTAGGGCTCTTAGCGCCAAAGCCAAATCCCAAGAGGGAAGGGAGGGAGGCCTCGGAGGATTTAACCTCCTGGCCCCCCTAAGAAACCTGACGACCAGATCGTGCTTCCCCACCGACCTCCCCTCTATGGGGTCGTGGTGGGCAGAAATAGCAGCAACATATACCTTAAGGGTGGAGGGGGACAGCCTACGCTCCAACCCTTGTTGCAAAAAGGAAAGCACGGCTCTGATCGAACATCTCCGGGGGTCCTCCTGGTAAGAGGAACACCATTCGACGAACAGGTTCCACTTCAGCGCATAGGCCCGTCTTGTGGACGGTGCTCGTGCTGAAGCGATAGTGAGCGCTACCTCCTGGGGCAGGTCACCTAGAACCTCCGCGTCCCGTCCAGGGACCACACATGAAGTTTCCACAAGTCTGGACGCGGGTGCCAGAGGGTGCCCCGTCTCTGAGAAAGCAGATCCTTCCTCAGAGGAATCGGCCAGGGAGGGGCTGTCGCGAGGAGCATGAGTTCCGGGAACCAGGTCCTGTTGGGCCAATATGGAGCCACTAACAGGACCTGCTCCTCGTCCTCCCTGATCTTGCACAATGTCTGTGCTAGCAGGCTCACTGGGGGAAACGCATACTTGCGCAAGCCCTGGGGCCAGCTGTGTGCCAGTGCATCCGTGCCGAGCGTTGCCTCGGACAGGGAGTAGAACCACTGGCAGTGGGTGGTTTCTGGAGATGCAAACAGGTCTACCTGAGCAACTCCGAACTGACTCCAAATCAGCTGGACCGCCTGGGGATGGAGTCTCCACTCCCCAGGAAGTGCCGCTCGAGACAGCTCGTCGGCCGCCTGATTGAACACTCCTGGGATGTGGATGGCACGAAGGGACCTCAGATGCTTCTGACTCCAGAGGAGGAGGTGGCGGGCGAGTTGCGACATGCGACGGGAGCGCAAACCGCCTTGCTGGTTGATATAGGCAACGGTCGCAGTGTTGTCCGTACGGACCAGAACGTCCCTGCCCCAAAGGCGCCCTCTGAGGCGGCACAGGGCAAGGCGTACTGCCAGCAACTCGAGGCAATTGATATGCCAACGCAGAAGGGGGCCCGTCCAAACCCCTGATACTGCGTGCCCGTTGTACGTGGCACCCCAGCCGGTGGCCGAGGCATCCGTGAATACCACAGCATGCCTGGATACCTGCTCCAGGGGCACTCCTGCCCGAAGGAACGAAGGATCTGACCACGGGCTGAAGGTCTTGCGGCAGGCCGGTGTAATCTGAACCCGGTGAGTACCGCGTTTCCACGCCCACCTCGGGATTCGACCATGGAGCCAGTGCTGAAGCGGTCTCATATGGAGCAGACCGAGCGGAACTATGGCCGCAGCTGCAGCCATATGCCCCAGGAGCCTCTGAAAGAGTTTCAGTGGGACCGCTGTCCTGCCTGATAAAGTCTTGAGGCAGTTCAGCACCGACTGAGCACGTTCCTGGGTGAGGTGTGCTGTCTGGTTGACCGAATCCAACTCCATGCCGAGAAAAGAGATCCTCTGCACTGGCACGAGTTGCTCTTTTCCCAATTGACCCGAAGGCCCAACTGGCTGAGGTGCCTGAGCACCAGGTCCCTGTGTGCGCACAACAGCTCTCGAGACTGTGCAAGTATGAGCCAGTCGTAGAGGTAGTTGAGAATGCGCACACCCCGTTCTCTCAGGGGAACAAGGGGCCGCCTCTGCGACTTTGGTGAAGACACGAGGCGAAAAGGGACAGCCGGAAGGGCAGGACCTTGTACTGATATGCCCGACCGTCGAACGCGAATCGCAGGAATGGCCTGTGTCGCGGGAGAATCGAAACATGAAAGTACGCGTCCTTCAGGTCGATTGCTGCAAACCAATCTAGGGGACGGACGCATCCAAGAATGCGTTTCTGCATCAACATCTTGAACGGCATCTTGTGAAGTGCACGGTTCAAAACTCGCAGATCCAAGATCGGTCGTAACCCACCGCTTTTCTTGGGCACAATGAAGTAAGGGCTGTAAAACCCCGACCTCATATCGGCTGGAGGGACCGGCTCTATTGCATCCTTCGCCAGTAGGACTGCAATCTCCGCGAGCAAGACAGGGGCATCGACGGCTTTGACTGAAGTGAACCGGATGCCCCTGAACTTGGGGGGGACGCCGGGCGAACTGAATCGCATAGCCGAGTCTGATGGTCTGCAGGAGCCACCGGGACGGGCTGGGGAGCGCTAACCAGGCTCCGAGAGACCGCACCAGCGGGGCCAACGGGCCCACCGACATGCCCGCGGTGGGGCAGCGAGGTGGAACACAGGGACCGGCCCCAGGGCCTGTGACGGCCTGGCCTGTGACGGCAGGGGGCGGGGTCTGGGTGTGTAGTGTAGCACTCACCTGATTTCTCCTCGCATGGGAGGAGACACAGGAACCCGGCTTGAGGCTTGTGACAGCCCGGCGTTTGACGACTTGAAGCGGGGACTGGAGTGCTACTGCCCTTACCTGGTTCCACGAATGGGCAGGAGGGGTGCTCTTGGGCAACCACCCGCTGCCTGCTGGCGAGAGAGGAGGAGGGAAGTGATCCTGTGATGCACGGATCACCACTCTCCTCCTCTTGAGACCCGGAGATTGAGGAGACCGCTCTTTACTGATGTTTTGGGTACCGCTGGCTGCTGGGCCAGCGGCGGAACAAAATGAACAAAAGATACTCCACCCGGCCCTCCTCCGGGGGAGGGAGTGGTGCAGTCACCATCTCCCGATGAGCAGTCTCCTCCATCTCTGGGTCGACCGTCCCAGGGCCTCTTGCACTTGCGCTTGCCGCCAGGTTTGGAGGGGGCCTGGACGGGCTGGGCGTCCTGCCTGCGACCGGCTCCACGACGCTGCCTGGTGAAGGCTGCTGCGGCTGCGCGGGAGCGGGGGCGGCCGCAGGGGGCGCCCACGGCGACGAGCAGGCTGAGTGGCTGCAGC
Organism: Spinibarbus caldwelli; assembly: GCA_039654775.1. Lineage (NCBI taxonomy): Eukaryota > Metazoa > Chordata > Actinopteri > Cypriniformes > Cyprinidae > Spinibarbus > Spinibarbus caldwelli. The sequence goes on from CM077227.1 coordinate 25,005,822, forward strand.
CGGAGTGGAAGCAGCAGGTTTCCTCCGGCGCATGATGTGTTTGCCTCAGTCTGCTTCTGGGCTGCCGAGAACTGCTGGGCAAAGCTCTCGACAGCGTCGCCGAAAGGGCCGGTCTGTGACACGGGAGCATTCAGGAACTGTACCTTCTCCTGCTCCATGTCAGCGAGACACAGCCAGAGATGGCGCTCCTGGACATCGCACAACCCAGAGACTGTGCGGTCACCTTCGTCACTCGTAGCGCGAGGTCCGCCGCAGCACGCAGCTCATGTAGAACCGCCAGGTCGTGACCACCCTCGTGCAGGTCTTTCAGTGCTTTGGCCTGGTGGACCTGCAGCAACGCCATAGCGTGGAGGGCGGAAGCCGCCTCCCCACAGGCTCTATAAGCACTGCCAGTTAGACCTGACGAATACCTAGAGGCCCGTGAGGGGAGACACGGATCACCCCGCAGGGTGGAAGCGGCTGTTGGACACAGTTGCATGGCCACAGACCGTTCCACCGAGGGGATGCCCGCATACCCCAAAGCGGCTCCACCATCGAGGGTGGTGAGAGCGGAAGAACTACAAGATGTGTTTCGGGCAGTGAAAGGTGCCCTCCACAATCTTGTCAGCTCCTCATGCACTTCCGGAAAGAATGGCACCGGAGGGGGGCGCTGAGAACCAGCGCCACCCCCACCGAGGAACCACTCGCCCAGCCTCGAAGGATCGGGACACGGTGGCTTTTTAGGATTCCACACGAGCCCGACATTCTCGGCGGCCCGGGAAAGCATAGCCGTCATCTCTGGGTCTGGCACGGACAACGCTACCACACCCGAAGGGGGCAACGCAGCCGGGTCGTCATCCCCGGAGAGAGAGGGCCCGCCCTCCGATGCGGTGATCGACATCTGGTCGTCAGAGGGGGCACCGAAGGAAACGCGTGGCCAGCGCGCTCCTTCAGCAGCTCCACCGGCTGCGGAGTGCTTGAGGGGTGAGGAGCTCCACTTGGGGAAGCCCTCACCGTAATCCTCAAATCACCTCTGACTCCACCGGATCCAGTGTGCACGCCGGATCACGGCAGGCAGAGGGACTCTGCCATGTTTGACATAGCAGAGTCGCACTCCGAGATGGTCATGTCCCTGCAAGAAGAACATGAACCATCCACGAAAGCCACCTCAGCGTGCTGAATGCCCAGACACGTGAGGAAGCGATCGTGACCGTCCTGAGGCGCCAGGAAACGACCACACCCAGAAACGCACGGGTGAAAAGACATCTTTAAAAAGACGCGATCACCCGTGTTGCTCTTTTAGAGAAATTGCTCTTTCAGAGAAATGCTCTTTTAGTGCTGAAGCACGCAGGGGAGCTGGCCACCGCACACTCCTAGTGTGGCTGTCAGCAGGAAGACGATCTTTCTCTCCCGGACACCGTGACCACCGCTGCCGCGCCGTAACGCCCGCACTCGCTCGCAGAACACTCTCTTGGAAGGGAGAGCAGTAGCTTTAACCACTACCGCTCGGCTCCGAAGCGAAAGGATAATTGATGCGGTGCATCAGCTGCCTCTTATGCTCACGCTGTGATCAGCGGCAGCTGGATGCAATAATCGCATGCCAATGTCCATTGGCTCGTTTAGTTACACTCGAAGTGGATTGGTCTCTCTGGCGAGATCCCAATTTCGTCGGTCATCCGACGTGACTCGGAGTGACCGACTGAAAGGGGAACCTGGGCTTCCGTACCACCTCAGCAGTGCCACAAACTGATCACCTCCATGCCATGCCGAATTGAGGCAGTAATTAAACCAAAAGGAGCCCCACCAAGGATTGAGTACATATACAGTAAATTAACATACTTTCCAGAAGGTCAACAATTCACTAAAAATGTTTTTTTTTTTTTTTTTTTTTTATTGGTCTTATGAAGTATTCTAATTTGTTGAGTGAATTGTTGGGTTTTTGTTAAATGTGAGCCAAAATGATCACAATTAAAAGAACCAAAGACTTAAACTACTTCAGTCTGTGTGCACTGAATTTATTTAATACACGAGTTTCACAATTTGAGTTGAATTACTGAAATAAATGAACTTTTCCACGACATTCTAATTTATTGAGATGCACCTGTGTATATAAATATATATATATACTGCATGTATACCTTGAAAACTCTGCTCAAAATTGTAAGGGGGCATCTGCACCCTCAGTCTGATTGGGCACGATGACTTTTTTCTGATTGATGTAATTGCAGCTCTTGGTTGTTAATCACACCGATCATAATTTGAACTGAAATGAAGAGCCCTTACAAATCTCACATTACCACAGTTGTGATATGTTTTGTGACTATGTTGAAAATACTTAGACAACTGGAACATGTTCTATTTAATGCTGCGCATGCAAATGCCGGGAAATATATGCTAAAAACCCTAAATGGAACTTCAAGTGACAACATCAATAAAAGTCCTCCTCATATTTTTCCACTCATGCGAATTTAAATTGTTTTTCAGTTTTCATGTCACAGAATTCCCAACAAGCTGTGAAAATTCCAATCCTTGTTTAAAAGCATGCTTTACTTGAAAAATCACCCGTTATAACTCATATACAAGTACTTGACGAAACTCTTTAATTAAAACAAAGTTGTGAATTTTCTCCTGCTTATTATCAGTGTGATCATTTTTAGCCATGCAGAACTAATGCCAGAAAGTTCTTTTCATTATAATCATAATAAGCTTTGTTTTTGTTCTCTACCTTTTATCTATGCTGTAGGGCGAGATTATAAGCACCAATTACTTTGACTTGTGTTGTTGAATGCGCGTGTGCGTGTGTGTGTGTGGTTTTGCGTGGGTGGGGTAGTACGTAATAAAAAGTGATTTTTTGCACAGATATGATTTATGCAGTTATATCAATCTTGTTTGTGATTACATTAATGATATTTGCGTAGCATTTCAGATTAGTGAGGTAAATATGAGCTTTCTCAGCCAGAACCTCCTTAATGCTGGGTTGGTTTAATCACTGGTTAAATTAATGAACTGGTTGAAGACATATATATATACTATATGAGTGATACAGACTTCTGATCCGGATCATAAAACATTATTAGCAGAGACACCCTCTTGATTGCTTGCAGTGGTAAAGTTCAAACTGTGCCAGGTCATTTAGTCTACAAGTAAGTTTCAATTGTAAAAATTGACAATACAAATCTAGTTCTAGTATTCAGCTGGCTAGGCCTGCAAAAACCCTTTTACAATAATGCTTTCATGACATTTTAATATCTTTCTCAAAATGTGTGCATCAATTAGCTATTAATGAAATCATAGTAATATAAATTTCTGAAATATTCTCACATAAAACAAGTCGTTTATAACAACAAATGCACATTCAGCACCATGTTTCTCTGTTTATATTCCATGTACTTGTTGAAGAACTTGTCGTATTGATTTTTGTCTTGCCTCTAAGAGCTTGCCCTGAGATATAAGCCTAAAAGACATATTAGACCATCTTCATGAGGCAGTTTTCTATATTCATGCAGAGCCTCCCGCAATTGATCAGTTACAGTGACATGTCCCACAGTGTTTTTGTTTCTATGGATTTCTTAGCCAGCGGGAGGCTATTGATGGAGAGGACAAATCAAACTAAGTTCCATGCTTGTATTATTGTTTCTACCGGAGGGGAAAGTGAAACATCTGTGCTGTGAGACAGAAGCAAGAGTGAGCTCTTATTGACTTGTTTTGCCTGTCTCAAGGTCACTGTTCAGCTGCGCAGGCAACAATAAGGATGTTTTTTCCCGGTCCTTGACAGTTCGCTGGCTTAATCGATGTGATTGTTCATGGGAACATAAAAAAGCACTGGTTAATTTCCTCTTAATTTGCTTTGCAAAATGGCGGATTGAGAATCAAGGTTAAAAATATTGGGTATGGAATATAATATGTGCATTATCTATTGTTTGTCTATGTTTTGTATTAGCAAAGCATTCTGTATACAACTGACACCTTCAGGTAGGGCCCTGTGATTGCCACGATATGGAAAATGCAGAGAGAATCACGGAATCCAGTCATAAAAATGGAATTTACTGTATAATGCAGAATGTCACATAATTTGCCAAACATTATTTCATGGAATATTTACCAGACAAATTATTTACCAGAATGTATTTACCAGAAAAATAAAACATTTTATAGGGCCTTAAAAAAATTTATTTCTGTTAAACTTTTAATAAACTGCTGTTAAATTGTGTAAGTTTCATGATTAATTAATTAGACATGCTTTTTGATTAATAAAATTTAATTGAACCATTAAAACAGAGTCCAGAAAAATTAAAACTGAAAAAATAACAGAATTTGGAATTCAGATATGTACAATAAAAAATTATTTTCTTAAATACAATTAAATAAAATAAACCATAAGCACAAATTATCTCTGTTAAAAACAAAAAGATGTTTTGCTTGGAGTATTTCAACATATGCACTTCTTTATTTTCTTTGGTTTGTCTATATTTTGTATTGAACAAAAAGTATCAGAATAAGAAATTAATAGGGGTGTAACGGTTCAAGTTACTCATGGTTTGGTACGTTTTGCAGTTTTGGGGTCACTGTTTCAGTATTGGGTGGGCATGGGGAGAAGTAGGTATATTCTTATCTATGTTGTATTAGAAATTTCCACAAGAATACTCTACTATTTGTTAACAAATACTTATAAATATAAATAAATAAATAAAATAAATTACAAAATAAACATTTGTAGTGGACAGCACATTCCAGGGCCCAGTTTATGGCAGGGCCCCTCTCTGACCACAATAGTGGACAGAGGTTTGCTAAATTTTGATTGGATCTTGGTGGACTAACATAAGCAAACTGTCCAACGCCATCAGATAAAGATGCCAGGACAACAGCCAGACACCTCTTAAAGGGCAAGAAGAAGACCTTTGGTACAAAGCCCGGGAAAGGACAGGACTTCCTATTGGTCAAAATGCAGTTTTTGCCCTTCACCCACCAACAGACTGATTCCTCAGGTTTTGGCCTGTGACTGCCATAAAAATTCCTTAGGACCTCTGGACACAGCAGCAGTGGGTGAAACAAACAGGGATCACAGAGTTCCATCCAAATCCATTCATAACCATGTTCTCAAACCTTAAACTGATGCAAACTACAACACACACATCTTATACTTATTCAGAGAAATAAGTATTCTCAGTGACAGCGACGTGTAGTGCAACATCTTACACAAACTCAGCTGTTAATGGACAAATGAATGCATGCATGACAGTTCAATCTTCTTACATGATGTTTGGACTTAATGTGTTTGTAACATTGCCAAAGGTATTCTGGTTGTGGTTTGGTAAGTGAATGATGCACTGGTAAAACTTTAGTGACACTTTCCTAAATGTGTGTTTGGACTATGCAAATAAGTTCCACAGGAGGAAAGAAGGGTGGACCACACCGTGTCCCCCCACTCTGATGGAAATAGCCAATCGCAGCCTGGAAACGGAGAAGCACCAGATTGCAATCTCCTCCTCATCGGAAAGAGATAAAGGTACCTTCCCAAAAGACACTCCTTGTTCTGAGTCTGAGTCCCGAAAGGGAAAGACGTTAACAGATAAATAATTTCTGAGTCTCCGGCCCGTAAGGGAAGGGACAGTAACAGACACAACCTGTTCTGAGTCTGAGTCCCGAAAGGGAAAGACGTTAACAGATAAACCAGTTCTGAGTCTCTGGCTTGTAAGGGAAGGGACAGTAACAGACACATTCGTTTCTGAGTCTGAGTCCTGTTACTGGGAAGGCAGCAACAGAAACAACCCGTTCTGAGCCTCCGGCCCATAAGGGAAGGGACAGTAACAGATACACCAGATCTGAGTCTCCGGCCCATAAGGGAAGGGACAGTAACAGATACACAGTTCCTGAGTCTCCAGCTTTGAGGCAGCAACAGATACGACCACGTTCTGAGCCTCCAGCCTGCAAGGAAAGAGATAATCGACGTGCAGACTTCATTCAGAGTCTTCATCCAGCGAGACAACAACAGATGTAGCACGTCCTGAGTCTCCATCCTAGAGAGAGAGAGAGAGAGCCCAGAGAGGCAGAAGACACACAGACATTTGCAACAAGGTTAAGCTCCAGCGAGCAAACCTTCACTCCAAGGTACCTTCGCCTGCGTGTTCCAGGCTAAGGACCTTCTGCACCTACTTCAGGGTCACATCTGCGTGTTCCAGATTTTAGGACCCTTTGGTGCTCCAGGAGATCAGCATCCTCCAGCGCTTCGTGTTCAAGGCTGTCGAAACGGATTCCTGCTCCTTTCCCCACTGCATTGTTACCAGCACAACCAGTGGATGAAGTCACCGCTACCGGACTGCTCACTCAACCACAGAGAATGTAACTATCACCTATCCAAACCTCTTCCAGAGACCTTGGCACGTGGCTCTGACATAGCAACATCCAACATAATCACTTGCATTTTATGCATCTTATGCACTTTATTCCTTTTTCATTCATGGTATTCATTTAGTAGTTGTTGATTACTCTTGTCTATCTTTTGTTAATAAAATTTATTTTATTACACTTGTATCTTCCTTCTGTTGATAATGCAGTAAGGTTCTACAAGTTAGGTATCCCACCAATCTTTCTTATGTGATGTACTCCTAACCACACCTTAAGTGACACGTGATCCAAAAATCATAATGTCACCTGTGACGTGAGTACCCATCACTACACTATTTCGCCTCCTTGGGTTGGCGAAAGCAAAATTCACTACACATTTTAACTAAAATACCTATGTTACATCCAGGGCTATTTTATTAAAGAACAAATATTTTAAAATGTATAGTTGTATGCTCTACATTGTGTGCCAAAAACATAAATGTTATAAACAGTACTTTTAACATCATAAAAAAGGAACACAGTTTGAAAGCAGCAAGACAGGGTAAAATCAAATGATATATAGAAGTAAAAGTACAAAATAAGTGTCAACTTGTCCAAGATAGAATATTCCGCTGCAACATATTCAGTCTTCTGATCACATATTACTGTCATTTGTTTTGTTTTGTTTTTTGTTTGTTTTCTGTAAGGAACTCATTATTTTAATCTCATTACATTTTTAATGTCCTTAAAAGAAATAAAATTCAAGGTAAATGTGAAGTTAGTCATGTGACGGTATCAAATTGTCATGTTGCGATAATTGCCAAAGCTTTTATTACGGTATACGGTATTATTACCAAGGAAGGCACCCAGATATTAAAACAACTGGCCCTTTTTTGGTACGCTCACCAAACTAATGCTGAACATGAAAAATCATCCATCCTTTTCCTGAGTAATTATAAAGAATACTAAATAGTTACTGAATCTATTGCTGCAAACAATATCGAAACAATATTGCTCTTTTCAGTGGCAGAAATCTACACTTTAGCCTGCAGCTTTTTATATTCTTTGGACCTTTACAGTTTGTGAGTTTTAATTTCATGCACTGCATACTGCAATCTCATCTAGAGCTGCTGCCAGTCAAAATGATTTGCAATTAGACCATGTACTGTATACTGTTCTTCATTATCTAAAAAATCTCTCGACACATCCTACTTAACAGAGGCATTATAGTTGCACCAGCCCTTGAACAACATGCATAGCTGCTACAAAACACAAAAAAAGGAAACAGGCAAAGCAAAGCTAAAGGTAACTAATTAAAATAAGTACAACTCTCAAAAATTCCTATTTTGTTCTCCACAGAAAAAAAGAAAGTCAAGTTTGGAATTACATGAGGCTGAGTAAATGACAGGATTTGAACTAACCATGTAACCGTACAACATTTTTTTTTTATGAATACTTCTCTAAAACAGTGGACATATGGTGTCTACCACACAACAGCCAAGATTTCCCATGATGCAGGCTGAATATTTGCATGCATCACCTAATCATTTTCTAGACATATCCAGCAGCTATGAACTTTCACGCCGTTAACTCTTCTGCTTCTTTAATGATGTACACACACAGTATTCTCCCAGTGACAGAGCCTCACATCACTTGGCACAGCAGACTAATTCATTCATCAGATGTGAGCGTAATGCACTGCTACCGCTCCTTAATTAGATGTAGCTCATAAATTCTCACAATTAATTGCCCAGTGAGACATAGTTTATGGATCTGTATGGTATTGAGACTTCGAGAGAGTAAGGATGGTTAGAGATGAGAACTGTCAATATGAATGCACATAAAAAATAGAATAAGACGATGGGCACAAAAGCATTAAATTATGGCATGAAACACATTAATTAGTGCTAAGTGAAGAGACAGTTCTTTTGCACAGGTACAGCAATGCATATAATTGCAAACAAGAGTTCAAACCAAGTTAAAAGGTAAACAATGCTTAATTTAAAAGTTAATTTTCAATGTTTTTCCTAGTTTATTCAAAAATGAAAGGGCAATTTTATTGAATCATAAATAATGTATATAACAATGTAAAGAACTAAGCAAATTAATAATTGCTGTTGCACAAGAACTTGTAATTTTCTGTATGCAACAACAACAACAACAAAAAAGTCTGAAAACTTTAATAAAAGGAAAGGAAATAAAAGGAAAGCATGTGTTCAGTCTATATGTTCCATGCACAAAATGTCCTTTTGGAAATAGTTTGGAAATATAGTAGAAAAATAGGAAACGGTACACTTGAACAGTAAAAACATAAATAAATAAATAAAACAAATAAATAAATACTTTTTGGTCATTCGTAAATTTTTCACTAGAGTGGGATACTGGAGAATGAAAAATTAAATGTCAGAATCAAACCATTGCCTGAACTCCATTCATATTAAATAGTTTATTATGTGAATTAATTATGCTGTTCCAAAGTCTTAGAACAGATAATTTCCAATTGACATAAATAAGAAATTTAACGTAAATATGCTAATTAAAATCAAAACACATTTCACAGGATCTTGCACTGCACTACAACTAACAAAAAAAAAAAAAAAAAAAAAACACATCAGTCCAACAATTTCATTTCAGTTTCAATTCAACTGCCAGTTGGTTTCACTGTGTCATAAAAACTGGTTTGGACAGAAAATCATTATTCCATGTATCTGGATCTTTTGCACATTTTCTGGACATTTAGATGAGGTCCTACTAATAAATTATAAAGTTTGTAAAGAACTAAAGTTAAATGCAGGCAAATTAGTTCTTGTTTATGTGTTGGTCTATGGCTGAAAGCAGCCTATCAGCTTCCATTCATCTTGAAAGACCCCAAAAGCTGTTTGCAGACATCAATGAAACAGCTGACCGCAATAACACAGATTGGCATTTACATATGTAGCTGTCTTGAGCTAAATGAAACGCAGAACATGACGCTCTTCAAGTGATTATTTCAAGTCATTAAACATGTCTTATCTAGCTGCATGTTTGTTCTTAAATTGCCTAGCAGAAATCATTTGTTTTGGTGTTTGTTTGAAGAACTTCTTGCTTTTGTAAATGCAGCCTCCATATTTCTGGCATAGTTATATGACAGAGATAAACGATAATGTTCTTGTCATACCATTTTGTAGATAATCAAAGGTACTTATCAAAATACATTTACCTAATCCTGTTGTGCAGTTAAGGATAGACTTCACTTCTACTTCAGACTTTCCATGATAAAAAGAAAGTTTAATAACTCCAGAAACACATTTCGTTACTCTTTTACAGAGCGTTAACGAGTTATGAAGCTGCTCAGACAGGAAGGCGCAGAAGGAATGGCAAGATAGCTTTGAATAAGATGATACAGAGATGCAGATGATTATAATTGGAATCATAATGTACGTGACATCTTTATTGGAGTTCTCAATTTCCCCGCGGCCACAATAAACATGATTCTCTGGGGACCCTCTTGCTTAATGTGCAGGCAGAGCAACTCGGAGCAAAGAAGCGCTATAAAACAAAGATGCAGAGCTGTCTTAGAAGATGAAAAGACAATGCAGAAATCACAGAAATGTGTGCAGTATTTCTGCAACTCTCTGCTGTATCCCGTAAGAAATCAAGAATTTCTTCACTCAGATAGTATTGTGCATTGGAGTGTACCGGTGAAAATGAATTATCCATGACCTTAATTGTCCCCCTGCTGGATTGATATGCATATGAAACTGCCGAGCCCACTAGATGATTAAGTCCTACAAGGGCGTACATTTACCCCCCAGTGTATTTGGAAGCTTGTCAGGCAGTAATTCTATATTGCTTTGCCAATTAAAAGATCTGATTAGATATGGAGTTTTTAATTAGAATGCCTTAAAATGCCATCAGGACATTTTGGAATGGCACTTCAAATACGTAAAAGCCTGAGAATGGATCCTGAGGCTAGCTGGTATAAGAACCTGCAATAACTATCAAATGCTGGACTTGCTCAATGAAAATGCATTTACCAAAATGAGTGTTTTGTAGTGGGCAATCTTCTTGGAACCCTCGTCTTGAGTAGCCCAACTGCTGACTAAATGACAGTTCAAAAACCAAATAATGGTGCAGCAGTTATAGAACAGTTAGGCTATATAAAACACTAGAGCTGTGCACCATCCAGTATTGGTTTGAATTTAAAATGCTTTTTGAATTAAATTCTTGAATTTAAATAAAAAATTAAATTGAATTAAATTGAACTTTAAAGGGATAGTTCACTCAAAAATTAAAATTCTGTCATTAACCCTCATGTAGTTCCAAACCCATAAGACCTTCGTTCATCTTCAAAATTAAGATTTTTTTTTTATGAAATCCCAAAGCTTTCTGACCGAACATAGACATCACGCAACTGAAACTTTTTATGGCCCAGAAAAGTAGTAAGGACATGATTAAAACTGTCCATGTGACATCAGCCAAGAATACTTTTTGTGCGGAAAGAAAAAAATAATGATTTTATTCAATGCATGTGTCATGGTACTGCCCTGAATGGCAGCGGAGACTGACCCGGAAGAGAAAAAATTGTTGAATTTTTGTTTTCTTTGCACAAAAAATGTGTTCTCATAGCTTCATAACATTATGGTTGAACCACTGATGTCACATGCTCCATTTTAACAATGTCCTGACTACCTTTTTAGGCCATAAAATGTTTCAGTTGTGTTGCTGTAAAACTCTCAGAAAGCTCTCGGATTTCATCAAAAATATCTTAATTTGTGTTTTGAAGATGAACAAAGGTCTTACAGGTTTGGAACGACATGAGGCTGATTAATTTAATGACAGAATTTTCATTTTTGGATGAACTATCCCTTTAAGGTAAGATAAGATAGTAAATAAGATGCAGAATTGCAATTTAATTACAATTAAAATTAACTGAAATATGAACTATTTCTTTAACTGGTTTTTAATGTTGGCTTGACAAAATCTTGTTCGAAAGTTTGGAAAAAAAAAAAGTTTAAGACATCTTGAAGTTTAAAGGTTTAACAGACTCATGTCATTCCAACTCAGAATTCTACTTCCTGTGGGGTGTGGCAAATTCAATTTAAATTCACATTTGTGAAATAAAAACAAACCAGTTCTCCAATCCTGAATACACTTTGTGATGAGACTTTATATCCATCCAAAAGTTAAAAGTATTCACTAATTATATCTGTGAAATACTGAATACCTTTTACTAAATTCTCACTCGAACAGCCTAGTACCAGATGGACAGATTTACTTCTTAGAATCAGGCACATTAAATAGTTTCTAGCACGAATGCTTTTAATATTGGCTAACAATTCATAAATATTGACTAACAATCCATCCTGCTTCCTCCATTCCATAAGATCATTCAGTGGCAAATCCATTTTATGTGCTTTCACAATTCAATCCCATACTTGCAATGACTAAATGTTATTGTGATGAAATCATGGGCACTTTATCAAGTGAGCCAAATGGAGCATTTTACAATTTTTCAATCCAGGGATTGTCAATGCACAACAACCACCCAGATGTTCCTTTTAGAAAACCCTTTGAATTACACACATAAAATATCCGGTCTCTAAAAGTGTGCAGGAACAATATAAACATAAACATCAGGCTCAGACAGTGACAGAGTCCTTAAAGTAAAATGATTAAAAAGTATTAACATGCAAAATGTGAAACTACTGGCAGTTCAGTATACTGTTATTCCAGAGCTTGCGTTTAGCTAAAAGATCTTTTAGCGTACATTTCCTTAAGGAAACAGCAGTAATTTGGGTGTTACTTCTCTCATTTGCATAGGATGTGTGGTGTTTACAATGGAAGGAATATTACCAAGGGCATGCGCTCCTGCAAGAAGCTTTCATTACAAGTATCACACTCAGACAGCCGGCTGCCCATTCTTCTGCTTGAAAACCAGTCATTATACTCAGAAAGTGTGTTTGTGAATGTGTGTGAGAGAGAGATAGTGAGAGGGAGACCCACCAGATTCAAATAAACTTTCATCTGTGGCCATTCTGACTGCATGCTGTCCACATTTATCTGTTGATGTCAAGCGATTTTGCTAACCATGCTGCTGGTTAGACCGCTCTAATTGAGGCACGCACATTACAGGCATAGGGCAAATTAACAGGCAGAACTTTGTGCTTTCACTCAAATGTCGAGCTGAGATTCGCGGAGGCTATTTTAGGTAGCAGTAAGATTAGAATGCATCTCGTTGTCACTGCAGAACATACGTTGTTTGCATCGAGACAAAGGCCAGCAATGAATAATAAAATGCCACAGCAGACAGCATTAGCAATGGGCCAAAAAAACCCTCGTAGGAATTAACTTCTCTGTATCAGCTCCCACACTAGCTTTCACACCATTACATTAGATTGCATCACAAACAAAATCACGGTGACATCAATCCAAACCCATTGACCCATTATGGAAAATCACGGCGCTATCATGATCCCATTAACTCCATTTGCACAAGGCCACTCGATAACATCGGTCAGCAGGATTAAAAATAAAGATTAGCATGGGAATTAGTATAATTTGCTTAAAATGCTGACACACACAGGTACTGCCGGATCTGTTGAGATAGGATGAGTAGTGTGATGGACCTAATATGTTTATTATTATGCTCCAGGAAAGGAACTCTGGGGACAGGAAATAAATCTTCCTTTTCTCAGCTTCAGTTTCAGGGCTTTGCTTTAAAGGTCATTTCCCTGAAACTGATGCTGATTTATAGATTGAAGTGAGGTGGAAGTTTTATAAACTAAAGATACCGCGCAGATAAAATATTAAAGACGTTGAAAGTTTGCTGCACAGCTCGGCTATCAGTTACAGATGGGTGCTTCCACCTATTCTTCCTTGTAAATGAAAAGTACTTCACTCAAACTCCTTACTTTGAAAAACAACAAGGAAGTCACGCAAACCGTGAGACATTATTCATGAATTCTAGGATGAATTTTCAGTCACGGAATAATCACGGACTGAATTGTACAGCCGGTAGCTATTTGACAGATTAGGTTTTGCCTGAAATTTAGGTTTAGGTTTTGCCTGAAATTTAGAGTAGGCAGATTTAGGTTTTGCTCAAACCTGTATTAAACTTGTATAAAAGTACTAAAAGAGCTGAGCATTCAATAAACAGGTCTTTATCACACACTGGCAGTCATTGACTGCCTCTTTTGTTGACAAACGCTATGCTATTGTGTTATTAGAGGAAAATAGCACCGAAGGCTGTCATTTCCCGTCATACTGAATGCAGTAGTTTTCAGCATACTGCCAACAAGACCATCATAAGTTTCAATTTAACAATATAGAACTATATTATGTTGTACATTTGATCACATCCCCGACCAAAAAATAAATACTTGCATTTGATTAATACATCTTTAGATTGCCAAATGATTGCCAACCTCATCTTAGTCACAAGCATGTGACTAAAATTCCACATATAGGGTATCAAACTCTGAGCAGAACGGATATTGTTCAGAAATGTAGATGGGTTGCAGGAGATTAACTACATCTTGTGCTATTTAAAAGTTTTTAAAGCATGCTTCTTAAAGCCATAGGTTAGATCTATACATAAAAATGCAGGTCTTTTCGAACTTAATTGAGCTTAATGTACACTACATTGTGACCCAGACACAAAGGTGAACTCAACGTAACGAGCCAGAATATGTGAAAGCGTCTGAGACTGAGACTGCTGGTTCCATCTGCTTGCTAATTTTCTGGTAAGTACAGCATATATTTTGTGTAAAGACATTTCCTGTTCATTCATACACACTGAAGGTAAAGTTAAAACTTAGGCAATTCTCCCCATGTGCTTCCTCCATGCCCTTATTTGGTTTTTCCTGTTCCTGTTCTCATTTAGTTCCAATAGTCTTCAGCTGTGTTTAATTAATTATCTAATTTGCTCCTGTGTTCTTAAGCCCTGTTTTTCCATGTCACCAGGGTCCGGTATTGTACGTCCTACCCCACTGCTACGTGTGTGTTCCTGCCCGTTCTTTGTTTTGGATTTAATAAAGACTGTTATGATTGCTGAATCATCGGCCGCTCCGAAGTCAAGTTTACTGGCCGCACCGAAATCAAGCCAGCCAGCCGCGGCTCTCTCCAGCCCACCGGCCGCTGCTCACTCAAGTTTGCCGGTCGCTCATCAGTCAAGTTTGCCGACCGCTCCGAAGTTAAGGCCGCGGGCCGTTCTTCAGTCAAGCCAGCCAGCCGCTTCCAAGTCAAGCCCGCCAGCCACCGCTCCTGAGCCGGTGCCTGCTCCTCGAAAGAGCCTTCCAGAGCCAACTCCTCCAGAGTGCCCTCCAGTGCCCGCTCCTCGAAAGCACCCTCCAGTGCCCACTCGTCCTGAGTTCGCTCCAGTATCGGCTCCAGCTCCAGAGTTCGTTCCAGTGTCGGCTCCAGCCCCGGAGTCTGCTCCAGAAGTAGCCCCTGACCAGAGTTGAGAGATGGCTCTAGCCCCTGACCAGAGTCGAGAGATGGCTCTAGCCCCTGACCAGAGTCGAGAGATGGTTCTAGCCCCTGACCAGAGTCGTAAGAGGGCTGCTGTTTCTCCGTTAAGCCCAAGGAGGGCTCCTGTTCCTGAGTTTAACCCAAGGAAGGCTCCTGTTCCTGAGTTTAGACCACGGAGGGCTCCTGTTCCTGAGTTTAGTCCACGGAGGTCTCCTGTTCCTGAGTTTAGCCCACGGAGGGCTCCTGTTCCTGAGTTTAGCCCAAGGAGGGCTCCTTTTCCTGAGTTTAGCCCACGGAGAGCTCCAGTCCCCGAATCCAGCCCTGAGAGGGCTCTAGTACCCGCTCCTCCAGAGTGCCCTCAAAAGACCGTTCCAGCCAGGAAACCCGTAAATTCCCCCAAGGATTGTGTTCCTGTTCCTGCTACGTGTGTGTTCCTGCACGTTCCTTGTTTTGGATTTAATAAAGACTGTTATGATTGCTGAATCTCCTCGTCTCGCGTTCCTCCACAGTAGCAGTACCATGACAATAGCATGATGACGAAAATCCAACATCCTTTAAAGAAATCTTGGTTTATTTACTTATTTAATTATTTAGGTGTGTGCAGTGTCAGCCAATTACTGACTGATATTTTGGGATACTAATGGATACTGTACATACTGCTAATTGAAAGCAACATGGGTTTAGTTCTAAATTTGAGGTTGCAACTTTGTTGCAAGCCGAAACACAAACACACATAAAAGTCATGTCTATAGATGTATTATATGATGAAGAACAATCCTTTAGCTTAAACAGTAGAGTAAGATGCTAGCAATGCCAATTTCATGGGTTTGATTTCCAGGGAATGCATTAACTGATAAAATGAATACCCTGAAAGCAATGTAAGACGCCCTGGATAAAAGTGTCTGCCAAATGCATAGAGGCATACACATAACCTGTACACATAACCCAATCTCAAATATGTGTCCACCTCTAAAAACCTGATTTCATATTGATGTAAGGTTTTTTTTTTTTGTTTTGTTTTTTTTGTTTTTTCCCCTTGTTTTGAGCTTAAACTTGACCAAATAGCATCAAACCTTCACTACTACAGGGCTTTCCTGTAGCTCAAATAGTAGAGCATGGCGCTAGCAATGCCAAGATCATGGGTTCGATTCCCAGGGAAAGCAAGAGCTGATAGAAATGTATAAAATGTAACTTGAATGCAATGTAAGTCGCTTTGGATAAAAGCGTCTGCTAAATGCGTAAAAAATGTAAAAATGTACTATAACAGCTTTCTTTCCACTAGATGTTGGAACATGGACGCACTGATTTGCTCCTATTCAGACATAAGTGGGGTCAGGGAGATCATGCTCACATGATGGTGATGATGGGGTCTGGCTCACAGGATCAGTTGTTCCGTAAAATCAGGCCTTTGTGCAGGCCAAACAAGCTCTTCCACAAGTGTCAGTAAACAATTTCTAGATGGACTTTGCCTGCTAGAATAGTAAAGGATCCTGCACAAAAGTTATGAGAACACAATTATCTACAATGCAAGCATATGCTATAGCATTAAGATTTGTCCTCATTGAATTATTTAAAAAAAAAAAAAAAAAAAAAACTGTAAATTTGTGCCAAACCTCTCACATTAAGCCTTATCACATTTATCTTCTCAAGTAAATGTAACTTGCTAAAACAACTTAATAAATATGGATTAAGAAAATGATTTAGCAGTCTATAAAATACGTGGTTTTCTTCAAATAAAATAATACTGGAAAAAAATAGCCTAAATCAATTAATTAAATTAATACATAATATACAACTAACTAAATTAACCGATTAATAAATAAATAAATAAATGCATACATATACTTGAACAAATATACTGCATATATTTAATTCTGAAGCAATTTGCAGGAATACAGGCCCTGCAGTGGAAAATCCAGTGGAAGCAGGGCTCTTTTAGTGAGTAGATTATCTCAGCTGTGCTCTACAGTGTATAGTTGGACAAAAGCCTATCAGCCTTTACACTCAACAGAACCTACTTAGAAGAAAAAGAGTGGGTTTATAATGCCTGTTTATCATCATTTTTGTGCCAGCCTGTTCCATGTCTGTGGCACATGCTCATAAGATCAAGGGATGTAAACAAACACCATTTTTAGTGACATCAAAAGGAAGATCAGACATGTACACAGCCTAAGCATCCATATATTTTCTGTACATATAAATAGATTTAAAAGAGAGATTATTATTAAACCGCCAATGCATAATAAATTTAAAATAAAAACTCATAAATAATCTGTCTACTACAGTTGGTTTTCTCTAAATTATGATCAAACAGACACTGCTGAGGGACATGTTGAATAGAGAGGATCTCATCTAGTAGAAAGGCCGCTTCAAGCATTTGGCAGTGTGTACAAGGGCCCTTGTGTCTGCATTTTGTGACATTGAGTCTCTTACTCAAAATTTTGGAGTAACAGGACCGTATTGCTTTAAATGCAAATATTTTAAAGCAGTTAAAATGGTTTATTAAAAACCAATTAAAATATGTTTTTCCAGTAGAATATAAAGAGGTTGGAAAAATAATGTGAACACAAAAAAAAGGTGTCATGATCAAACCACTGTGGGCAGTTGAGAAGAATGAATCTATTCTAAGAAGGTTGGAAGCTGTATTAAAAGTAAACGGTGGAAAACAATGAAACTGAGCCTAATCAAGGTGTTCACATTTTGTTCAACCCCTATAGATCATTTTCAGATACAAAGTAAAAAAAAGAAGTTGTTTACCTCACAAGCCATTTTTCTCTGTGACGGCGTCATCAGTGGGCTGAATCGTCCTCTCACCTGCCCCCAACGTCACAGTACACTCATTAACATCTTTGTTTCTAGAGTAGGCAAATGCAGGTGCACAGAATGCTTGACACTCATTTCAAAAGGTACATAACATTATAAGCTACCCACGTCTAGCTTTGATTGCAAAACAAAAATGCACATTGCCAGAGACATGAGGAAACATTTGATGCACCACAAACTCCTTAATGATAACTTTTATAACAGCTGATGTAATTCCAATCTGACCCATTACATGGAATGGGTGTATCTGGGCATTACTGTGATTATTTTAATTATTATATTTTCATTTGCTTCTTTATTTGCTTTATCTAATTATAGAATTGTTTTTATTTTTAAGTTAGCAGTAATATAGCGTTGTAGTATTGTTGATGGTATAAACAGAACAGTTTTGACCTGAATTGAATTTTTTATAGTCAATAAAAAAAAAGAGCTTTTAAAATGTCAGACATAATTGCAGACTGATTCATTACAGGGAAAATATAATAATTAAAATAAATCACAATAATGCTAGACCCTTGTGGCACCCACTCAAAAGGGTCTAGCATTATTATTATTAGTATGTGATTAATTTAAGTACATTTTCATTTGCTTGCTTACTTGTGTACTTATTTGTTTGTTTATTTTTGGGCAAGTAAAGTTAAATTTTGTAATCTCAACATTACTATAAACTAAACAGGTTTGATCTGAATTAAACCTTTTATTGCCAAAAAAATCCACTGAATTAGCCATCATTGAACGCGAATGGATGGATGAAGCCCACAGACATGAAGAATTCTAGGTATTTGTATATAGAGGAGTGATGTGAAAAGAAAAGAGAGCGAGCGCTTCGTTATATTGATTATTTGGAGGTAGATGATGTGTGTGAGGGGCATAAAGTGTCATAAGTGAATGAGAGGAATGAAAGCCGCAGTATTTTACGGAGAGGCGTTCCACAGTCTGGCAGGGATTTGAATAGAGCTTGATGATTAGAGATGAGAGGATTTCTGACGTTTGTGAAAGCCATTATAACCCAAAGATTGAATGGGCTGAGAGCTCAATGCACGCTCAGTCCTCATTCCATCTCTCAGGATTTTAAGCACTCCACAGAGAACCAGCCTCTGTGTCTTCACAGCAATGACGGGAGAGAGGAGGAGGTGTGGGAGAATGGTATCTATGCGTGTGGGGGTATGTGTGTGAGGGCATAGAATTCATTGGTTTTCAATGAGCTGGTGAACGGTAAAGAGGAGATAACGGCTGCTTGTAAGAGTCTGAGCATCTGCTGGTTCCCATTTGTACTTTAAATCAAATTGTTCTCTACAGGGGGTGGGGGGGCAGCAAAGATGATGTATGCATCATCTCCCATACACAAATATATGATAATACATACTACACAAGCACAAAGTTATAATTGAATATATTTTGTTGACTAAAACGCTTTAACGAATTTCACCCGCTGCACGCTTTTTGTTTTAGCATCTGATTGACTTAAGGGAGCATGCAAATCCAGTAACGCCCCAAAAATTGTGCTGAACGCAATTTGCACGGGGCCATTTCTCTTTTGCAGTCCTATTTTACTGGGACTGTACTGCATTATTCAATCACTGCGATCCTCACATCTGAATCAGCTCTCTAAAACACCAAAAGTGCACCTGTCTACATCATGCTTTGGGATATATGCTCAGTTATAGGTTATAGCCTTCATTTTGATTTACTGCTGCCATGATCAATAGAAAGCATTTTAAGTTCTATAAAATTCTGTTAAAAAGACACTTTTTATATGTAGTCACTTAAGCAATTTGACTGCATTGACACTATCGGATGAAAACCAAAAATATATATATAAAAATTTGGTAACACTTTAGAATAGGGAACACTTATTCACTATTAACTACGACTTTTCCCTCAACAAATTCCTAATTTGCTGCTTATTAATAGTTAGTAAGGTAGTTGTTAAGTTTAGGTATTGGGTAGGATTAGAGATGTAGAATAAGGTTATGTAGAATAAGGCATTAATATGTGCTTAATTTGTACTAATAAATAGCTAATATTCTAGTAATATGCATGCTAATAAGCAACTAGTTAAGAGACCCTAAAATAAAGTGTTACCAAAAATTTAATTGAGATGAATAATGAGACTTATGCTTTCTGCTTTATAGCCGATTGGAATTTGTACATAATTGATTAATTATGCTACATCAACATTTATTGGACTGAACTGACTCAGCAATAACAGCACTACTGTCTTCAGTAGAGCTGCTTATCACTTAATTGAATTTGTTTCATAATGAATGAACTTTCTAAAGTTATTGAACTGAACTGAACCAACAATTGAAGCTGAATGTAAACACTATTGTCTTTTTAGATCTGCTTTACAACAGAATATGTCTCATTTTTGAAGTTTGCATCATTGATTCTGCTACTTTCCTGTCACTGTGAAGCTGCTTTTAACTCTTTTGCCCACCAGTGTTTTTGAAAAAAGTTGCCAGCCACCGCAAGCATTCTTGACCATTTTCACAAAATTTTCATGGCCCCCAGAATATCTGAACATGAATACATAATAAATAACAGAGCCATACTTTTAAACAAAAATATATGTTTTATTCTAGCTTCAAGCATTCCTTTTTTATTAACACTTGAATGTAGGTAAGTTTCATAAAAAAAGCAACATTTTGAGCAAAAAGCTGAGAAAATCGCATTTTTAATCAAAGACTACAACTGGATCATATTCAGTATGATGATCAAAGCATATTCAGTAGATCAGTCAGCACAGTCATTTGACCACTCCCTGGATCGACATTTCACTCCGCAACATTAGGCACTTTTGATTTGTTTATTGTTGATGATCACATTATTTTTCATATGCATATGAGATCACCCTTTTCTGTGTCTTCCTCACCTATGTGTTTGATTGGGAGATTCTGGTCTCATTCAGAAAATGCATAATAGCGCCCCCGAGCATATAACAGTGAAAACACAGAAAGCTGTAAAATCTCATTTTGGCGGGGAAACGTTTTCTCATAAAAGATGAGAGAACTTGTCTTTGGCAGGGAAAGAGTTGAACAATCTGTATTGTATAAAGTGCTATAAAAATTACGGTGACTTGATTTTAAAAAGTTTTGTGAATCTGTAAATAAAACACAATCTATAACAAACCCAAACAGGCGCTTATGCTTAAAAAAGTGACAATACGTACACACATTATGGTGGTTCGTGAATAAGATTCCAGTGTGTGTTGAAATACCACACTTAAAAGTGGGGCATCCTTTAGCGAATTCACCCTATTTGTCCTAAATAAGAAGCTGCCAGATATTTTTTTTTTATTTATTTTTGTTATGATGTTAGCAAAATAGCACCCTCGGAATCCCCCAAAAAAAGCAATCACAGCCTTTGAATTAACATTTACATAACATGACCATTCTAAAATTAATCCATGAAAAAAAAAAAATAAATTGGTAGATGAAGGTAATGGAACTTCTCCAGGAGGTGAATGTCTACAAATGGCAAAACTCCTGCATGCTCCAGATAAAAGCAACAGAGGGCCGCAGGGATGTTGCCGCAATCCCCACCCCCCGCTGAACCTCTGCATTCTTTATTTACCCCAGATTACAGGCACTTCTTTGTGGAAATAATAGTACTGTGAGTCATTACACTGAATTTCAGTATTTTCTGAATCTCTCCGGGTACGTTCTTCATGCTAGTCTTCGCTAAAGGCATTATTAGCATACGAACAAGACAAATGTAACTGAAGACAGAAAAGCTTGATGACTTTAAGCAAACATGATCAAACCTATCTGGAGTTTGATAACAAGGCACATTTAGAGTTTTAAACAAGCTGAACGCTAAATAGTTGTAGTGAACAAAGAAAAACAAAGTAATTTGATTATGCACTAGAAGTAATCAGACCACCCCAAGGGCCCCACTTTAGAATTCAGCTTTCATGCAGATGTCTGCATTTTTTTCCCCCTGATGCTAATTTTAGAAAAAAACAACCAAAGGCTGAGCAGTTATTTGTCACATATTTCTGTTTGTCATCCAGACCAGGAAGAATGAATAAGGAATGTTGAATTGGATCTCTGGCAAAGGCTGTGACGTGGTCATCTTAGTACATCTGACAGAACGACATCTCTCTCATTGAGCCCGGGAAGCATTCAGCCGTGGCCTTCGGGGGCAGTTTTCATCTTTTAATGTACTTTGAGCATTGCCTTCACATACATTTTCATATTTTTCCATTTTAAGTCGCCAGTGGTGGGTAGCAGGTGCTCCGGGTGCATTTCCATATACATTTAACTGTCTCATATGATATGATGTATCTTTTAACAGGCTGCTGAAGGGGTACCAGTCATGCGGTGAAACTGTGAACATGCATTTGACTTTAAATATTGCAGGAAACGGATGGGAATTTATAGCATTTTTAAGTATGGTCTTCACTAGAAGAAAGAAGCCTGAATTTGACCTTTGCAAAAGTGCTACAGTTGTTTGACACAAGTCTGGTAATCCATCCAGATACATTATTCAAAACTCACCTATATTCATATTAAACATACTGTATATGCTGACAGTGTGATTTTATCTCAGTGTGACTTCTAAGATGAAGTCTGATGATCTAGGATCTACAGTACCCTTCATAAAGCCTATATGTATGCTAATGCCTCATGACACTATGTCAGGACTATTAAATGATTCATTTCATACTAGGGATGTAACGGCACTAGTCGATACCAGTATAGGTAAAATGTCACGTTTCTCTATAACAATTTTTATACCACAGCAAAAACAAATATGCTTCTGAATACACCCCTATATTTAAAAAGTTAAATATTAATATTTATATTAACAAATTACAACACTAAAATATCAAAATGAATGGTATTTCACAATTTTTTTTTATACTTCATATTTTGGGGAGGTCATATTATATATATATATATATATATATATATATATATATATATATATATATATATATATATATATATATATATATATATATAAGCATTGTATTTTTAAGTGTAATATAAAATAATTGTATTTTTATTTAATACTCATTTTTTATTTTAAAATATAATATTTAAATTAACTAAAAGTGAGTGCAGTAATACTATTATTACTCTTATTTTATATTTATATATATACACACACACACACACACACAGTGTTGGGAAGGTTACTAAATGTAACAGATTACAAGTTACCCTATTTAAAATGTAATAAGTAGTGTAACTGTTTCAATTACTTTATTAAAGTAATGTAACTTGATTGCATTTGATTACTTTGTGATAACTTTTCTAAATTGAAATTGCAAAATTTTTTAAATTTTTCTAAACTCTTAATCATTTTGAAACATTTAAAGCAGGCAGGGTTATTGGGCAGTTCAAAATCCTTCTTCACTTGAATTAAGATTATAATAATTAATTTTAAAGCACACCCACCACAAAATCAGACTTTAGCACCAGACTTTGTTTTTTACGTTGAGATCGTTCTGAGGTTAACTACAGATTTAAAATCATAAGATATAGTTTAATAGCCATGATTCTGTTTCTGAAATCAAATCTTTGCATAGCTATGACAAGAAATACTGGCATCTAACAATGCCTTGGAAAAAAATAAACGTGTCCTATTCTGTGTCCTAAACTCCAGAAACATAGGTGTCTCATATTTTAGTACAGTCAATGCAATTTTGGAAAGAAATCAATCAAATCTGTATGTGTGTGAAAATATTCAGATGTAACCCCCCTTTGTAATCGTTAACATTTTCATAAATGTAATTTAATTACACATTTTTTTCTCAGTAACTGTAACAAATTAGAGTTACATTTATTTTGTAATTAAATTACATAATCCCGTTACATGTAATTAGCTACTCCCCAACACTGTATGTATAACAATAACAACACAACTGGCTGAATTTACATACTGTTTACAAATAGCTCTACTGAAACATGTCTTATTTCCTGCAGAAGGAACTATGACTTTGTCAGTCTCAATCCAACAAACTAATCTGTATTGTCATTACAGCATTATGAGCCACAGACTGCTCAGGATCCACGGGGAGAACGAACGGTGCTTTAGTCTGTACTAACACCATAAATAACATCTAGGTTCGGCCATATTGTGCCACGCTCCCTGCACTGTTAGACATTTTTGTAATTTCTGTAGTTATTTACTGTATATCACCCAGTATAATACTGCAAATTCCCTTTACAGTAAATAACTGTAATACCCTTTGCATCATGGGTATTTTATGTGACGTCAGACCCCACATACAGAGACTTACTGTATTTTTTAAAATTGCTGTATACTACTGTATTTGCTGTAACGGCCTCTTTGGCACCATTCTATTGAAGTTGTTTTATTTTCCTTATTTCTTACATTTGGATTGACACGATTTGCCCTGTACTGTGTCTACAACGCCGCAACAGCTTGACTGCACTGGACGTGTTACATCTCTTGCAATGATTGGCAAATCCGTTTGTCCTTCATGTCAGAAACAGCGCGAGCACTTGGAGTACATCTGTACGTCAGAAATATACTTTATTTCATCACATCATTTAGAACATCACTTTACTGTCCGCATCCACTGTAGATAGTATAATAGGTTCTATATTGTCTTTTTGAGTCATGCCGCCCCGGTTTTGCCCGGGGATGAACCCGCGAGAGTGGAGGAGTTCCGGAGAACATCTGCGCTGTGTGTCGATGCACCTTACGAGAGAATAAGACCAGCAAGCAAGGTAAAAATATGTGTACGTTTGTCTGTGTGTTTGTGTCATATTTTTACACACCTGGGGCCCGTTTCAGAAAGGAGGTTAAGTGAAAACTCTGAGTATGTTAACTCTGAAATGAAGGAAACTCTGGGTTTTCCGTTTCAAAATGGGAAGTTTGTCAAACCCGAGAAAGCAGAGTAAGTCAAGCTTGTTTCTGAAAGAGAGGTAACATACTCAGAGTCAGTTACTGTGGTAACTTACTCTGTGAACCTAACCTGGTCGGGAGCAGGTTTTCTTCGGTAAACCCGGAGTTTCTTTCGGTCTCCTCCCCCTTTTTTATAGAGTTTGCGAAGTTTGAATACCTTATTCATTCATTCACACTGCAAAATTGCTTTTCTTACTGAGTATTTTTATCTTATTTCAAGTACAAATATATAAAAAAATCTTAATATGCATTTTATAGATGAAAAATGTTCTAAGATATTTAGTCGTATGGGGGATTTTCCTTTTAAGAGCATTTTACGTAAAACAAGTAAAATTGTCCGTCATAAGGTAAGAAAAATAATCTTAATGCAAACTGAAACAAGAATATGTTTAATGTCTTACCCCATTGAGAGATAATTTGCAAAATAAGAAAAATGCACTTCAAAACATCGGAGATGCAGAGCACATTATAAGTCTGCTGTAAGCAGATTTTAAGGAAAGTGTGCATCCCTCTCACACTCATTCTGAGAATTCTTTCCTGGGCACAAATCCGTTAAAGAGGAGTTTCACAGGACTGTAGGTCAGTGGTGTAAAAATCGGTTTAAATGAGGCTAATCTCGTAAATGACATTCACTTGATAACATCTTTCTGTGACCTCTGGAAGTAACCCATTAATCAGAATTTCCTTCAAGATTTCCAGTGTGGTTGGATGCATTGATGACAAGCATATCTCCACCATTGCACCTTCTGAAAATGAAACTAATTACTGTATGGAATGAAAGGATGCCAGATGGAGGAGGAGTAGCTATGAGATGCCGTAACCACATAACCACGGCAACACAAATTATTCACAATTTTTTTGAACATCTTTATTTCCTACAAATACAAAAGCAAAAGTTATTCTTTTTACTTTTGGATTTTAGAATTCTTCCAATACTTGACCATTTCCTCTTCATCTGTCAGTGGTGCTGGTGCAGGTTCTCCCCCCTTTTTGGGAGCCTCTGCCTTCTTGCTGTCGACAAGTCAGTAGTTAATTTTATTACTCTAATTAAGAAATGTAACAGGTTGGATTAGAAATTATTTAATTATGTGAAAAGAGTGTTAGACTATGTGGAAAAGCTGCAGAGCATTGAAATAGACACTGAATGATATTTAATGTCAAATGTTTGTAAAGTCATTTAGCCCACACCCATGAACCTTTCATGCTTATAGCTTTACCTTGATTGAATTGTGTTTTTATGCTTCATTTTTAGCTGCTGCCACGTTCTTGTTTCTTTTCTCTGTCTTTTTCCTTTTTTTCTTTGGCCATGGGATGTCATTAAAATGAATATTAGTTCAATAATTTACCGTTTTCACCTCTGATATTATAACAGTTATTAAGTTATTGACAGTTATTAAGAATCAAAGTTACGCATTGACTCGGAAGTACACAAGCGTTTTTTTGGCGGGAGCTGTTGCCATGGTGAATCGTAATTTCGGAGCTCCACTGATTATGACTTTTCATAGTCGTGGTGCACGTGCTTAACTCAAAGTCAACCTACTCAGAGTTGAATAAACTAACACAATTCAGCCGTTCTGAAACCGAAAACTCTGAGTTTCCCATCTCACGGCAAGTCAACTCAGAGTTTAAACTCAGAGTTGGTTGAACCTCCTTATTGAAACGGGCCCCATTTTACCTAACGTTAGTAACATTTACCCATCAACAAACTTTACTATGGTAAACTGCGCTGTCATTTCAAATGACATTTGTCAGCTTATTAATTTAAGTTAAAATTATTTTAACGAGCAATGCTTATATTAACATTAGGTTAACTAATGTGAAATTTTGTTCAGGTGTTAGTAGCTAATGTTGGCCAGTAGCCTATTGAGAAAATAAAATCATATGCTAGCTAAGTTAAACAAGTTTTATGGCTAGCTGCCTTTTCTAGTTTTAGAATTAGTTTGTTATAGTTTTTAATGGAATTTAAGATTTACTGCATTTTTTTGTATTTGTGTTTTAAAGGCAACTGCAATGAAGCATCAAGAAAGACATGTGGAGCAGCGCCAGCCACCCTGAGACTGATAATTCATGGTAAGAGAACAACTATGGTTTTGAGAGGTTTGAGTATTCTGTATGAGGTTTGCCTTTTAAAAGTGTGTCATTTCTACTTCTTGTTTTTCAGAGAAGACATTTCTGTCACTAACAAAGTGGATGGTGAGCAAAGGTGATGGCCACGTTTTGGAGCAGTACCTGGGTTTTGCAGATGGCTATGTATTCTTTGGCTGTTTGTCTTTTTTCCCCATTATGTTTCTGTTGCCTAAAGATTCTTTGTGAGGATAAATCCAGAGGACACAACATAATGCACTGCAAAACATCCTAAGACAGGAGAAATGGTGAAGATGCACTGTTCCAGCATTGGAAGACTGTATTTTTAAGTGTTATACATGCAATGTTTTAAATAAAGAATTTGATATTTTGTAATTATTGTGTCTGTTTTAATTGAATGCCAGTAGTACCTATGTAGAATAAAAATAAAATGAATTCAATATAAAAATAATGAAATCTGATGAAATCTATATTAAAATGAATTAATTACAGTAGTATACTGATGAATTGGATTTTTTTTTTACAGTAATTTACTGTAAAACAGTACAGTTTGCAACTGTAAATCAAATACAGTTTGCTACTGTAAATCTTAATTGATATAGCAAGCTATATGAGATTGGGAGAGGTGAATACAAATGTAAAAGGCAATAGGACACAATGGCATCATTAATTTGCTAATTAGCCCAAGATGTCATCTAGCAATATTTAACAACTTTGAGCAAGCTTTAGCTACTTTCCATTGGAAAAGTTGGCATCTGTACTCAAAAAGTTTAATATCTACTCTTACAATGCAGGAGAGAGATGACCAAAAAACCTATTTTTTTTAAACCGTACTCAGTTACACACTTGCTACTGAGATGCAAATTTAAAACAAACAACAACTCACTTCTATTGGCTAATGTAATGTAAAGATATGCTAATGCAAAAACACTGACCAGAAAATGACACCAGGCTTCCAAAATATTTTTAGAGTCATAAAGTATAATTAAATGTATAAAATGCATCAGAAAAAAAGGTAATTATTTTAATTTAAAGTGTTGAAGAGTAATTTACCAAAATCATAAGCAACAACAAATACAGCTTTGGTAATAAACACAATATGAGTAAACAAGTTGTAAATGCAATACGAGTAAATATAATACCATGCTCTATCAATTATTTGCAGGAGCCTTGGAATGAAGCAGAGCAAAAATGTAATTGTGTAATCACATAATTACAGTAAATTGAAAAATTAATATCTCTCCTGCACCTTCAAGTCGTTCATCAAATGTTTGCACAGTCCTGTAGCATTTTAACGGACTTCTGGAACATACAAAAAGATGTTCTGTGAGAGCAAGCGGTAATTTGAGGTTCTTGCCATAATATTCTGTTGGATGGCAGAATGTGCTTTAATTTTTTTTTTTTTCATGATGCTGTGGGCAACCTACAAGCCTGATGGTGTAATGACACTATTCTTATGGTGTAAGGTGCGATGAACGATAAAAATGAACTCTCTACAGATGACTGTGGATTACTGAACCACCTTAAATCTGTTCTTCTTGTTCTAATGACTTATAGTAAATTACAACTGATCAAAACAGACGTAACTGACATTATTAGTAATCCTGATAAATCAGATAGGTTAGCAGCACTGACAAGATCAAGTTTTTAGATATCCTATCAAATCTAAGTAAACTCTTGTGCTGCTCATTTGAAGTACTTGGCAGATCAGTTCTTAATTTATTTCAATACCATAAATCCTTAATCCACTCCAGCCTAAAGCCTCAATTTTAATAAACTAGATGGACACATTGTTATAATTGAAAATAAAGCATGATTATTAATTAGCTGAGACATGATTTGTTACAGTACTATAATGGTAAAGATTAATGCGCTAACAGACACGTCTGACATGTTGATATATAGAAACATCTTAATGAACATACAGCTAGAATAGATTGAATTAAAGGAGTTTATTCCCGAGTTCTTGGCCTCAGCAATTCTTTGCTTTCTTACCTTTTAAACTGAATCACATTAATCATTTTTTAATTTTCCAAAAAATCATAAGAAACTTTGGCACACTTTTTAAGACAAACAATTCACTCATTTAGTCCAAATGGCTATTTTGATTACCACAGAAAGCAAATGAGATCATTCAATCCTGCCGCATGGGAAACTAAGGCCTTAAACTTCCAATGTGCACAAGTTAGCAAAAGAAAAAAACTGTAGCCTGAACAGAAAAAAATCTTGTTGAAAATAGCCAAACAATAACAGTACAGTAAAAGATACTTTTTCTATTTGTGTTAAAATACTATTTCAAGCCTTCATTGGCACATGGCCTAGCTGTCTTACATATGCTTTATGTTAAGATATTCACTGCATAATGTTGAAATTAACTGCACAAATGCCTTTATGCTTCATAACTCAAATAGCTCCTTCAGAGCTATTTTGATCATACCAATAAAATGGAATGATTCTGGCAATTATCTCCGAATGAATGCATTAATGTTAATTTCCGTTTTTCCCCATAATTGCAGAATCCGAGCTTTGCAAACAGCTTCACAGAGAAATGAAAAAATACTGCAAAGAGCTTTTTAGGTTATCCTGTTAAATTCATTTTAGGAACAGAATGTTCATTAAATATTTAAGGTTTTCAGTTGCACATGTTTAGATCAGTTTAATTGCTTTGAGTAAACAGGAGCATTACAAAAACCCTGTAATTGGTGATTATTTGCAATAAACAGAGTACATTGGTGGATAAAGGGACTTCTGTTCCGGCACATATCATGAACTTGATGTTCAATTTAAGTGTTATACGATGCAATATAAACTACTATTCAAAGGTTTGAGGCCAGTGAGATTTTTCATTTAAAAGAAATGAATACTTTTTATTCAGCAAGGGTGCATTAAATTGATCAACAGCCAATAAAGACATTTGTAATGTTACAGTTGTGATGTAATAAATGCTGTTCTTTTTTTTTTCTTTTTGTTTTCATTAATTCATATTCAACAAAGAAGACTGAAAAAAAATCCATCACAGTTTTAACAAAAACATTAAACAGCATAACAGTTTTCAATAATTTAATAATAGTTAAAAAAAAAATTAAAAAAAAAAACAATGTTAAGTTTTAATATCTAAAGGATCATGTGACAGTGAAGAGTGGAGAAATGGCTGCTGAGAATTCAGTTTTTCCATCACAGGAATAAATTACATTTTAAAATATATTAAAATATACTTCTTCCAAAACCAACCCAAATTATTTTTAGCAGAATATATAAAAATTACATTTCAAATGACATACATATACAGTATAGCTGAAAAGAGTTTTGTAAATATCAGTCAAAGCACATTTAAATTAAGATTAACAGTCTCTCCATTCTTGACACATAATTCAAAATTAACACTACTACTAATCACTGCTGTCATGTGACGATGATTTTTGCTGCACTTGTTCTCCATCACTGGTCTGTATGGAGTAGTTTGCAGTCAGTGTGTGTAGAAAAAGCCTCTTGTGGATGCTGCTGTTCACATCATTTACACTGACAGACTCAAACAGCTTTCAGCTCACACGAGCCCCTCTCGCATCTCTCATCCCCAGTTTTTTTTTTTTTTTTTTTTTGTCTCTCTCTCTCCTCTCCTTAGCACCACACCATATGACTTACGTCTGTCAAGAGCTATACTTTATTGCCCATTACATCAACCACAGACCTTGGAGAGGTTCTAAGTCAAGTTATGAGCCTGAAAATGCCTCGAATTCCTTGCACAATAGCAATGAATAGTTCATATTTATGGTAAACAGTGATGGGCCGTCTAGCAATAGCTGTAAATGATACTTATAGCTTTGGCCTTGTTTTAGTTAAGGAATGCTCCCCATCTATAACGACATCAGAGAGCATGATGGCAATCTGAAGACATCTGAACTGATGTCTGACGGGGAAAAAAAATGTCTGCAGATGGACCACACCCCTTCTCTCAATCATCATGATGCATTTAAAAAATACAAAAAGTAAAAAAATTCATCATTTTATCTCACCTGGTGCAGAACAAATAACAGGAAAGTATATTTAAGGATGCTGAGGTGAATTGATGGCTTTCAAGGGACATTGAGAAGCGTCATTTTGGGGCTGAGATTTATCGGTTGTTACAGAAGAGAGAACAGAATTTCTCAACGGAATGTATATGTTAGAGGTGACAAAGCGCCATGTCAGAAGGAAAACACACTGCTAGACACACGTCAGCCAATACTACCGATTAATCACTGCTGAGAGTATCAGTAATCACTGAAGCAGATACAGACTTACGACCTCTATATTAATAATCTAAAATTGTAATTCTGCAGATAGCTGTGACCATCAAGCCACATTAGAAGACCAAACACATATAACACAGTAACAAATTTATTTATTTATTGTTTTGTAAATATGTCAGTTTGTTTGGTATGTGTGTGTTAATATAATATAATATAATATAATATAATATAATATAATATAATATAATATAATATAATATAAATTATTTAGAACAATATAATTATTATAAATAAACTAGTTTCTCTTTTACCTTAAATATTTTATGAATTTGCTTATAAGTAAATGTTTAGTTTCCAAAAATCTATGCACTTTCACATATAATTCAGACTTGAATTAGAAAGAAATATGCAGAGCTCTTTACCTGCTGGATTCATCCAGTTATCTCCAAGAGAATCCCTGCTTTTGAAGTGTGGATTAAAATTGATCCATTTTCCTCTAAAGGGCATTTGTAATTGTAAAGCCAACCATCTCAGACAGCCAGCAAGGACTTTCATTATTAGCCGATGATATGAATCTCTTTCTTGTGTATTTGTTCATAATATTCTGGGTGAATTCACCTCTTGTTCTTGCCTGTGACTGTTTGGGCAGTCATAAGTAGATAGCTTCGATCCTACCATTGAGTCTGACAAAAGGAGATAAAAATAGTGCTTTCAAATTCCACTTTTATAACTGGCTTTACAACTGCGCAGACTGAGCGTAAATATCATGAGATAACAGTCTTATTTAAAATACAGTAATTTCTGTCACAGAAAAACAGTGATTACACACATAATAGATGACAGCAGTAAATGGCAACTGCAGTGTGTACTATGTATTCAGAAACACAAGCATCTGCCATTTGTATTTGACCAAATTCAGATTCATTTAAGAGTTCGGGACAAGCATCTCTAGTGCTTGTCCACAAAAAGACTTACTTCTCATACATACAGGAAGAAAAGCATACAGCTAGATCTAATTCATTTACCCTGCTCCACAGAATGAATAGCACTGTATAATATCCTCCTGCCTTAAAATAACACCATCAATAACCTTACAAGTCTATACCATACTGATATGAGTTTAGCTGCTAACTATCAAGAGCAGAATACAAGACACCCCAACAATAACATTCATAAATGTCATCTAATACAGTTCTGTTCCAGGGACATTTTGTGAATTTTGCAAATCTAAAATATCACAATTTGTCTTTTTCAAGATCTTTAATCTAACAACATATCATCACGCATGGATGACTGCTTGGCAACTGTGACATCTACAAGGTTCTTCAGACTATTTTCTGTCACATTAAGGATTTCCTGTCTTTCAGATTTATGGAAAGAGTCAAGATTTGTAAATAATTACCAGTGAAGATATAAATAAAACAAATATAGAAATACTTATGCATTGATTCTACTTTGTTTTTTACATGGTTTCGCCTAAAGATTATTGTGTAAATCTTTATGCTGTCAAGCAATAAATGTTACAATTATTTGTCAGTGCAGACAATGAGCTACACTGGCACAGATCATAAATCATAATCTATGAATAAAACTAGAGTTAATGGAACTGGGCAGTCATGACTTATTCCAGACCACTTAAACATTGCCTTTATGATTTCTCACATTACTTGGGAGAATGATGTCAAAGTCTCTGCAAACTTTAGATATATGGACATATTTGGATAATGCAAAACACAGAAGTGGGTTAAATGTGATTCAATTTCAGTTCAGTTCTCACACAAATCTATCCCTCATGGTTTCAGAAGATTTGCGATATAGTTTATGAATCATATGGGCAAGTTTATGGTGTTTTTGCTTGTCTTTCATTATAAAAAGGTGCAGCTTGGACATTCTGCAAAAAAAAAAGTTATATGAAATATCATACAGGTTTTTAACAACATAAGGGTGAGTAAATTAGTCTCTGGTAAAGTTATTGCATCCTCCATAACAATATATTTGAATAACTGGTGCTGCATGAAAAAAGCAACTAGAATGACGTTTCCTTATGAGAGAGAGTGTTGATGATTCAGTCACTGTGCAACACACAGTGATGAATCATATCAGCACAGTAATGAGCGTTTTTTCAGCTACGTGCATTGAGCAGTGATCACTAATAAAGCAGTAACATTCAAAAGATCACAGAGGAGATTGTCTTCTTTGACATCTAAAAGCATGGTTCTTTCTTACAAGTTGCACAGTTTTTGCAAATGAAGGGGCGATTAAAAGAATTCCCACCCCCAGGCATCTTTTTGTAGATTTAAAAATGAGCTGGGCAGAATCTGCACAGAAGTACGGACTGACTCACATTCCCTGTTTCCTGACAAACAGAGTAGTAGTAGTAGTAGTAATATCTTTATTTGTCCCTTTACAGGGCAATTTAAGCAGCTTCAAACCTCACAAAACATACAACATTATAAAAACAAAAACATCACAAACATCACAAACCCCGGGCATCTACAATAATTCTTCATGTACTATTTAAATTCACGGTACACCTTTATCCTTTGTTTCAAATAAGCATTTACACTCATAACTGCATTTGACATAAAAGACCTAGAAGCTTTAACAGTCCTCCACTTGGGCACTCTATATCGCCTGCCTGAGGGAAGCAGTTCAAATTCTAAATACAAAATGTGAGATATATCATCCAAGATAGTCAAAGACTTCCTAAGAACATTCCTCTCACACAGAGCAGACAAACCCAGCTGTACAGAGCCTGTAATCTTTGACCCTAAATTAACGATGCTCTGCAGCTTGGATCTACTTTTAACATTTAATCCATAAAACCAACAGATCATAGCAAAGGTCAAAACAGTTTCAATAAAAGATCTATAAAACATTATCAATATGGATTTATCCACATCAAAGGACTTAAGCTTCCTCAATAAGTATAACAGTTTTTGTGCTTTCAATATAATCAGATTTGTGTTTTCCACCCAACTAAGTTTATCATCGATTAATGTACCCAAATACTTGTATGAACTGACCTTCTCAACTTCTTTACCTGCAATAACTAATTTAAATGGAATTTCAACAGAATTATAAAATTCTATCGTCATATCTTTAGTTTTGGAGACATTAATTTGTTAATGAGAACTCTCACACCAATCCAAAATATAATTCAAAAAGGGCCCATGCTCTGTGTCACCTTGCTTTAACAGATTTAGCACCACTGTATCATCAGCATATTTAATAATATGTCTATCTGGATATTGACTTCTACACCTATCTGTATATAAAATAAATAATAAAGGTGAAAGAATACAGCCTTGGGGACAGCCCACTGAAGAATAAAGTTCCCAGGAATGTTCTCCATTTACCCGTACTATTTGAGATCTTCTGGTCAGAAAATCTAAAATCCAGGCCACCAAAACTTTAGGAACATCAAATTCGGAGAGCAAACGTTCAGCTAAAAGAATTGGTTGAATAGTGTTGAACGCTGATGAAAAATCTATAAATAATAAGCATGACTCTTACCAGTATCCACATGGTTATATATAAAATAGACAGTGCTTCACAAATAAAAACCTAGCATAAGAAAATTTGTTCACATAAAGAATGTGCAATGTGCAACGGGCCTGAGAAATCTTGGGCATGAAGAGCGAACAGAGAACTTACCTGTGAAAGTGTTTTGTTCTCACTCGCGCCTCTTTGCGTCGGGCTGATCAGAAGCTGGAGAGGCACGTGTGCCCGACTGATTTTAGAGTAACCGGCGGCGGAACTGACAGAGACGGATTCAGTGCGGCCCGAGCGTGGAATTGCTTTTCCATTCCCCAGAACCACAGCAGGAAATGTCTAGCAATGGCCCAATCACTTGCAGCTAAAGCCTCAGTGGCTCTTGAACCAGTGCTGAAACCTGAAGAGAGAAAGAAAATGGAAGAGTTCTTCAGATTAATAAACTCTGGCTAACAGCAAGTATGACTGAAGACTAAAAGCTCTAGCCATCAAACAAGCTCTCTCCATCTTATGACGTTTTCATGTGTAGGTTAGTATGTTGTTCAGAACTGTGGTTTTCAATAAACTTTTAACCGATTTTTAGTTTTAGCCCAAGTCAATTTATTTTTCCTTGTGAAATTTTGTTGATGATTTTTAGGATGACGTTATGTCACATGACCTACCAATGTTCTGCAAACTGCAAAATACTGTATACTTTATTTGACTGGCTTCTACCAAATGACAGATGAAATTCCTGCAAAATGTATGCTTTAATTGGATGCATGGCCTTGTACATCAACAACAAAAGACACTGTAAGCGTTTTCTCTTTTTCTCCCTTTCAACCATATCGATTGAGCTATCATAAGTGTGCATGATTATATGATTCTAAATGATTTTTATACTGTCTGCTCTCTGCGACCCAATCAGAACAGAAATACGACCCGTTATGGGCTTATGACCCACAGGTTGAAGAAAACTGGATTGAAAAACACTGCTCTACTGTTGCTTTCTTGATTTTGTTTATTTCACCTTTGTGCAGCTGTTGTGTTCCATTTGTTACAAAGCTTACTTTACAGCATCTAGGGGTGTTGGTGGTGGGAGTTGATTCCTTTATGTTGTGCGAGAGGTCAGTGGGTTCAAATCCTACACAAGTCGCCAATTATGTTGAGGCTGAGTTCAAAGGCATAGAAGTAAACGAGAAAAACAACATAAAGGGTCTACCAAGTCGGTTAAAAATTATCAGTCTTTTATTTTGGATTAATTGGGCTATTTTTGATATGTTACTTATACACAAAAAAGTGAAGTGAATTTGTACTCTTATAAACTTAACTTCTGATAAAAACACTATTGAAAACACTTATTTCATTGCTGAAAATGACATCAGAGTACGAAAACAGTGATATCGCAGCATTCGGTGGCAGGTATCTTTTTCAGTAAGTACAATCAGCCACATTCTCTAAAAATGGCAAATTGTGTAGAAAACATTCTGAAGTCAAGAGCTGAGATGACTGACCTACTGGTTTGTTGACCAGTTCACATAATTGGAATGCTAGTTATTGTGAACTGGGTTTATTTTGAGTATGTGGTTTCAGTACAGGCAAATGCTTAGGAGCAAAAACAGCAGCAGCCCCAACAAGCAACAGACACACTAGGAAGTGAAATAGAAGGTCAAGACACGGCTGGCCAAGAATTACCTCTCACCACCAGGCGAACTAAAATAGAGAATGTGGAGAACATAAAAGTGAGTGAGACCCTTAGGCATTTACGGGACATTTTTGTCCTTTGATTAATTATGATTATCATTATAACTTGATAATTATGAAATATGTAAATGTGGAAGAATGTCATTAAAGCTTTAATTATGGTGTTTATTTTTAGTTTGGAGACGCCCCCTTTTGTCATCAAGTGGGCAGATTTCACCTTCTTACCTTTAAACAAGCATGCAATTGTTTCGTTTGGATTGTGTCATTACATGCATGAATGCTGGTAAGATCAACTTGTCTTGAAATGTTAGTTTTACAAACAAACCAACAACAAAACTAATTTGGAGAAATAGTTGTATATTATTTAATGCACTGTGGCTTTTATTTATCTAGAAAAACAATAATGCGAGACGCTTAATTCTTACCTAGAAAAAGCGCACATGAATGGAATACTTAATCCATGCAATTCGCCTTAGCGCTGATTATTTTTGTCTAAACCAGCTTTCATTAAATATGTGAATGTTCTGCATGCTCTTTATCAAGGTATTTTGGCTTTTTACACAGACTCATGAGTGGCTCACATCCCAGAGGCACATTTCAAGTGAAGTCCACAACAACCTCTATTTAATGGAACTCATTAGGTAAATTATAATCAAACAGGGTGAAGTTGTTTGAGCTGGATTCTCAGAAAGTTCTGCAGAACACAGTCAAAGCAACTCACACATAGTGTCAAATACATTACATCAACTTAGGCACCTGTAGGCTATTTTTACACAGTGATATTTCACCGTTGCTATGTTTCATAGCCCTATGCATTGCAATTTGGGTAATTTAATATAAAGCAAATGCAGTACGCAAAATAGTTACAGTAGCTCCCACACAATCTAGCTTGCGTTTTCATTTTACTTGATACTATGATGACAGAATTTTCATTTTTGGGTGAACTGTCCTTTTAAAGAAAACAGGGGAAAGCAATCAAGTTTTTCAACATATAACCCAACGTCTTCTGACATGAGAGGATGCCAAAATGGAGGCATCCCAGAGACACAGATGGCAGCTAAGCTATCTTGCAGATTTCATGGCATGTCTTTGCTTCATTCTTCGTTCCACATGACTGACTGCTTAATGGATGCAAAGTTGAAAATCATCCCTCTGTCTTTTGCTTGTCTCTTCAAAGTATCTGCTCTGTCATCCCATTTATTTCTCCAGGATTGTCTGTCAGCCTTGTCAGATGGCAGGTCTTAAGTAAGGCTACTGATGGCTATGTGGTCCTTTTGTGTTTGAATGAAAAATGTTTGTTGACTGAAGTGATAGGCAGCTCCTGACAGGGTTTCCTGTTCTTATCCACTAACTCCTTCCTGAAACACTTCCGTGAATGTCCACCAGCCAAACCAACGTTCAGAAAGTAATGTACACTACATCCCATTCACAGTAGTTTAATTTCAAATTAGGCTGCATCAAAAATTAATTTTTGAGGTTGATATACAGTATATTGTTCAAGGTTTGGGGCTCAGTAAGACGAATACTTTTGTGACAGTAAAGACATTTACAAAAATAGTTTTCAAATAAATGCAGTTCTTTTTAACTTTTTATTCATCACATAATTACAATGCATAACAAAAATTAAGCAGCAGAACTGTTTACAAAATTAATAATAATACAAAATCTCTTGTGCACCAAATCAGTATATTAGAATGATTTCTGAATAATCATGTGACACTGAAGGGTGGAGTAGTTACTGCTGAAAATTCAGCTTTACCATCACAGAAATACATTACATTTTAAAACGTATTAAAGTAGAAAAGTCTTTTTTTTTTTTTTTTGATTAAATAAAGCAACCTTGGTGAGCATCAGAGACCTCTTTCAAAATGAATTTAAAAAATCTTACCAACCCCAAACCTGTAAACAGTAGTGTGTAAACAGAGGCAAGAGTCATGTTTTCTGACAACATGCTCATGTTAGTTTAGGAGCCCAGGACACTGATTTTCATTGCACGACACAGTATTACCAACATGTCACTTTAAGGTCTGTCATTTGCTCTTGCAGGAGAGTTTTGGTGCAGAGCAGTACTGATGGAGAGAGATAGAGAGGAAGATTATCACTCTTTCCCCCATCCCCAACTGCTGTGAGGCCAAATCCACTTTAAATGAGGTGACCTTCCTCCTCCTACACGAGAGAGCATAGTTAGAGGGAGGTACGAGAAGAGTGATGAAGTGAAGTAAAAAAAAAACAAGTATAAATTATTCCTCTAATCCTGTCTGACAAGCGTCTCTGTAGGCATGTTACAAAGCAGCTCCTCCATTTAGTGAAACCTGAAAAAATAAAATATTAAGGAGTTCATGGCAAAGAGAGCACCGACTCCTCATTTAGCCTCTATTTCTCACCTCATACACACACACAACTCCCATTCCACACCAGCATCCGGCTCTGTCAGTCAACCATTTCAAGCTTCAACAGGCGTTCAAACCAAAGGGAAGGACATGCTGTTCCTTGCCTCTAATTAAAAAGGAAAGTAATGCCATAGGTCACAAGGAGGTGCTAAAACGTTTCTCCACAGGTATAGGTGCCCAACCTCGACAGGCTCGGACCGATTTGCCAGGAGTCAGTCACGCTGACAGACACTACAGCCGGAATTGCCTTGAACAGGGTGTGAAAAAGCAAAGCATTGTGGGGTAGGGAGCACCAGCGCTATTGGATGTCACCCTCAGGGCTCAGCAGATTTCTTTCGTTCTGCGAGAGCTAGTTAGAGACTGGGGATGTCCTTTTGAACAGGACTCAGTCTGAGGTCCTTGTACCTCAGAGAAGCTCTCAACTGAGAGTCATTAGAAGTTTTGGTGAACTGCATTCTGACTGGAAGTGAACCTGATGACCTAAAAATGACTTTACAATACTATACTGTAGTATTTTTACCTGCTGTTTTGCAGCATGGGATACAAAAGACATATTTTTTGCATTAGGCATCACAGCTTTAAAACATCAGTTCACGAAGCTCTGGGGAGTCATAACAACACTTTAAATTGGTTATATGGATAAAACAATTTAGTATCAATCATTTGCTGTATAAACACCTGAGGAATTCCTTGTCACAACAACATAAAAATACGCACAAAACAATAAGTAGCATTTGAAGCTACAGTATGTAACGTTTAGCCCCATAGCGGTTAAAAAATAAAACTTAACGTCTTTTGTAAGAACATTGTTTTGGTTGTGCTTTGGCTCTTTTCCTCTACACGGATGAATGTGGTTCGCTGCATCGATGTACACAATCACATCTAAAAAATAGGAGCAGGTGCTATATCTTTTGCTGTTGTTTTGACTTGTTGGAAACACTTTTATCTAAATAAATGATGCTACAAGTTTACGAGTTGTAACATTAGACATAAGGGTTGCTAGTCAAGGTGAAACTTACGACCTGGTTATGGGAATGAACTTACTCAAGCTAGTGTTAGAGAGCTACATCAGTTCAATAAAACATCTTACCTGTTGAGTAACGAAGTAGCCATCTCAGGGTCGCTTTTAAATTCTTTCAGATCTCGAAGTTCCCCTTTCAGTCGGTCACTCCGAGTCACGTCGGATGACCAACGAAATTGGGATCTCGCCAGAGAGACCAATCCACTTCGAGTGTAACTAAACGAGCCAATGGATATTGGCATGCAATTATTGCATCCAGCTGCTGCTGATCACAGCGTGAACATAAGAGGCAGCTGGTGCACCGCATTAATTCATCCCTTCGCTTCGGAGCCAAGCGGTAGTGGTTGAAGCTACTGCTCTCCCTTTCCTAGAGAGTGTTCTGCTAGACGAGTGCGGGCGATACGGCACAGCAGCGGTGGTCACGGTGTCCGGAGAAGAAAGATCGTCTTCCTTCTGACAGCCACACTAGGAGTGTGCAGTGGCCAGCTCTCCCTGCGTGCTTCAGCACTAAAAGAGCAATTTCTCTAAAAGAGTAACACACGGGTGATCGCGTCTTTTTAAAGATGTCTTATCACCCATGCGTTTCTGGGTGTGGTCGTTTCCTGGTGCCTCAGGACAGTCACGATCGCTGCCTCACGTGTCTGTGCATTCAGCACGCTGAGGAGGCTTTTGTGGATGGTTCATGTTCTTCTTGTGGGGACATGACCATCTCGGAGTTGCGTAATAGACTCCGCTATGTCAAACATGGCGGAGTCCCTCTGCCACTGCTGCGATCCGGCGTGCGCACCGCTGGACCCGGTGGAGTCAGAGGTGATTTGAGGAATATGGTGAGGGCTTCCCCAAGTGGAGCTCCTCACCCCTCAAGCACTCCGCAGCCGGTGGAGCGGCCGAAGGAGCGTGCTGGGCCCACTGCTGAATGGGGTGCACCACACGTTTCCTTCAGTGCCCCCTCTGACGACCAGATGTCGGTCACTGCATCGGAGGGCGTGCCCTCTCTTTTTGGGGATGACGACCCGGCTGCGTTGCACCCTTCGGGTGTGGTAGCGTTGTCCGAGCCAGACCCAGAGATGATGGCTATGCTTTCCCGGGCCGCCGAGAATGTCGGGCTTGTGTGGAATCCTCCACTGCGTCCCGATCCTTCGAGGCTGGACGAGTGGTTTCTCGGTGGGGGTCTCGCTGGTTCTCAGCGCCCCCCTCCGGTGCCATTCTTTCCGTGTGCATGAGGAGCTTACAAGATCGTGGAAGGCACCTTTCACTGCCCGAAACAAATCTTGTGGCTCCTCCGCTCTCACCACCCTCGATGGTGGGGCCGCTTTGGGGTATACGGGCATCCCCTCGGTGGAGCGGTCTGTGGCCATGCAACTGTGTCCAACAGCCACTACCACTCTGCGGGGTGACCCATGTCTCCCCTCACGGGCCTGTAAGTATTTGTCAGGTCATTTGTCAGGTCTAACTGGCAGTGCTTATAAAGTCTGTGTGGAGGCGGCTTCTGCCCTCCACGTCATGGCGTTACTGCAGGTCCACCAGGCCAAAGCCCTGAAAGACCTGCACGAGGGTGGTCATGACCTGGCGGTTCTACATGAGCTGCGTGCTGCGATGGACCTCGCGCTTCGAGCGACGAAGGTGACCGCACAGTCTCTGGGTCATTGCGATGTCCACGCTAACGGTCTAGGAGCGCCATCTCTGGCTGTGTCTCGCTAACATGAAGGAGCAGGAGAAGGTACAGTTCCTGAATGCTCCCGTGTCGCAGACTGGCCTTTTCGGTGACGCTGTCGAGAGCTTTGCCCAGCAGTTCTTGGCAGCCCAGAAGCAGACTGAGGTGATCAAACACATCATGCGCCGGAGGAAACCTGCTGCTTCCACTCTGGCCGCATCCCCTCAGCCTGCTCGTCGCCGTGGGCGCCCCCCTGCAGCCGCGGCCGCCCCCGCTCCCGCGCAGCCGCAGCAGCCTTCCACAAGGCAGCGTCATGGAGCCGGCCGCAGGCAGGACGCCCAGCACGTCCAGGCCCCCGCCAAACCTGGCGGCAAGCACAAGTGGCCCTGGGAAGGGCGACCCAGAGATGGAGGAGACTGCTCGTCGGGAGATGGTGACTGCACCACTCCCTCACCTGGAGGAGGGCCGGGTGGAGAATCTTTTGTTTCATTTTGTTCCGCTGCTGGCCCAGCAGCCAGCGGTACCCAAAACATCAATAAAGAGCGGTCTCCTCAATCTCTGGGTCTCAAGAGGAGGAGAGTGGTGATCCGTGCATCACGGGATCGCTTCCCTCCTCCTCTCTCGCCAGCAGGCAGCAGGTGGTTGCCCAAGAGCACCCCTCCTGCCCATTCGTGGAACCAGGTAAGGGCAGTAGCACTCCAGTCCCCGCTTCAAGTCGTCACACGCCGGGCTGTCACAAGCCTCAAGCCAGGTTCCTGTGTCTCCTCCCACATGAGGAGGAATCAGGTGAGTGTTACACTACACACCCAGACCCCGCCCCCCGCCGTCACAGGCCAGGCCATCACAGGCCCCAGGGCTGGTCCCTGTGTTCCACCTCGCTGCCCCACCGTGGGTATGTCGGTGGCCCCGTTGATCCCACTGGTATGGTCTCTCGGAGCCTGGCTAGCGCTCCCCAGTCTGTCTCGGTGGCTCCTGCGGACCATCAGACTCGGCTACGCGATTCAGTTCGCCTGGCGTCCCCCCAAGTTCAGGGGCATCCGGTTCACTTCAGTCAAGGCCGTCAAGGCCTGTCTTGCGCGCAGAAATTGCAGTCCTGCTGGCGAAGGACGCGATAGAGCCGGTCCCTCCAGCCGATATGAGGTCGGGGTTTTACAGCCCTTACTTCATTGTGCCCAAGAAAAGCGGTGGGTTACGACCAATCTTGGATCTGCGAGTTTTGAACCGTGCACTTCACAAGATGCCATTCAAGATGTTGACGCAGAAACGCATTTTTGGGTGCGTCCATCCCCTAGATTGGTTTGCAGTGATCGACCTGAAGGACACGTACTTTCGTGTCTCGATTCCCCCGCGACACAGGCCTTTCCTGCGATTCGCGTTCGAGGGTAGGGCATATCAGTACAAGGTCCTGCCCTTCGGGCTGTCCCTTTCGCCTCGCGTCTTCACCAAAGTCGCAGAGGCAGTCCTTGTTCCCCTGAGAGCACGGGGCGTGCGTATCCTTAACTACCTCGACGACTGGCTCATACTCGCACAGTCTCGAGAGCAGTTGTGCGCACACAGGTACCTCAGTATGCGCAAATATGCTTTTCCCCCAGTGAGCCTCCTAGCACAGACACTGTGCAAGATCAGGGAGGACGAGGAGTAGGTCCTGCTAGTGGCTCCATATTGGCCCAACAGGACCTGGTTCCCGGAACTCATGCTCCTCGCAACAGCCCCTCACTGGCCGATTCCTCTGAGGAAGGATCTGCTTTCTCAGAGACGGGGCACCCTCTGGCACCCGCGTCCAGACTTGTGGCATGTGTGGTCCCTGGACAGGACGCGGAGGTTCTAGGTGACCTGCCCCAGGAGGTAGCTCTCACTATCGCTTCAGCACGAGCACCATCCACAAGATGGGCCTATGCGCTGAAGTGGAACCTGTTTGTAGGCTGTCCGTAGGCTGTCCCCCTCCACCCTTAAGGTGTACGTTGCTGCTATTTCTGCCCACCACGACCCCATAGAGGGGAGGTCGGTGGGGAAGCACGATCTGGTCGTCAGGTTTCTTAGGGGGGCCAGGAGGTTAAATCCTCCTAGGCCTCCCTCCCTACCCTCTTGGGATTTGGCATTGGTGCTAAGAGCCCTACAAACTGCCCCCTTTGAGCCGTTGCGGTCAGTCGAGTTGAAGTTTCTCTCTGTGAAAACCCTACTCCTGACTGCGTTGGCCTCGATCAAGAGGGTGGGGGACCTGCAGGCATTTTTGGTCGACGAATTGTGCCTTGAGTTTGGGCCGGCTGACTCCAGTGCAACACTGAGGCCTCGGCCCAGCTATGTGCCCAAGGTTCCTACCATTCCCTTCAGGGACCAGGTAGTGAGCCTGCAAGCACTGCCCCTGGAGGAGGCAGACCCAGCCCTAGCTTTGCTCTGTCCTGTACGTGCACTGCGACAGTACGTGGATAGCACTCAGAGCTTCAGAACCTCAGAACAGCTCTTTGTCTGTTACGGAGGACAGCAGAAGGGGAAAGCTGTCTCCAAGCAGAGGATGGCCCACTGGATAGTGGATACCATCACCTTGGCCTACAAAGCACAAGGTGTGCCCTGCCCACTCAGGTTGTGTGCTCACTCCACTAGGGGTGTCGCATCGTCCTGGGCGCTGGCTCGTGGTGCCTCGCTAGCAGACATCTGTAGAGCTGCGGGTTGGGCGACTCCCAACATGTTCACTAGGTTTTATAGCCTACGTGTCGAACCGGTTTCCTTCTGTGTTCTCACCTCAAACGGGTAGTGGCACTGAGAGGGCCGGCTCAGAGTCGGCTTGTGGCGTCCTTACGCCTAATTCTCCAGAGAGTTCCTTAACCAGGCAAGCCCTGTCGAGTCCTCCAGCACGCCGACGTCCGGCCGTGGCGGAGCGTCCGGCGCCAGGCCTTTCAGCCAATGAATTCTTGAAATCTGGTGCGCGGTTAGTGCCCATATGAGAGACCCTGCCGGGATCCCTTATGTGTATTCCACGGTATGCTTATTAGAGCCGTGTTTCCCCTGGCAGACCACGTTCTGCCATCTCTAATGATGCAGCCTAAGCCATCTCAGAGACTTCCATGTGCAATAGGGCCCTACGGGGTTACTTCACATGTCTGAATGTCTCTTAACCCCCTCTGGGAGGAGGTGACTCCGCAGTGTGCCTCTTCCAAGTGGAAGGGCACGCTTCCCAGTGTTATCCTAGTCCTACTGTTTGGGTTGCTCAAGGAACAACAGTAGTTCACCTTCTCTGTGTAGAGCCCGGTCCTATTGTCTGCCTTATAGGAAGGATCAGGAGGCCTACACAGGGCACTGGAAGGGGCGGCTCCTGTGGCGCTTTGGTAGGGATCCCAATTTCGTCGGTTATCCGACGTGACTCGGAGTGACCGACTGAAAGGGGAACGTCTCGGTTACGTATGTAAC
This sequence comes from Spinibarbus caldwelli, assembly GCA_039654775.1. NCBI lineage: Eukaryota > Metazoa > Chordata > Actinopteri > Cypriniformes > Cyprinidae > Spinibarbus > Spinibarbus caldwelli. The sequence continues at coordinate 25,050,246 of CM077227.1, forward strand.
CCTCGTTCCCTGAAGGAGGGAACAGAGACCTCACGTCCCGTCGCCACAGTCGCTGTACCACCGCTGAGCTGCCGGGTCACTGGCTCGGCTCCTCAGCGAAAGCATGAATTAATGTGGTGCACCAGCTGCCTCTTATGCTCACGCTGTGATCAGCGGCAGCTGGATGCAATAATTGCATGCCAATGTCCATTGGCTCGTTTAGTTACACTCGAAGTGAATTGGTCTCTCTGGCGAGATCCCAATTTCGTCGGTCATCCGACGTGACATCTCCGTTCCGTCCTTCAGGGAACGAGGGTTACATACGTAACCGAGACTTTCTCCACACCTCTGAAAATCCATGCCAATGTTGATTCAGGTTTTATTAAGAATTCTGTGAGTCTCTGTTGCTTTCTGTTTTTGCTTGTAGACGCCGCTCTGTTCAGGCTGTTTTTGTTGTTTTTACAAATGGTTAATCCCTGGAGGTTTGCCGTTTTGCATGGTTTATAGTCAATATTTCTGGCTATTTGTGACTAACTTTAAGCTTCAGGCTTCTTCAACACCATACACATGCCAAAGTGCCTGGATGGAGCCACAGATATTACGTGAGAAGCACGGGTGAATGACGTATGTATGCGAAAATTCGCGAAATTCGTCATGACTGCACTTTCCACTTTTATCAGAAGCCATAAGGCTATTATGTATTATGTATGTATTTTTTAAGCTATGACTATGAATAGGTATCACGGTTCTCCCACGATTCTGAAAACAATTAGACAGCCAAACAAAATAATATGTAGGCTAATTTACTTGAGGTTCTGACAAAATGTTTTATTTAATGTTATAAATGAATCTATTTAAAAATATTTATTAATTTAAATGAATTCATTATGATTATAAAAATCATTTGAAATAAATGAAGGAAGACTTTCGTCCAGAGTTTTTGAACAAATCTTTTGAATGAATGATTCAGACATCAAGTACATTTTAACAGTCACTGGTCACCACCTACTGGCATAATGTAGCATATACGATCTTTATTTGAAGTGTAAAATTTGTTCCAAATGTTCCAAGCAAAATAATCTTATTTCAAACAGAAAACAAGATTATTTTGCTTGTTTCAAGCAAAAACTCAATTTTGACTTTTTTTTTTTTTTTTCCTGAAAACAAGACAATAATTTTTACTTGTCTAGACAATCCTTCTTGATTTAAGAATTTTTAGATATTTTGGCTGGAAACAAGACAAAAAATCTAAGTAAGAAAAGCATTTTTTGCAGTGTAGTCGCTGTTATATCCAGACTATAAATTTGCACTTCATTCTGAACTTAGTCAATACAAATTGTGATTCAAGACTTGTTAGGCTTTGTTGGTTTCTTGGGTCAAGGGGAATGATTCTGCAATTAAACTAGCATGATTTGGCATAGAATTGTGTAAATTAATTTTTTCTTAATTATAAAATCAATAGTAAGAATTCCATGTCTTCTGATAACCAGCAATTAACATAACATAAATATAAAATAAATATTTAAAGCAAAAAAAAAAAAAAGTGTTTGATGACAAATCAAGAGAAAAATGTGAGATGTACTTGTCTTATAATGCTGAGAGCAGAAGATCCAACCCACCATACAGTACTCATTTTAGCCAAGAGAACAGATTTAGACTTCAGAGAAAGTGTGAGCGGGAACAGGTAATGGGAGACAGATGAAGATGACCTATGTTCCTTTCATGCCTGAGTGCCAGGGTTAAGATTTGTGTTAGTTATATCTTTGTTCATGTCTCCTACCAATTCTGACACACTATGTGGTTCTCACTGCAATCAGTATTTCTGTTGTTTCCAGTAAAAAATATCTAAATATCCTTAAAACGAGATAATTACTGGGGAATTAAAGTTGTGTAAAGATAAAAGACTTTTTCTTTTTTTCATACTATAAGAAAAGTGTTTTCTTGTTTTAAAAAAGATATATTCAAACAACAACAAAATAAACCCTATGTAACATATATTTTCCAAAAACAAGTAATTATATCAGGCATTCTGTACATTACTCGTTTTAATGATGTTTAGATATTATTGGGTATATTTTATTACAAAACAAAACTAATTAAGAATAGTTTTTGTTTTGTTTTTTCTTGTTTTTAGGGATGATTTTTTTTCTATGGATAATTAACTCCTGTGATTAGATATGATAGAAAAAGAAGTATGTTTAAGTGTGATAAACAACTTGAAAGTTCTGTTTATTGCAGATATTGTCTGTATTTAATTTCTTTATGTGTGCTGAGTTTAAGTTAAGTGTAAACATTACATATAAGTGTAACATTAATATAGTACTCTTATTTTACCAGAAATTAAACATTACTGTTCATGATATTGGCCACCACCTTGGCAAGCAAGTTATATGATTATCAGATACAATCATTCTGCCCTATTAATGCAGATAAAGCATTTTGAAAGCTCTGTGAACCAAGGCTCTTCATCCCAGCGCTTCTGGTCAGTTTCTGGTTCATGAGTTGAGCAGAAAACATAACTGTAACCCACAAAGCATTATTTCACAGTTATGGGGGTGTTTGAATACAAGCTGGATCTATTATGCTTTAATCAATACAGAGCAAAGACTGTATACTTTGCCATTTGTTCTGTTGCCCAGCACCATTTTATTCCATATGAATTGACCTTTTTATAGACTCGTCTTGGCTCATCTCCAGAGCGCTTAGGAAGTTCACCATGATCATTATGTTGTTGGAAAGCACTCGTTTCAGTCCATGTACATCACTGGTGATATATCCAGTTAAACATTAGACATATGCTATGCTTCCTGACAACAACACAGCTGTCCCAGATGTTGCTTTGAGTAATATCAGAACATATATATTAAAGTTTAATCTATAATAAACATACAAAATGTAGTAGTTATGTATGCTACATGGCATTACAAAATAAGTTAAGCCTGTTTGTCTTTTTTTGTTGTTTTTTAGATTGTCCCTTTATGAACTAATTCAATTTGTGACTCCACATACTGCTAATTTCATATCAGGAAGTGTATATTGATTTTAAGTATTATCATGCCAACACTCAATAATCAAAAACAAGCTCTAAATCCTCTGATATAACACTATTTTATAAGCCAGTAGTATAGGAAATAATTTGTCAAGAACATAAAAATGTAAAATGTAAACATAAAGCCATGTCAGCTAGAAGTAGCCTTGGGAAATGATCCATGATGAAATGCCTCACTAAAGTTCACATTCATTCATAGATAATTATGCTTTGCTGCAGTTGTAAGTTAAAGGCGGGTCAGACATTATTCACCACAAATTACTCTGTCAGGCTCTAAATATATGATAGAAATAAAAGAAATATCATCAGTCCCACCTGTATTGATGCCTCTCTGGCGGTGTTGCATACAGACAGTTTAAATATCAATGAGAAAAGAGAAATGATGTGATATTGCTGGACATTGATCATATGTGCATTTGACTCTATTCTAAATTCATGAAGTTTTGCTAGAGCGCCAGATGAATCATTTTCAGAGAGAAAATTGTAAAAGCCAAGCCATCAAAAGTTTTTCTATTTTCTCAAAGTTTGGCCTTTAATGATAGCTGGATACTTTCTGAAGTTCTGCCATTGGTATAGGTGATTTCAGTTTATATACAGTTCTCACATTCAGAAATATTTCTTTATAATAAAACATTAGAACAATATTTTGTAACATTTATACAACTATTCGAAAGCTGTTTCACATTAGGCCGCTTATTAATTTAGCAGATGCTTTTATCCACAGAGAATTACAAACGAGGACAAGTCAACCAAAGCAGACACTAACAATAGGGTGCTTCAGATTTCCATTTTAGCCAGAAAAATATGAGTTGGTACAGAGGTTAACAAAGCAAAAATAAAACAGTAGAGAGTAGATTTTATAATGGGCATAGTGGGGAGTATATTAAGTGCATGAATGGTGTTCGATCAAGTGCTTGCAGAGGAGTTTTTGGATCATATTATGTGCAGTCATAATTATCAGTCAATAAATAAGCTCCACTTATGTTCAGATTTATAGTTTATATACAAAGGCAGTGCGTCATAAATATAAGATTACTGAGCTCATTTAGTTGATCTAGTTGGAAAACTAGCTATTTAAATCCATATACACTACAGTATAGGTCAGTAATATTTTAAGATGTTTTTGAAAGAAGTAGAAACAGAAAAATAAAATAAAAACATAATATAGTGAAATATTACTATTTATACTTAATACATTACCTTAATATATATATTTACATTTTTATTCTGTAATGGAAATATTTCAGTTTTCAGTGTTACATGATCCTTTAGAAACCATTGTAATATGCTAATCTGGTGTTCAAAAAACATTTTTTACTTCTTATTATTAGTTGAAAAAAATCTTGGTAAAAAGCGAAGTAATAAACTTTAAATGAATCTAATAAAATCACAAATACAGCTAAACATGATTTATTTAATTAATATACAGGAAATAATATACATATGGTATATTTAAGGCCATCTGGAAAAATTTCCAAACAAAAAGGTTTTCATCAGGGATGACCTTTAAGCACACATCCATTCTTTCCTGAAAAAAACAAGTGCCTTTTTGCATTAACAGCGAAAGCCTCACTTGATAAACAGAGCAGCATATCTCACACAGATAAGCTGAGGAGAAACAGATGGTGCGGACCTGTGCCTCATACAGTGAGCCATCGCTCTGTTAGATAAAGAAATGGAGGAATGGAACTCATCCATGTGTCCACTGCACCTGGCTATCTGCCTCCAAGCTATGTGTACTCTATCCTAGGCGCTGAGCTGGAACAACAGGCCGCTCAACCACCTCCAGGGAGCCCTGCACGTACAAACCGGACGAGATAAGAGGGCATGTTTGGACGGCCATTGGATCTGTCAACCAGGAACGTCCAAAACCAGGCCATCTGGATGAGGTCTCTTCTACCCACTTTACAAGGCACTGAACCGCAGCGCCAAGAAGGTTCCCACCTGCTCTACACATCAACGGGAAGAGATTACGGCTGAAAAGCAAACATTTGCTGGTAAGTGTGTGCGATATACATAGCAAACCTACAATTTGCATAGAGAAGTAACACTTCAAAGCCCAGAGGAGAGCACTGGCTCTTACATCTGTGAGTTTAAGAACCACAGCATGAAAACAGAGATGGGATAAAGATGGGAGAGCCTGAGTGTCTACAGTATGACCTCTCCAAGGACAGAAGATTAGCATCTGTGGCCGCAGATCAGCAGAAAGTCTGAAGAACCTCAAAGAGGGGCAAAATTGCAAGGGTAACAGAATGCTGAAGGATTCTTTTGGAAAAATGAGGGAACATTTTCCATTCTGAATTCTGATACGATACTTTTTTCTTTTTCAAGGACTGAATAACAAGAGGTGTACTGAATTTATTTTATTTTTTTAAATGCACATTCAAAAAAGGAAGAAAAAGGGAACAGAAAAAATAGACCCTTTATGGAATAGGCAAGAAAAAGTATTGTAAATGTAAATTGTACATTTATCAATGTGAAAATATAACACGCAGGCCAAAAATATTTTAAAATGATCATGTTGTATAATTCATAATTTAATAAAAGCAGTATTTATCTTGTTCAAAAAAAATTATGGTTTAATAAATGAATCTCAAGTGTTCAAGCACTAGAGGCATTATAAATGCTATAAAAGCGCTTGGGGTATCGCATGCTACAAATCCTATCAATCTGGCTCGTGAATATGAATTAGGTGACATCCAGCCATATTTAGATTACCACCCAGCAATTGCACTTCCATTGATTTAATTGACTGAAAATGTTTTTAAATAAAGGCTGAAAGAGTTGCCGGAAGACTAATGGTGTAGTTCGTTTATAGCCTACATTTAGCCTTTTACTTCTACTTCAATATTTATAGGATTGAAAATTCATAAACGTTGTGTTCACTTGAGAAGATTATCATGATGAACAAATTTGTAATATATTTTCTGCAGTAATCCAAAAATTAATCAAACCTATTGTGTTTTTGTCGAAGGAGAACCAAGGTGTCATGAATCCTGCCCGTGGTCTTCCGTCTACTCGCCACCAGAGGTCGCCTTCCGATTACATGGACTCTCACACTACACAAACTGTTACACGTCACCCTGGACTACATTTCCCATGCTCCATTGCACTGACTGCAGTCTCACCTGCAGCCAATCACACACACTTTATATAGGAGGCCCTAACCACTATTCAGGGCCGAGTATTGCTTAGCGTTTATCACGGTGTTAGTGATAGCTACTTTACGAAGCCAGTTCCCTGTCTTAGTTCCTAGTTCTAGTCAAAGTCTAGTCACGTCGTGTTGCCTGATTGCCTGTTTACCTTATCATCTGCCTGTCTTGGATTACTCTTTGTCTTGCCATTTCGGACTATTGTTTGCACCTTGCCTGGACTATTGTTTGTTCATGGATTACCCGTTTGCCTCGCCCTCTGGATTACGTTCGCAGTCAATTGACCCACGCCTGGATTAATCTTTTGTCTTGCCTACAACATACCTGTTTGCCATTGTCTGACCCTTGCCTGTTTCATGACCACGTCTTTAAATAAAGCTCTGCATATGGATCCACAAGTCTCTTGCTCTCACTCACTCCGTAACACAAGTTGATGCTGACTTCTGGGTTGGCCTACAGAAATACAACATCACTACAGCACTCTATAAGTTTGAAACCATTTTACTACACTGATAGCTACAGATTTCTAAACACTGGCCAAAGAAAAAAAGAACAGAAAATAAAAAATACACGAAAATGTATAAAAAAAAAAAAAGGTTAATGGTTACTACGGCCCTATACTAAAAACAAAAATGAGTATGTAACTGATTCCAAAAACAGTCATGAACAGCCGCATTTAACTATTTCAACATGAAAAAAAGCAAAATTGAACCAATCCATTCAAACAAACCCGATTCACTAAAACTTTCCGATGTTAAACAATGTATCAAGGTAGAGAGGACATTTTAGTTTGAATTAGACTATCTCGCACGGTTATAAACCTGGGTGCTTAATACAAAGTGACACTGAAAACAGTGGATACAAAGGTGCTACAAAAGTTTGAAAACAGCTGAGCTACTGTCACGCCAAAGAAAAATGTAGTTAGTAGCATTTCTAGTTTTAACTAGTGACTCCAACACTGGTGAGAACACAGTGCAGTTCACTATATGCACTATGACAGAGGAGGTCTTGTCCTCTAATTAATCTGGCATGTCTTTAAGCTCCAACACTGGATCAATTTGCAGGCCTGTTGAATAATTCACATCTCCTCTATGAGCTACTGTATGTCATAGGAGAAAGCCTGCGGTCTGCAGCCACCTCACATCCACAGCAGGAAATGGGGGGGAATACAAAAAAGGAGCGACTGAGAGAGCTAGGGCGGGCGCAAGAGAGATTGAGTACAAAAATAGACATTACAGAGATAGAAAGACAGTGATAAGAACCACCAGACTGAGAAAGGGACAGGAGGGAAGGATGGAAAGGAAGACAGACGGTGGTCTAAAAGGGTCGAGAGAATCTAATGAATCAGCAGAGACTGTGAGTCCATCCCACAAGAGCTGATCTGGCAGACAAAGCACGAGGATATGAAATGTCAGTGCGGTCACAGTCTTTATGTTCAAGTTCCATTTAGGATGTGCCCAAGAACAATCAGAGGCCTCACTTCTCTCCCAGACTCCACATAATTATGGACTGTCTGCCTGGTAATGGGTTTTCAACAATTCCACAGCACCGTGTGCCCTGTTGCAAATGCCATGACTTCTTATAAACTGTTTACAATAAGCAAGGGATAATGTATAGCCAGCCCATCATTATCACAAAATAAACACAAATAGGGTGACCAAACAAATAAAGCTGTGAACATGAAATATTGATTTGAGCTGAAATTACTTTTTAATCTTACCTGCATAAACCTACCACCGAGAAAAAAAAAAAAAAAAAAAAAAAGTCCATTGCAACGCACAAAACAGTTGGTCAAGCAATAAGATGAATATGGCAACATTACAGTAATATTAATACTAAAATCCTATGAGGTCATTTTCACTACTGTGGGGGAAAAATCATATATATATATATATATATATATATTATAAAAACCCTATGTTCTCAACATTCGTTTTATATATATATATATATATATATATATATATATATATATATATATATTTTGTGTATATATTTATTCATAAATATAAATGTTTGAAAACAGAATAATATGGTTTCATTGGTTAACATTAGCTAATGCATTAGTTATCAAACTAATAAACAAGATTTACAGCACTTATTGATCTATACTGAAAACGTGTAAATTTACAGTAAATTAGAATTTTCAGTCAATTTTAAAATTAATTACAAAGAAACTGCATATAACACATTGAATTAAATTTGAAATTTAAGTAAAAAACTGAATTAGTATTTTCTTAAATCCATTAGGCTGTTTTATTTAGAACTTTTATTTTTTAGTAGATTAATTTGTATATTTTTATTCATTCAGTTTTGTTCATTGTTAATTCTTGTTGAAAATACATTGTACACTAATGTATACAACTTGAAACTTAAAAATATATGTGTAGAAATGAACATTAACAAGATTAAAAATGCTAAATGTTTTGTTCATTGATATGTCATTATACCCACAATACCCATTTACTAATGCTAACTACGCTGTGAAGTGCTACCTTTAAAGCTACACAAACATGAGAGGTTGAGTAAATGAATGCTACAATAACACAATTACAGTCTTAGAACATTTTATTGTTGTTTGAACACCCGTCCCACCCCATCCCTCAGTTCCCCATGAGATATATGCCTCTGTATCCTCTTCCTGTCCCACAAACACATGGTCAAAAACACAGTTCTTTTTCAGTTCATTCAGTATCATACAGAAACACTTGGAAGGAAACAAATAAAACAAAATGCACAAAAAACAAGGACCTGGCTCAACAGCTGTCAAGAGTAGCTAAAGTCCTTCCTCTCTCATAGTGACACACTAGGGATAGTTATGCGGTATTAGCATAGGTGACTACCATTAGAAGTTGGCTGATGTCTTTGGAATGAGCATGGTTTAAAAAAAAATAAAATAAAAAATAAAACAATCATTGGAGGGTTATAAAGTGACGGAATGGGCCATCTGAAGGGGCGACTTTGGAATGGCTTTTAGAGATCATCCTCAGCTGACTGAGCATGTGTCGGATCTTTTGGCGGCATATTCAGGAAATAGGTCTTAAACAGTACATTCAACTCTTTCTGTTACTTTTAAATTGTTAAATCTGGCCGAACAAACTTTATTCACATACTATTCACAGAACACAAATATACATCTATATGTACACATACCTTCCACTTGAAATCTGAGTGTCCAGGCACTTTCCAAGAAAGTCCAAAGGGGGATTTGGTGAAAAAAAGTCACAACATTGTCTGTGTAATCTGTTCAATCAATATTTTCTCTGGCTCTCTTAGAACAACAGTTTATCCAAAAATGAAAATTCTGTTATCATATTGTCCCAAATTCTTTCTACTGTGTTTTACAGTAGAAATAAAGTCACATTTTTGGAACAATAAGTAACAGCAGACTTCTCATTTTTGAGTGAACTGTCCATTTAACTACAATAGCTTGTTAACACCATCAGTTATTTGATACTGTCGTGAGCTGTCAGTCAGTGTGGACTGAGGCAGGCTGACATCTGAGATGGTTTATGCAGAGTAATGTAATCATTGAGAAAATGCCTCTGTGGTTTGCTAACTTGGCATCTTGCTGATATGGCAATTTCACAGTTGGGGGTCATAGCAATTTGAGAGGTGTGTGTGTGTAATACTGATGTGGGTATCATTTTATTTAGCGCTTTTAGTTTAAACTACTGTAATTCAATGGTGGTAAATACAGTTTGGTATTTTTATCACTGAACTCCTGGCTGTCAGTTCTACTTACTTCACTAAAGTGTCTGGAACCTTCACAAATTAATTACAAATTACAGCCTGAAGCTCTTAAAAAAATTAACATTTTTTTCTTTTCAACTAACAGACAGTGAAAGAAGGATGATTTTCACCCTCAGAAGGTCACATCAGATTTTATATAAGCTGTTTTTTTTTTTTTTTTTTGTAAGTATTTTCTATGGGAAATTCTTTGGTAACCTAGTTACCAATATTTGTGAAATGTTTAAAACCAAGTTTATAAGCCAGATTTATATGCTTTTACAATGCGGCAACAAAAATTAAATGTCAAAATTTTATTTAAAAAATAAAAAACTGTAACTGTCGCATAAAACAACCTGTTGCTCAACAGGAATGGAGCAAAAGCTAAATATATTTTAGAAATATATACACCCTTATTAATGGACCTCTGAGGTGTGAAAGTCCAAAATTACTATTTTAAAAAGTGATACAGTAATTTGACCAGCTAACATGGGATTTGTACCTCTGATGATTGAAAAACACATCATCAGTTCCGTATTCATGAAATACACACTTGACAATCTCTTAAAATGGCAAATACAGCCCATCTTATACTGCAATGCAACAGAAATGGACTGTGAATGTGTAAACTTAAAGAAATGCTTTGAAAAACCTTGAGCCCAGGATTCAGCTGTACACGCGAAGCTGCACAATTGTTAAACAAATCCACTCAAAGAACACGAGTCAGTCCGATAAATAGTTACAAGTGAAAAGAAGATGATTGCCGGTGTTCCTTTTGGTCCCTTTCTCCTCACTTCTGACACAGTTTCGCCTCCGCTTCCGTTTCGCGGCACCATTGTAAAAAGACTATTAACTGCACTCTCTCAAAACCATTGAGTGAGAGGATAAAGGTCAGGGTGTAATCCACCACAAGCTTTAGAATGCCATCACGTCTGCCCCTTGTTAATGTACTTCCTTTGCTTTAAGCACACAGGGCCACTGTTAGCACTTGAGACTTACACCTTAAGACGTAAGAGATTTCCAGCAGACGTTAAGTATATATACAAGTGAGAGGAAAAAAGACAACAGTCACAACAAGATAGGAAAGCCACAGTGGGGCAACGTGGCCGCCCAACTCTCCTGTCAATCTCCTCTCGAGACATATGGCACCATATATAGTAATAAACTCCGCCTCCGATGATACAAGAACCAATCCTCAGAGAAAAGTACCCATGAGGGAGACACGTATCGCTAAACGTTGGTGAAACAGAGGCATCGGTGTCTTGATAGGCAGTTGATGGAAAGCTGTCTGCTGGTTGAATCTGTGTGTGGATGTCAGCGTTTGTGCATGCATGTGTGTGTTTGTCCTTCTGGCGCTTTTTAAGGGGCTTGGCAGGTGCCTGACTCCTTTTTAAGAGCCACGGTAGAGACGCCCGACTCTCAGCTCCACTGCGCTGCACATGAAGAGATCTTCTCCAAGTGATGTTTATTTCTGCTCTTCAGTCCAGCCAGCCAGAGAGAAACAGGCAGGTGTAAAATAAAGCTGCCGTTTTTAGAAACGGCCCACTATCTCTGCGAGCAGAGCTAAACCAACCACACTGCACCAAGCTAGGCTCTGGATTCGCTCACAGTTCTGAGGAAAATATGCTGAAAATATCCTAAACTGAAAAAACAGGCATGACAAAGAAGGGTGCAACATTTAGATGTTTAAGGGGAAAAAGGCAGAAAACTCTACTCTGCTTTTTTTGTACCATCTTTTTCCTTCAGCTTTATGATCTGGGTTAGATGACGGAAAGAAGGTAAGCAGAGGTGATTAGGGGGTGTGAGAGTGAGCCTGCCGGTGGTCCTGCTCCATGCAGTGAGGTCAGCATGGCGGGATTGGGGGGGGATTCCGCTATCTGACCTCCAAGCAGTCCAAATACTCCAGAACCAGCTCATAACAGAAACGATACTGCTCCTGCATCATACAGACACAGAGAAATGACAGGATTAGTGTAATAATTTAGTTACATATCTATGTGAACACTTCTGTTCAAAAGTTTGGGATTGGTATGTTGTCTTCATGTCTTTAAGTCTCCTATGCTCGTCTAGACTACATTTATTTGATCAAGAAATATGGTAAAACGGTGAAATATCATTACAATTTGGTAATTTGCTGCATGAGAAACGTCTTACTATTATCAATGTTGAAAACAGTTGTGCTGCTTAATATTTTTGTGGAAACGAATACATTTTTAGGATGCTTTGGTGAATAAAAAAAGTTTTAAAAAACAGCATTTATTTGAAATGGAAATTTAATGCATCTTTGCTGAATTAAAGGACTTATTTCTTTAAAAAAAAAAAAAAGAAAAAAAAGAAAAAAAAGTACTAACCCCAAACTTCTGAAAGGTACTATATAAACAACATCAAAACATTTTAATTTAGAGCTGTCAAATTTGATAATTTTTTAATTAATACTATTTTAATGTATCTGCATATGGTTTTGTTAAAAAAAAAAAAGACAAACACAAAATCAAAGTACAAAAGCAAACTAATTTAAGTTAGAAAACAATGACAATTTTATGTTCTAAATTTCACATTACATTTACATTTAGTCATTTATCAGACACTTTTAGTCATTTATCAGATAAGTCTTGATTTGTCTAATGCAGTATACATAGCAAGGATTTATTATTTTAGAAAACAAGTAGATCGAATAGAAAAAGAATAGAAAAGGCTAGTATTAGAGGGTAATTTTTTATTGAAGAAAAATAAAAGTTGAAAGAATAGAAAAAGAATAAAGAATAGAGAATGCTAGTGTAAGAGGGTAATCTTTATAATAAATAAAAAGAAAACAAGTAGATGGAATAGAAAAAGAATAGAGAACGCTAGTATTAGAGGGTCTGTTTTTTTTTAATAAAAGGAAAACAAGTAATAGAATAAAAAATAGAATAGGGAGTGCAAGTGTTACAGGGTCAAGTTTTTTTAAAATTAATTAATATGTTAAGTTTTTATACATGAAAATATTATGCCACTTTTCTATCTTTCCACATGCAAAAGACTGAAAACCCCTGCTACCTTCTCATTGAGCCCAAGGAATAGTGAGTGAGGCTGTAAATTTTCTGGATAAGCCCAGTTCTACAGTACGGACTGTAGCAAAATTGATGCTTTTGGCAATTGGTCATTTATTTCAAAAGCAAGACTTCCTTTTGTGATTCCTCCCATTCGTTTTGCAACAAATAATCTCTTTATTCTGTCTCTGAATAGGTCTGTTATAGTGTGATTTCACTGACACTGAACTTTTGTACCCACCAATGTCTCTACCATGTTGGGCTTAGCGTTACGAAGTGTCTTGACGGCATAGAAGATGTCCACCATGTTCTGGTACTGGTTCATCTCCATCAGGATGTTGCTGGCACAGTACGTTCCGCTGCGGCCACCGCCATTCCTAGACAGACAAGAATACAACAATCCCGGCTGTCACGAGCAAAGAAGAGAGTGAAGAAACAGATCTGGCTGTGCTGCATACTGATATTCAGTCTACAACAGACATTTCACATATCCAGTTAATATGAAACCAGCCTGCATGAGAGGCATACAAAGAGCCGTTTGAAGACCCGCCGAGGTCTTCTGCTATGTATGCGAATGGCACGACGGCGGCAGCTAGATGAGGCAATGGTGAGATAATCAATCGCAGTCAGTGCTTTGGCAGTTCTGGATTTAGCGCTGAGAAAGGCCTGTGCTGTTCTGTATTAAAGCATAATTGATTTCATCTCCATAATCTCTTCTCTCTGCCTGTGGTTGGTAACACTGTGTGACAGTTTTGAGTGATGTGCTTCTGGGCGGCGATGGGAAGCGAATTCGTGCCTGGGGTTCCAGATGCGGTGGCTCGGTGGGCAGGAGGGGAAACGAAGCCGTGGGGAAAGTGAAGTGTGCGCTTAAAAGGATAATGACCACGTTAACACCTAGGCTAAGATCAGTGAGTCTGGGTATGAGTGAAGTCCCTGTTTAGAAAATTATTTAATTTGTGAGCCGCTTTGTTTGTTTAATTGTTCATGATTTGTTTGCAAAGGTACACAGAAATAAATTATGCATATAATATCTCTTATCTAGCTCACTGGCAAACAGAGATATGGGTCAGAGCACACACAGATAACACTGTGAGAAGACAAGGATTAAGTGTGCTGTTCAAGGGCACAACGGCCGTCACAAGGAGCTTCAGCAATATGCAAGGCAGGAACGTCACCTGACGGACAGCCCACGTGCTCTTATGAAATGCCCTGTGACATTTATCTGTGGCCAATCACACTTTGTGTGTCATTTTCAGATCACACCAATGGTAAAATATTACGAAATGGAATACTCCTCCCATCAGTTCTAGTCTTTTATCTCTTAATTTTCATCATTCAGTGTAACTGCTCTTTGATTAGTTCATTTATTTCTGCTCTTTAGCGTTATCACAATGCTTTTATCTTTCCCTTCTGTTCTTTTATATTTGATTTGTCTTATACTATAATTTCTCTCGACTGTATATGTAGGAGCTTATGGCAGAGTTGTGCACAACTCAAAAATGAAATATTGCCTTTTATTGAATCAAATTTAAATTCAACATTTTTTTTTGATTATTTGTTTGTTTTCATCAAGGCTGCATTTATTTGATCAAAAACAGTAAAAAGTAATATTGTGAAATATGATTACAATTAATATTTGTTTTCTATTTTAATATACTTTTAAATGTAATTTATTCCTGTGATGGCAAAGCTGAATTTTCATCAGCCATTACTCCAGTCTTCAGTATCACATGATCCTTCAGAAATCATTCTAAAATGCTGATTTATTATCAATGTTGGAAACAGTTGTGCTGCTAAGTATTTTTTGGAACCTGTGATACTTTTTCAGAATTCTCTGATGAATAAAAAGTAAAAAAGAACAGAATTTTTCAGAATATAATTCTTGTATAACAATGTGTCTTTACTATCACTTTTTATCAATTTAACATATACTTGCTGAATATAAGTATTCATTTCTTTTAAAAAAAAGAAAAAAATCTGACCCCAAACTTTTGAACATCCAGCACTAATATTTTTTAATGTAAATTCCACTTCCTGTAGCTCCATGTTGGATGTGGCCACTTCAATTCACATTCACACTAAATTTAATGACAATTTTTTATTTCCAAATAAATTCTAAGATAATGAAATCTCAAACTGGAAAGTGTTTGAAACGCACTGGCTCATGGATCTTCCACTACCTGTATTACCGATGAAGAGTTCTGGTGCACCTGCTAGACCAGACATACATCTCGCTGTGCAAGCAGAAAAAAAGATCTGTTTGCATCATTTGTTTAGGGAAAAATCAATCAATGACACACTGCAGAGGACACATGGTAGAAGTAAAAGACGTAGTTAAGCACAGCAGGATTGCACCATTAAGCTGATTTCTCTTTCTCTTTTTCTTTTCTTTTTTTTATTTTTTTGTCTCATTTGTCTGTATCTGATTAGCAGTGCATAAAGCTTATGACAGATTACAACATACAGTTGCAGGTATGTATTACTGTGCAGCAGAAATCAATAGACAGAATGGCAAATATTCAAACCAAAACATTAACATAGAAATATTAGCAGTAATACACTCAAAAAGAGCAACTGTTTGTTCAGTTTAGCTAATTAAAATCAGCTAATGCAACTCAATTCTCAATCACATTGTCACAACCTAATTGTGTGCAAATTTAATTTGCAAAATGGAAGTTTACTTAATTTATTTGCATTAAGACTATGGAAAACAAAAAGTTTGTAGACATAACTAAATGAATTTAACTTATGAACTAAATTAATTTAACTTAAATGCAACAAATCCAATGAAAACACTTAAGAGACATTGTTCAAAATGAAATTCAGCAGTCTGTAAATTAATAAAACAAAATTAGTTGAGGTGCAACTGTGTGGGATGTGTCACAATACTACTCACAGGCAGTGGACTACTGTACGACCTTCCCCACACTCCCTCTGCCACTTCTGCACACTGGCCAGCAGGTTGAGGAAGGCCTTTTTGGAGTCAGGCACATCACGATACGCAGACCAGCGCAGGAACTGGAACTGACATACGACCAGCTGACCCTCCTGCAGCTTCACATGGATGAGATGGGGAAAAGGAAAGGTCACGATCAGTAATGCATCGCCAGCTGTGCATTTGGGCTTATTTATGAATGTGTACAGTAGCATAGGACTGTTCTCCATGCTGAGGTCTCAGCAGTGCCAAGTCAGCAGTGTTTAGGTTGTGATGAATGAGTCTGCTGGGAAAGAGTTTCACTCGGGTGGGGAAGAAACTCTGTAAGGCTGGCCCTGATACACGCCTAGTTTGGCTTGAAACACAGGTGGACTTAATATAGAGCCCTGAGGCACACCCCAAAACTGCCCTGAGGGTTTCTGGGAGGAAGTGAGCGTACTGACCATAGCTGAGCGACACACTTTAACAAGTTTGACAATGATTTTTCTGCCAAAATGTTGTTCCAATTTGTAAACAATTGATAGGACATACATAGATGCCAGAAGATGTTAAATTATGGTGTATTATGAGGTTATATTCAAATTAAAGGAATTTTAAATGAAAATCAAGCCGTTTCTACTGCTGATAATGGTCAGTGAATCTCAATTTATGTTCAATTTGAATATGGTGCCTTTAGACACATTGTGCCATCATACGGCATACAAATTTTTGTGT
The DNA here is from genome assembly GCA_039654775.1 of Spinibarbus caldwelli. Classification (NCBI taxonomy): domain Eukaryota; kingdom Metazoa; phylum Chordata; class Actinopteri; order Cypriniformes; family Cyprinidae; genus Spinibarbus; species Spinibarbus caldwelli. The sequence continues at coordinate 25,066,833 of CM077227.1, forward strand.
ATATCGTAACTGAACACGACAGATTGATATACAGAATAGAGAATATAATTGAAATTTAAGGATAAATGTTTCCACTAAATAATTTTTTAACATAAACCAGGAATTACACCTCACTAACAATTTTAAGTTCCCAGAATGTTCCGGCAACATTAGTTTTTGGTTCTCAAAGAGGACAATTTAAAATTCTCTGTTTATTAGCCAGGAAAAAGAATATTTAGCTTTGGAAATGTTCCAGTGTTCTGCTAAATATATGTTACCCTGCTGTACATCAATAATCAGCCTACAAACCATATCTGGTTTTTATTTATTGTTTAATTAATCATTAAAATAAACCAAGTGCATTAAACGTAATATGGAGGATTATGGAGCATTTTCAAAACACAAGTCTCTTCAGCAGACATGCAACAATGCAGAAAGTGCACCGTTTAAAAGCAGAAGTGTACAAAAACAGTAACATATTCTCTACCACATAATCTAAGTAATAGAGATGTCACATTTGAATAACACATGCACCCATCCACACACCCCCTTAATTCCCTCTACAGTGCTGGAAATGCCTTCCCCCCAGCCCCCACTCAATCGCCTTAGTTTCTAACAATCCACAGACATGCTGCATGCCAAAGCATTAAAACACTGTGACATCTGTCAAAAGTACATTGAGATGAGAGAAAAATGCAGACGTCTATTAGGCAAAGAGCACAGCTATAAAACATTCGCAGAGCAAAACAGAACAAAATTAGCCCTTACAATAATGACAAGCTGGGGCAAATTGAAAGTGGTAAAAATGACCTTCTGTGGCATGCTCATTAATGTATATTTCATATCTGCAGGCTTATGAAAACTTATTTCGGCATCTGTCCTTGCCTGCGAAAGTGCCGCCATATGAAGTGTCGTGCTGATGGTATGAAAAGGGATATTTTGAAATAGCTTTTCCTCTGTTCTTTAATTGCTCTTGTAGCTTTGGCTGACAAAATATATTGGACTGACAAACCCTATTTATTATACCACTTTATCTTGTAGTCTATTAAACCGTGATCTGAATGTAACATGGCATTATTTGTAAAAAAAAAAAAAAAAAAAAAAATGCAATGCAAATTCTGTATGGTGTAATTTTGCATAATTACTCAAAGCAATTTTCTGAAGTGAGTAAAAATGATGATTAAGTGATTAACTTTCTGTTAACTTAAGGGTATATTAAGGGTCTGCTAGGGTTGCAATCTAATGAGGTAATGTGAGGAAAAAAGAAACACTTATATGTAGAAAAAAGTGAATTATCATCGATGGAACCCACTCTTGTTACGTTTTTGACCCGGAAAAGCCGGGTGATGATGTCCTCATCTGCAGACATGGACAGAAACTCCACTTGCATAGGACCATACTGCTGAAGACCTGGTTCAGGCCAGTACTGCACACAAGGCTGGAAAGATAGAAGAAAATAGAATGAGACATAAGAATTAACAAATAAAGGAAGACAAACAGACAAAAAAAAAAAGTGCCATAATTTAGCATTATAAGATCTTGAGGAATTTTTTCTGAACATTTTTTAAGGTCATGTTTCTTTCATGGGTGTTTTAATCAATTTCCCTCTTCATGGAATGTTTAAAGAAGAATAGGGAAGAAAAGGAAAATGGATTTTTGAGGAAAAGTGGTTCTGAAGAGTGGTTTTAGAAGGAATGGGACTGAGGAAGAAAAGGGTTCTAGAGATAAAAGGGTTTACACAGAGGTGGGATTCTGAAAGAATCTAGAACGAAAGTGACAGGACAGTGACAGGTGTTCTGAAGGGAACTGGAGTTCTGAGGAAAAGAGTTCTAGAGGGTTCTGCATGGGAAAATGAAAAAGGTTCTAGATGGAAATGGGTTCTTGAAAGAAGAGGCTTCTGAAGGAAGTATATTTTACAGTATAGCTGCTGAACTTCGATCAAGCAGGACAGTCAGAGGCCAACTCCCATAATCTAAAAACCCATAAGGATTTCAATCTAAGAATGTGATATGAAATAAATTAGATTCACAATTTTTATCATTCGATCGAATCAATATTTTGACTCATCTGTATTTGGAATATATTGCAGCCTTAGAATTCACCATCCATACATATGAAACGCTGTAGCCTTACTAAACCCAACTGAGCTGAAATTAAACGGGCGGAGACAGTGAGAATAGGCGAGAAAGAGGAAGAACATTAATGACAGCCAAGCAAGTGAGGTGATAAATATTAATACTTAAGGACTGCAGAGAGCAATCATGCGAATGAAGAAGAGGGAGAGACGTTAATCCACCACAGAGAGAAAAAGGAACAGATCGACTGCGAGAGTGACACTGAGTAACTGCCGGCATGTTAGCGCATGTCAGGGTTTTCAGAGAGCCGTGATCGAGAAGAGCACCGGAACGCCACTCTGCAAACTCAAAGGGAAGCTGTATGTAAATGAGACTTGACTATAGGCTTATGAATATAGAACATTTCACAGGGAGATTAAGAGAAGCTGGGGACAAAATAGCTTAAACAACTTCAAAGGACATGCGATGATGTGAATGCAAAAAGGCAACCGATAAAGATGTATTTTGAAGAAAAACTCCCAAAGTCCTCTTGGGCACTGTTTTTAGTGGAACTTCTGGTGCTTTCACTTACCCAGGCAGAGTTAGATTGGTTCAGCTGATTCAGCATGACCACAGAGGTGCAGCCGTAGTCAAACACCAACCTCCAGAAGTCCGAGGTCGTGCCGGGCAGCGGATGAGGGGTTACAATGAAGGCAGCAGGCCGGTGGAAACTATCCATCAGTGCCGCGTTAATGTAGTTGTTACTCTCTCCCTCAGTGGTCACCAGGAAGGCGAGGGCCCTGTCAGGTGGGAGAACGTCCATGCTGCGGTTCTTCTCGCGGTTTCGTGGTAACAAGGCGATGCTGCACTCCTCAACGTCCAAATGAGGGGTCACAGAGTTTAGTGTCTGAGGAAAAAAGAAATGGAACATAGATGTTGAGGATAGGATTTGTAGTATTTGTAGCATTTTTTTCTTTGCTCGAGACTTCATCGACAACTTCAGTGAGGTCAATGGGTTTATTATTGTGATAATGCATCTACAGTACATGACATCAAAAAGTTGCAGAAGTTTCACATTTCAAATCAGTGTTGTTGGCAATTTGTTTTGCCTAAAGATAAAACTATTAAAATATTTTTTTGTTAATTGAAAGAATAGCCACATAAAATTGTAGATACAAATACAATACAAGAAAATAGAAATGTTGCCTTGGCAACTAAAATAAAGTAACTTTCATTTGGAATAATAATAATAAACTAAACTAAAACTGAAAAATAAATGTAAGCTAAATAGAAAAAAACTAAACTAATAAAAATTACACATAAAAATACACAACAAAATTACAAATACTTGACCAAAAATGAAAACTGAAACTATAAAAATTAAAGCTAACATAAAACTATGTTAGTATATAAATTATGGTAAATAACAAGGTTTCAAATGCTGTTTTTGGACTGGGGAAGACGGGTTCTGAAAGCATTTTATCAAGCCATTTTATCTCTAAAGAACAAATTTGATTCTTATGATGAGAGAAGAAAAAAAAAAAAACGGGAAAAAAAGACACTTAATCAAAAAAAGAGCAAAACAAAACTATTGAAGCCTGTTTCTGCCTCAGAGATAGATAGATAGATAGATAGATAGATAGATAGATAGATAGATAGATAGATAGATAGATAGATAGATAGATAGATAGATAGATAGATAACATTTAAAATAAGAAATTAAAAGCACAACTGTGAGATACACAGAAGTCTTATTTAGAGATATAAAGTCGTAATTACAAGAAATAAAGTCAAATTCTATAAAGTCACAATTAGGAGAAAATAAGATGTAATTATGTAAAGTTATTTGTTTTCCACACAAAGCAGGAAAACAAAGCAGGAAAATTCATAAAAACTAAATGAAAAAGCAAAAGAAAGAAAGAAAGAAAGAAAGCTGAGTAGAAAACAAAAGTGATTCCTGCTGGCACACTGGTGATTATGAAGATTTCCATTATGCACTAATAGTATTGTGCATCTGGTGACCGCAGATGTGCCCCAAATCCAACAACAGCTTTTGAAACCAGCTTTAACATGCATTAAATCTCACTCGTCTAAACTATTACTGCTATTACCAAACAAAACTGCAAATGAAGCCAACCTCATACATAATAAATACAGTTTCTGTGGGCTCAAAGTCAGGAAAAACCATGACACATGCACTGTTCTGCCTGTACAAACCAAAAGATAAAGAGATTTGCTGTTCTCTACTACAGCCAAAGGAACTTATAACAACAATTCAACAGAAAAGATGATGTCTATGTAAACATCAAAAATATTTATGTACAAAACCCATTACAATATCCTCCATCAGCACCTAATAACTATAGCAGAATCTACGCTCTGTAATCCAAATCTGCCTTCCTGTATTTCCGTTTCAAAGCCTCAGCAAAAAATTGCCTATAATGAATGCATTATAATTCACCTGGAAAGTAAAGTCAGAACTGCAATGTAGAGGTAAGTGCAGAAGAGCAAAGAGAGTTCTGCCTGCCTTCCCCTGAATCAATAAAAGTATTCTCAGCAACACATGTGGAGTGGTACATCTTTTATTAAATAACCTTCACCGGCCTTTCGCTCCCTGAGGATCTGTGGCAAAGTGAAACACGGCTGACTACTGCTCCCAATGGACAAGGAATGCAAGGTATTTCTTCTATTACACGTTTTGCACTACTACTTTTATTATTTATGTTCGATGGTCTACTAAAACAATTAAACTTCTGTAATCAATAGCCTCCTACTAAAGAACCTTCAACTAACATGCCCATGTTTCCAGTGTATATACAGGTGCATCTCAATAAATTAGAATGCCGTGGAAAAATTCATTTATTTCAGTAATTCAACTCAAATTGTGAAACTCGTGTATTAAATAAATTCAATGCACACAGACTGAAGTAGTTTAAGTCTTTGGTTCTTTTAATTGTGATGATTTTGGTTCACATTTAACAAAAACCCACCAATTCACTATCTCAACAAATTAGAATATGGTGACATGCCAATCAGCTAATCAACTCAAAACACCTGCAAAGGTTTCCTGAGCCTTCAAAATGGTCTCTCAGTTTGGTTTACTAGGCTACACAATCATGGGGAAGACTGCTGATCTGACAGTTGTCCAGAAGACAATCATCGACACCCTTCACAAGGAGAGCAAGCCACAAACATTCATTGCCAAAGAAGCTGGCTGTTCTCTGTGCTGTATCCAAGCATGTTAACAGAAAGTTGAATGGAAGGAAAAAGTGTGGAAAAAAAAGATGCAAAACCAACTGAGAGAACCGCAGCCTTATGAGGATTGTCAGGCAAAATCGATTCAAGAATTTGGGTGAACTTCACAAGGAATGGACTGAGGCTGGGGTCAAGGCATCAAGAGCCACCACACACAGACATGTCAAGGAATTTGGCTACAGTTGTCGTATTCCTCTTGTTAAGCCACTCCTGAACCACAGACAACGTCAGAGGTGTCTTACCTGGGCTAAGGAGAGGAAGAACTGGACTGCTGCCCAGTGGTCCAAAGTCCTCTTTTCAGATGAGAGCAAGTTTTGTATTTCATTTGGAAACCAAGGTCCTAGAGTCTGGAGGAAGGGTGGAGAAGCTCATAGCCCAAGTTGCTTGAAGTCCAGTGTTAAGTTTCCACAGTCTGTGATGATTTGGGGTGCAATGTCATCTGCTGGTGTTGGTCCATTGTGTTTTTTGAAAACCAAAGTCACTGCACCCGTTTACCAAGAAATTTTGGAGCACTTCATGCTTCCTTCTGCTGACCAGCTTTTTAAAGATGCTGATTTCATTTTCCAGCAGGATTTGGCACCTGCTCACACTGCCAAAAGCACCAAAAGTTGGTTAAATGACCATGGTGTTGGTGTGCTTGACTGGCCAGCAAACTCACCAGACCTGAATCCCATAGAGAATCTATGGGGTATTGTCAAGAGGAAAATGAGAAACAAGAGACCAAAAAATGCAGATGAGCTGAAGGCCACTGTCAAAGAAACCTGGGCTTCCATACCACCTCAGCAGGGCCACAAACTGATCACCTCCATGCCACGCCGAATTGAGGCAGTAATTAAAGCAAAAGGAGCCCCTATCAAGTATTGAGTACATATACAGTAAATGAACATACTTTCAAGAAGGCCAACAATTCACTAAAAATGTTTTTTTTATTGGTCTTATGAAGTATTCTAATTTGTTGAGATAGTGAATTGGTGGGTTTTTGTTAAATGTGAGCCAGAATCATCACAATTAAAAGAAACACTTAAACTACTTCAGTCTGTGTGCATTGAATTTATTTAATACACGAGTTTCACAATTTGAGTTGAATTACTGAAATAAATGAATTTTCCTCGGCATTCTAATTTATTGAGATGCACCTGTAAATGAAATGAAAGATTCTAAGTTCTGAAAGAGTTTCCAACATTCTGTCATTTATTACAGCTCACTTTTCTCATTATGTGAGTAGGAGTACATACGTTACGGAATGGCCCTGCGTTGCCGCAGGCATCACTTGTTGGAGTCGAAAATATTATTTAAATGTCCTCTGAATGTCTAGCCACACTCAAATACATTTATTCAACAATATTGATCATTAATCTATGGGCAAATCAGAGTCTTGTTTGACTGCTGCCGTCAATCTTGCTTCGCTCCATTAAACAGATTTAGCATTTACAGAACTTCATAGGAAGTTATTTACTTGTAGAGAAATCTGAAAAATGTAATTTCCCTTGATCTTTTGAAATAAGAGTTTAATTTATAATGTAAACAACTTTCAAAGCTCAAACTTTCTGCCCTGTTCAGGTAATTTATTGAAGCTAAGCTGCAAAAACAGCCCCCAAGAGTATTATAATTATGCTACAGTCTTTGTTTGGAATATAACTAAAAAGAGTAAGATATGAGGAAAGTTTGTTGCCAGACAAGTGATGTTCTTTTATAACAAGGTCCCTAAACATTTCTGCCCAACACTGACTGTGTAGCATGTTTTACTTTGCAAAGAGGCTGATATTGAAGAATGGGCTGTATAACCTGTGAGTAAGGCACCTGTCTATAACACTAGATACCATGTAGGACATTTCAGGTGACAATCAATTTGTCTGCCACCACTGACTGTGAAACTGCTTCGCAATGTAACACAGCCAAAGCCAATGTTTAAATGTATAGTCATGTGGTATTTTGCACCAATGAGACCTCATAATCAAGACCTTGGAGAGAAATTATAAAACAATATATTGTTTTATATTGTTGACAAAGACCTGGAACTCCTCTCGTAGCTGTGAAGAGTTGCTCTGAGAATCCACCCTCAGCATCTCTTTGTAAGCCAAGGCAAACTCGTTTACCGGGATGGCCGTCTCACCGCACAGGCACGCCTCCAGGATGGCATCGTGAATAAATATGTACTGCTCCTGTTATATAGAGAGAGAAAGCAAAGACATAACTACACATAGGCCTGATGTAGACTTCAAATTTTGATTCAGTCTTGACTGAAAGTGATAATGTCTGAGTGGGTGAGCCATCCGCTCTGTTATTACTCCATCTAGATTGACGCTGTTGAGTACATGATCGGCAAGACATTAATGCATTAATCAGCCAATCAGTGACAAAGAGGCACTGCTTTCTGTGAATTTTTTTTTTTTTTTTTTTTACCTTTATTTCGATATGAGCTTAAGCGAGGCCTCCCTTGGATGCATTATCTGCTGGTGTCACTGTTGGATGGAGTTACAACAAATTTAATCTATTATTTTGTAATATTTGCTTTCATTTGTTTAATTTTTGGAGGAGGCACTGTCTTCCTTATCTGCTCTGAGAAAACACCCTTGATGGATCAAGTAAGAAGAGATTGGAAAAGGAAGTAGAGGAGAATAGAAAAGAGAGGGCTGGAGGAGAAGTGAGAATGCATGCAAGACAAAGGACAATACAGAGTAAATAGACACAGATAACAGAATTTGTTTAGCCCCAATGTTTCGATGTAAACAAAATTTGTGGCATGTTTCAAAGTGCACTGCGAGAGTATACATCGCTCTACATAAACACTTGCGGATGGATTTAATTAAAGCATCTGGTAAATAATTACTATTGTTTTAAACAGTCAAAAGACTGTGGGATTTACATAATAAAGTTTGGATATGCAAATTTCAGAACATCTAAGCAAAGGCACTTGCCTCCGCAGAGCGGACAGATGCAACGGAGATGATTATTTGCATTTCACACCTATCAATATACACTTTTTACTGAATTCCAAGGCTAAACATTCTGAATATTCATAGCGACTCCTACAGAGCTTATGACTATGCAAATACAAGAGATGTCATGTAATAAATCTCTTGTCATAGATGGGTAAACAAATTTGGGGAAACGTGAGAATCTGCACCTCTGTCTGGATCATGTTGATACGGCGAGAGCAAAGGGTCTTCACACAGTTGTAGATGTCCACCACTCCTTCACACTCCGCCATGTCCAGCATTACATCCAGCACGATATAGCAGCCTGTCCTGCCTGCTCCCACACTGAAGAGGAAGAACGAAAGACAGATAGCAAGATGGTCCTCAAAAATGATGACATTTGCTTTTTCTTTGATGGACATGAACTAAAGAGCAAACTGGTGAAGTTTTAAGGCAGCTGCCACAGTCCTGTTAGACATGAAAGGATGTGAACATTCAAAGTCCCATGTAACAGTTGACAGCGACCACTAAAGTATTACCATTTTTTGACACAGTACAATGGTAAAACCAGATTTTTGGACATGATAATCCCACTGTATTCTTTAATTTACCTTGGAGTATTTGAAGGAAAGTTACCACAAGCACAATTTGCAAGCAAAACATTTCACAAGTTTGTTTGGTTTTATATTATATAAATATATATATATTCAGGTATATATTCACACAGATACATTTCAAAAGTTTGTGGTAAGTTAGTTAAGTAAGTAAGGTAAGTAACAGTAGTTTTATTCAGGGAGTATGCAATAAATTGATCAAAAGAGTCAGTAAAGACATTTATAATGTTACAGAATATTTATATTCAAATAAATGCTGTTCTTTTAAACGTTCTATTCATCAAAGAATCCTAAAAAAAGTATTACGCTTTTTTTGTAAAAATATTAGGCAGCTGTTTTCAACATTGATTAATAATACAAAATCTTACTTGAGTACAAAATCAGCATATTAGAATGATTTCTGAAGGATCATGTGACACTGAAGACTGGAGTAATATATTCAAATAGAAAACAGTTGTTTTAAATTGGGATAATATTTCATGATATCATTGTTTTTACAGTATTTTTGATTAAATAAATGCAGCTTCTGATGAAAGTCGAAAGTCGTGACGTATTGTCAAGTATGGTGACCCATACTCGAAATTGGTGCTCTGCATTTAACCCATCCAAGTGCACACACACAGCAGTGAATAGTGAACAAACACGCGCACACACACCCATGGGCAGCCATTGCTCCAGCGCCCGGGGAGCAATTGGGGGTTCGGTGCCTTGCTCAAGGGCACCTCAGTCATGGTATCGAAGGCAGAGAGAGTGCTGTTCATTCACAATCCCCACCTTCAATTCCTGCCGGTGTGAGAATCGAACCGGCAACCTTCAGGTTACAAGCCCAACTCTCTAACCATTAGGCCACGACATAGATAGGACATATTTACATACTTTCAGAGCTCCATACCTGCAGTGGACCACCACAGGCCCTGCGTCGAGTGGCGTGGAGGATTTGACCCGCCGAATGAAGGCTAGCAGACCCGTGGCATGGTATGGAACTCCATGCTCAGGCCATGATGTAAAGTGAAACTGACATACTTCATGTTTGGCAGAGTATCCTCTCTGAAAGACAAACACGCTCCACAGTTCAATTATAATTAATATGTATTGAATTTAAAATAATTTTAATTTTTTGCCTTTTTAATTAGAGGAACACTGAGATATAAGATAAACAAATTGTCCATACTAGGATCTTGGCTCAATGTGTAAGGGCATACCACCAACGCCACGGCTCCAACACACATACGCCAGAATAGCTTTTTTTTCTTGCTGTTTTTTTTTTTTTACATTTTACTACTATTTTTATTTAAATCAAGACAAATTGCAACTGGTCTGTTTTTTATTGTATGAGAAAGTAAGTTCTCATTGGCTCAAAAATCTGAGGTGTTTCACTTCTGGAGTTTGTATTCCTCATGGCTCAAAGACACCAAGAGAAACTCAGATGAATTAGCAAAAGCGACAGTGAAATAAACACCCAGCTCTGTGGTCCCACTCAGGGAAGGTGCGTATGTCTACCCGACAGGCCACTAAGAGACTTCCTATTACCGCATCCCAATTGCTCGTCTGTTTGAATACACAAAGAAAGCTTCAGCCAAAAGCCTGTCTGATGGTTACGAAGAGAAACCTTCCCTAACATTCGACAAACACACACAAGCACATCGTTCCACCCACAGCCCGTGTTTGATTGACAGGGCCGTGGCAAGCACAAAACTCACATCAAAGGCTGTCGACAGAACTGCGCCTCCACAGGGCAGCAAAGAGGACGATAAGAGAAGACATGGGGGTGAGGTGGAGGAGGTTAAATTGAGCTAATTTCAGTAAACGCACCCACATTTAGCCCATTGTATCAGAGAGAGGGAGAGATAATGAGAGAAGAGAGAAAGAGATGCTTTAGTTAATGTGCCCACCATAAAGCGTTCTGAGATGAGGCAGCTCTAATCCTGGAACAGACAGCTCGGTGGGCCTCTGCTGGGTATCAGGCGCTTCTCTCCATTTCATTTAAAGGGCTGTCACTCTAAATTCTCCCCTAACACACACACGCGCAAAATGGGTGCACACACACACAATTCACGTTCTATCCTAATCCCAGCAAAGAACCAATATGTATCAGCAGTGCTAGGTAGATTACTTAAAAATTGTAGTTCATTACTGAATACAAATTACATTATGAAAATTTTAGTTAGTAATGTAATCTATTGCATTCCACATTTCAGGTACTTTTTGATTACTTTTAGATTACTTTTGACCTAACTCATTTATCATCAATTTGCATAGGATAATCTTATACCATCAACAACATGAAGTGCATTAAACATTACATTACATCAAGATTTACGTCAAGGGCTCTGAAAAGCTAATAGTTAATCTTAAAAATGTTAAATTAAAAAAATAAAATTACACCAAGCTAAATAAATTTTTATTTTATTTTCAATTTTCCATATAATTATAGTTGCATGACTAGTGACTGGTCTTTATGTGCAATATATAGCAATAGGCTTTTTTTTTGTTTGTTTGTTTTTAGAAATGACCATTTAAAAGAAGAATTAGAGAGAATCAGTGAATTTAGTGCCATTTTGTGAATATTAAGTTATCATGTAATCAATGAAAAAGTAACTGTTTATAAAACATATAAACATTTTAAAACATAATACAGTCTAATTACAAGTACTTCATTTTTGGAATCTGCTTACATCACCCAGATTTCATATAATCATTGCATATCATCATAGCAGCACATATGAGAGATTATTAAATGGCAAGGAATACTTGATTCTAATTTGGTCAATTGGGGCAATCTTAGTTCAAATAGTTTTGTATAATGACAATAATATGAGAAAATTGATGTCCAACACGGCTGTCATAGTTTCACATCTCTCATATCACTCCCCTGACTATTTGTTCTCACATAACAAAATTATTTCAACTCAAATCAATAATTCATGTCCATTTATTTATTTATTTGGGAAGTAGCCGTGCAATAAGCAGGGTAATGTGGAGTACCGTGATACAAGATCTGCAATACAAGACCTGATCAGCTTGTCTGCGTTTATTTTGTGATAATGACCTGCTGACTGTACATCAACACATGCATAATAGATCGCATCATATCAAATGGCAGAGAAAATCACATTGCTGTGTGAGAAACAAGAGTGTGTTGGAGCCGTGGCTTAGAGGTGGTGTGGTGATCATGTGGGAGATGCAACCCTTCTTTTCCCCATCATTTCCTGTCCTGTCTCTAGAGAAAGAGAAATCATTTCATACCCGCTCCAGGGCAAAAGTTCGCACTGTGTACTCCGCCAGAGTTTCAGTCTTCAGCAGTGTGATCTTAATGTCTCCGTACATCTCTGACTCATCTGGCCAATACTTGCAGCACTTCACCTGAAAGACAAACCAAAATAAACAAACTCAGGTTAGAAAACATTAGAGGTCCACAGCAGCATGATACTAGCGTTGGGTGATATATGATACTGTATGTTTCAAATGATTCTGCTGGCAATATAAAATTAAACAACATCATGAATATTGAGAAGATTTTAATGCACAATTAAGTTTCTTAAAATACATGTCATTACATAATTTTTCCTTGTATGAGTATGAAAGCGTTAAGGCAGATGTTTAACAGCTTCTCTGATTAAAACTTCAGGAGCAAAAATGGTATTAAATTCAGTAAATTTGATAGATTCTCCTGTATCGGTTCAAACTGTCTGTGCATGAACTGATTAAAAAACTTGGACATACAGGTATATTAGAAAGTTTTAATAAAAATACACTACCAGTCAAAAGATGCTAAAAATTCAGCTTTGAAATCACAGGAATGCATTACATTTTAAAATATATTCAAATAGAAGAGAGTTATTTTAAAATTCAAAATTTTACTATTTTTGCTGTACATTAGATCAAATAAATGCAGGCTTGGTGAGCAGAAGAGACTTCTTTAAAAAAAAACGTTTTCAAAAACGTTTGACTGGTAGTGTACATGAAGGTGAATACTGGTGCATACAAATGAAAAATATTAAATATAATTATTTGAATAAATCTAATTAAATGCTACACAGAAAGCCTTGATTATTTTTAATCATCTTAAGATGTTTCAAAGCAAATACATAAATAGAGATGTATACTGAATATTTCCAAAAGTTAAAAAAGACATTTTTATTTGATATATTATACTGATATCTTAAACCTTCCAGTCTCTGAGTTAAAGCTTTACAGCAATCAAACTGATGAAGTGAAAGAACTCCCTCCTTGTGTACTGTAAACCAGGTTTATTTCTACATGCCTGTTACCGTTACACAAACTGTTAGATCTGCTGTCGGACCTAATCCATCATCCATTTATCCCTGCTGTTCACAGCTTTTATCATAAAAATGGAAAGCGTATTTTTCATAATAGAGCCCCAATTTCATAAGAGGGCAGGGACGGGCTGTTAAGAGGACTGTTGGCAGCAGACGCTGTCTCCGAAGCACTGAAGGGGCCGATGCGGGTGTGGAGAGGAAAATGAAAGAGGAAATTATGTCGGAGGAAGAAATAGAGGTGGTTTAAAAAGGCTGGAACGAGTGGGCCACAAAACAAGGGAGCAGAATGCATTACATGAGTGTGGGAATTATGATACATATTTTTAGTTGACAGCAAAACAGACGTGGAGCACGTGATAAGTGTACTGTACTGCACGTAACATATGTACTGTGGTGTTACCGTAGTACAGTGATGGTATCTGATGATAATATCATGGGACTTTAATATATACCATATTGAATACAGTAACAATAAAGTATCATGTAGTAGTACCTAGGTTTTTTGGACTTGTGTTATTATTTTCATGTCATAGTAGATTCTACACCATTTTGTCTAAATAAATTGGAAATAAAACACTGAAAACTAAAATCAATCATAAACGCTACAAGTTATTTTAGGCATTATAATGTATAATGGGAAAACGGATATTCATTATGGGATTCGCTTAAGATTACATTTAAATGTGTTATTAAATAATTATTGTTTTGAAAAATTGAGTGTTATATAACGGCTACTGTGTAAAATAGTAGAAATGAGCATGCACATTTAAATATCAAATATCCACCAGTACAATAAATAAATAAATATAAAACTTCTAAATCGGCTGATATATGTACCTATGTGCTGCAGATATATGCATAAGTGCTTCCCTACATGACATTGTAAATTTTATGGAACATGAATATGGTAATCATTATGGTAACCATGCTATATATCAGAATACAATCATAAACGAACATCATGTAAGGATGATTATCATATTCATAGACTATGGTATTTACATGATACTCCAAAGTCCAAATAAACCCTGTATTTTCATGGTATAGTGTTAAATGGTGCATACAGAAATCACATAATTTCCAAAAATACAGTATTATCCAGAAAAAAACGAACATGACTGATGAATGGAAAATGATAACATTAAAATCAATTTACATATCATTTCCAAGCACACAAAAGTGTAACAGACCCAAAAATACACAAAGATTTAGAGGTGATGACTGAATGAAATGTTTGGGATTGTTGTGAATAAGGAGTGTCTTTAGTTGATGGGTTAGTGTGCAGATGAGGAAGGATCTAGAACATACCCTGCCCACCTCCACTAGCTTGGTGATCATGACGATACTAAAGCAGTTTTCTTGCCAAACCATCCTCCAAAAATCATACACTGTCTCCTGCTTGGGCCCTGCAAACAAACAGACAAACACACACATACACACACAAACACACACATATTCAATGAATGGCAGCCAGTGCTCCAGATGGCGGGTTTAATTTACCAAGTGTCATTGCATGTTATAAGGCAGTTCAGTAATCCAGAGCCTCACACAGAGTAATTCAATAGCAGACATTTCTGGTGAATGGAACAGTTTTTAACCTCAGCAGGATGTGGCTCTCTGATAGAAAAAGCTAATTTCTCCCATCAATTGAGTCTGCCTCGAAATTCAATTAGGGGGAAAGACAGACAAACCACAAACATGTAATGATTTATTTATGGGAGATGTGAAACGATGAGAGAAGAGGGTGACCTTGTTTTAGTAGAGCTGCGAAAGGGATCGAGGGCGGTTCATGTCTGATGTTATTCTCACATGCACACACATAGTTTCTTCTGTCATGGTGGGGAATTTCCAATGACTTGTATTCTTTGAAAACTAAGCTACAGAAAGCTTTTTGCATGCTGAGATTTTAAGCAATACATTGCTTAGTGTGTTCAGGAAGTCGGTTTCCTAGTAAGAACAGTTGGTTGGTCCCCAATGTAGGTGATTTCAGCTTTTATGGCCTTTCACAGTTTTACTGTCTGACCACACAGACTGTCCATCATTCCACTTATTAGACAGCTACTAACAAGATATATAAACAAATAAAAGTAAAATATGTCACCAGATTTACCAAACAGAGCAAATGCTTTTCTATAAAGACCAACACGTTTGACCAAGTGGAGCAAAAATTAGCACAGGGTCGCAAACAAGCAGAACCGATGATAATCAGGTGCGGGTAATCTACTTTTTTGGGGCGTTAAATAATGGCTCAAATAAAGTAAATTGACTACCACAAACTTTCATAAACCACCTTGCATTATTCATGAAAGGGAAACTCCTATAAATGCATATGCAATAAAGTCAGCTGCAAAAATAAAAGTGTCCATGCCTTTTCATTGCAAATTTTTCACTGCGTGTCTTTAGTAAATTCTGGCAGTCTTTTTTTTAATGTCAAAAGAGGGTTTGCACAGGCGTGAGCTGTTAGTAAATCTGTCCCATAAAATGTTTCAAATCAAGGATGTCCCCAAAAATAATTTATTGATCTGTATTTTTGTCTTGTTTTCCAGTAAAAAAAATATCCTTAAATGTTTCCTTAAAAATAATTATAATAATTACAATAAATTCATAACAAGACAAATATATTAGGAAAATTATTTTGCAGTACACACAATCTGTCTGAGACGAGCCAAGGTCCTGCAGTCATTGTGCTGGTGGTTTTGATTGGGATCAAGACAGCAGGTGGTAATCCCAACTCTATTCACACACCTCTATAATTTCCTGGATCAGAACTCATTAGATTCCATCTGGAGGATCTCTGTTTTCTGAAGGTTTCAGTCTCACACACACACACGCACACACACACAAACAAACCCAAAGGCTCAGACTGAAGACAGGAAAGAGGCTCTCCCTCCTGGGATTGGACACTGCCAGACTGAACCATATAAACACACACACATCTATTCATTCACAAGTCCTGCTCAGACAAAGATACTCACCCTGAGTGGCGATGAAGTGGTTGGATCGATGGTAACCCTAAAAAGAAAGAGAGAGAGGTGATGTGCTGTGCTGTGTAAGCCATTTGTGTCCCAGAAACATCATTTGTGTGTATCTCACTCCTCTTAGAGTACAAATGCTCTTCAGAGGTTCAATATCTTTAGTTCTAGATGTCCAAAGCTACAATTTGAAATCAACCCGAAAAATTTTTGGTCTGTGAGTGGACCTGTTTGATAATCTGTGGGCTACTGAGATAAAATGAGGGTCATGTGATCTCAACATGGTGAGTAGAGTCATCAAGTTTATTTCCTAGAACAGAAAATGACGCTATAAATTAGGATGATGCCAACTGTGAGCACATAAATCTAGACTACAACAAACAAAACAAAACCTTACATGAACCATTCAAACTCATTCACTAAAATGAATCTGACCTCCCAACACTACTTAGGAAATTCTAAGGAAACATTTATTGATATTGACAACATAACTCAAAAGCTACTTTATTTTCAAAACTAAAAGCAAACTGAAAAATTTAGTCAAGTTAGTAGCATAGCTAGCAGTGTTTGTTACTCTCCAACACTATTAATAAGTCTGAGGCACAAAGAGCAAACAAACAAAAAGGCACCCTGCTACAAAAGTAATACTCATTTGCCCAGACATAAAACTCATCATGGAGGACATGAGCTCCCTACACGATTCCTCCATCAGCTCATATTTGGAATGTACAGGGAGAAAGAAACTCTAGGAACATCTCAAAACATGCAATTTATTCATCAAAGCTAAGCCTTTTCAAAGAACTACCTGGGGATGCTCCCAAAAAGTGGATCTGTTTTCATTAAACAGACGTTAGCGGAATAATAGAGACATGTTCTTCATTGTTGCTGAGCATTTGCTGCTCCATTTAGAACACTGCAGACACCCACTACACTTTAGATTGCGCCAAGCTATTTCCTGCACACTGTACACACAAACATAGAAACAGATACACTGTAGATGGAAAAAAGAAATTGTGGGGATGTTTGTTCCAAACTGAAAGGATTCATCAGTCTATGGGGTTTGGAGAAATACAAAGGGATGCAGGGAAAAACACTGGGAAAATAACTGGTCCAAACTGGTCCGTTTTTGTTTGAATTCCGAGTTTATATATTGCAATTCAGTTTTTCTTTTGTTTCCACCACAGAGTAACAAATAATAAGTAATTGCGACTTTTTATATCACAATTCAGATTTTTCTTCTCAGAACAGAAAGTGATAAACTCACAGTACTGAGTTTATATTTAGCAATTCTGAGTTAATAAAAAAGTGAGACAAAAAGTCAGTTACCTTATATTTTACCTTATACCTATATGTAAGGTATGTTTTTTACTCCATGGTGGAAGCCATACTATATAGATCTCCAAATCTGGCTTTTATTAGTAAGACAACCATGGTCAAAGAGCAAAGAGCAGCCATATAGCTCTGAAAAATAAATAAATGAATGAAGGTGTAGTACACTACACAGCAGTGCAAGTGGATTTATAGCACACTAACAGGGACCATCCCGCTGAAGAAAATTTGAGGTACGTGTTTTGCTCAAGGGCACGATAGCGATAGGGGATCTCAGTAATGATTCAGTTCATGGGTCGCCCTATCTGCCATCAAATCCATGATGATCGTATCACAAGCCCAAAGCTGCAACTACCCCAATGTAGCTGAAATGCAGCGATTTTTCAAGATGATGATACAGTACATCATGCTTAAATGTATATATTTAATGGCTGATTTGAAAATAGAAGGAAAGTTCACAGGACACAGAAGCTCATTAAAGGGAGAAAAACAGAACAAAAATAATAAAAAAGGCTTGACAAAACACTTTACAACACTTAGCAACTCAAAACTGTAAAACGATGCTATAAACGCAATGTATAAAAAGCTGTGTTTATATCACTCAAGACATCAAAATGGTTAAAGCAAAGGCTCTCTATTTACTCGTAACATTTTATAATAACTTTCAAATCAAACAATTATTTTTTGAATATATTCTCATATATTCATATTTAAAAATGCACAATTACTAACCTTTTGTATAATGATTATATATTTTTATTTATGAAAGATATTATGAAATGTCACCCTGCTTTTTTTCATACAGTCATCCAGAATAGGAGCCCTGCTGCACAAAATGGCTTAGGTAGTTTGCTGGTCTTAGCTGGTTTACTCTGGTCTAGTTAGTCTCCCAGCCTGTCAAGTTGGTGTTTAGTTGTTCGGTTAGATGATCTTCCAGTCTGATCAGCTGACACAAGTGCCCAAATCTCATCTAAAACCAGCAAACCTGCTTTTTTTTTTTTCAGTTTTAAAGGTGCAGTCTATTGGCATATGAGCTGCCTATTTATTCTCTTCAAATTTAGACTTTCTTTTAGTAACTTATAATTTGTCTGAACATTATTAAATCACTGATAAAGAACACAAAGTTTGATTCTGCTGAAGTTGAGGTGCAGTTCAGTAGTATACAATTAATGGATTGGTAAATTTAAAGGTTAAGGGTTGGATTCAATCTTACAGACTGCTAAAGAGAGCTTTAATGGTGGTTTTAAGGAGGTTTTAGGCACTTTTTAACTGATCAGGCTGGGAGACTGAGCTCTTACCTGTGCACCAGCTTGGACAGGATAAGAGACAACCTTACCAGCTAAGACCAGCAAACCCTATTTCAGATGTTTTTCAGCAACTATCCAACCACAAAGACTAACCTCCTGATCTTTCACCCCTCTCTCTACCTGTATTTTTAAAAAAGAGTGGAAATGAAAAGGTGAAGAGTAGATTTTTTTAACCTGAAACTGTGAAAACTAGGTACCAGTAAGAAATAAGCAACCTAACAGATGGAAGCTGAAAGTTTTATGCATCCACATTTAGGGACGAAAATAAAGAAGATGTGTGTGACACAGAGCCACTTTTCTTCATGTTTAAGTAATCCAAACAGAGCAATGCCATGACACAAAAAGGAGAAGAAAAGAGAGCTATGGGGGGGAACAGAGGGAAAGAAAGCAGAGAGAAAGAAAAGAAAGAGCAGTGAAGTACTTACTTCCCTGTTTATCCGAATCTACAGGGTCCAAGAGTCGAAGAGGTGAGGAAGGGGGGTAGAAAAAGACAAGACAGACTCTAGTTAATGAGAGGCTGAAGTGAACTAGAGGATTAACAGATCACAGACAGAAAGAGAGAGAATTAGAAGAAGAAAGAAAGAGAGAGACTTGTGTTAGCCAGCTAAGCTCTACGCCAGGGGACAGACACTTGAAATGGAGGCATATATTTTGGATGTGCAGGTGGGCAAATCTTTGCACACTAAACTTAAAGTGTGAAGTGTGTTATTTCTGTCTCTAGCATCATCAAAATCAATTGAAAAATATCAATTTCTCTCAAACAGTCTTATGGGACACTTCTTCCCTCTGTCATTGGTTGGACAAACCGATAGCCCCGCCCCCAAACTCACGCCATTGGTTGAGTAAGTGTTGCTATGTGGGGCTGGTTCAAACAACGTTTTTAAAGTGCCTTTACACTTCAAATCAACAAACAAATAGCTTTCAGACTAGGAAAGTATTTTAACAGAAAAAATTACACACTTCTCTTAAATTACTCCATTTATTCCTGTGTAAGCTAGTACCTTGCAAGTTCCTTTATTGGGCTGATTCAAGAGGTATTCAAAAGGAAAGGACAGCAATGAAAAGGAGTAAATACATTAAACAACAGAGCTGCACTCACTTTAATATGTTCCCTAATAGCCTCTACTTACTGCCAAGTTTACCAGAAACAGTAAAAAGAAGCATCCTTTCATTATTGGTCTTTTCTTGACTTTTTGTGCCTTTTACACTCAAGGCCAAAAAAAAAAAAAAAAAAAAAATCAATTCTTGTTAAATTGGCCTATGCTCTGTTTTGCTCCTGTATTATGACTTAGAGGGAAAAAATACTACAGTATATACACTACAGATGTAATATATATGTGCATTCATTCATGACTATTCTTTCTCTTCCTGTTTCTTTGAAATCACTCAATGCTACACATACTTAGAGCATTCCATTCAGAATAAACCACATAATTCAGCAAATCACTTGCTGTATCCAAGGTCCAAATAGTCAAGGTGAGGAAATGTGCATCTTGTTTTAAACACGTTTTAAGTCTCTTTAAATGGATAGTTTATGCAAAATTGAGAATTCAGTCATTTTCTCATCATCATTTTGAAAATTCAACCATTTCTGTTCCACAGAAGAGAGTCATACAGGTTTGGAACGACATTGGGAGTAAATGATGACAGAGTTTTCATTTTTGAGCTATTAGTTTAAGCAAATAACTGGAGAGGGTCCCACGAAGAGACGGTGGTCTTGTCCAACCTGGTGCAAGCTTTAAATAGCAGGTTTAAAGAGGGCAAGGTTGGCTGACCATCTATGCCCACCTGCCTCTTTATTAAAGGGGAAATCGGATACAAAATGACCCTAAAATACTTTGCCATACATGTCAGTGGGCTACGCTTCACATCTGACCACGCTCTAAAGTCCTTTGGGAGGTCAGATACGCCAGCACAGGAATAACAACCTACCAAGTTTCACCCATCACAAAAAAGACAGCTAGTGGTCTGAAAAGTTTTCTATCAAAACTGACATGATTATATGCCACATACAGTATGGCAAGGCTAAGGGAGAGTGTCCACAAATATCGAATAAACTCCAGGGGAGCCACATAATAACAGAAACAGTGTGAATGTTTGGCTGAAGACATTATGTGACTGCTGACTTACATCGATGTAATTGGCGTTGATATAGTCAGAGTTGGGATCACCGAGCAGCGGGTGCAGTTTCACCCTGTGACGGTCATCTGAAACACAAAAACACAACCGCATGAGCACACTTAGCGGTAAAGTCACTGAACATTACTTGTTACATTACTTTTGTGCAATAAAGAGTCTTTTTCTATACAAATTAAGTTTATTATAGGGAATGTCTTTCCACACTAATTTTGTTGGTATGTTAAAGCTGTTACTTGATTTATTCAATTCCTTTAGTGAACAGCAGAGACAGTATGTGCAAATAAACAATCCTGTCAGCTGGTGTCATTTATTGTAAGTGAATTTCGCCCTTTTACTTTTAGGCACATCAAAGCTTTAAATTATCAGACATTCTGAAACTGTTTTAACATAAGTTAGAACATCTAAAGGCATTACTTTCAAATCATGATATTTTTATATGCATGCAAAGACTGAAAAAATTGACTCACAACCCATCAGGGTATCGTGCCTTCCCTTAGTTTTATCCTTCTTCTTATTGATATCC
Organism: Spinibarbus caldwelli; assembly: GCA_039654775.1. Lineage (NCBI taxonomy): Eukaryota > Metazoa > Chordata > Actinopteri > Cypriniformes > Cyprinidae > Spinibarbus > Spinibarbus caldwelli. The sequence goes on from CM077227.1 coordinate 25,088,203, forward strand.
CAGCCATCAAAGAAGCTCTACAAATATATGATTGAATATAAAGAAACAGAGAGACAGAGAGCATATTTGTTAGTTTTATAAGATAATTCTGATATACTTAGACTTTGTCTAAAATGCATTTTATTTAAAGACAAATTTAGACATAAACAGCATTTAGACCAGTGGTTCTGGATTGCTTTGCAACCCAAGACATGCATTTTGTGATATTACATTAAGCTAAATTTAATACAATTCCACTTTCAAGGAGGATAAACATGATTTCATGCTTCCGTTGAACACAAAAAGAGGTCATCTGACAAAATTTTTATGTGAACACTTCTTTTAATATCCGCAACTGCATATATTACTGAAAAAAGGTGAAATTATTAAATTACACAATGGACACCAAGTAAAAGAAAACAGAATGTTCAATATCAGAGGAACAGCATCAGGTAGACCAAAAAACTTCTAACTGAATTGATTTGCATCCTCATCTTGTTTTAAATTCTCAGACGCTCCCAAACCCTGACTATTAAATCTAGCATTCACTGAAATATAAATGTGAATAAAGGCAAAATTTCCACATCAAACTATATCATTCATATATTCAAAAGAATATATATATATATATTATTAAAAAAAGACAAAAAGGTTCTTAAAGCATTTCTGGTTAATACAGCAGGCCAAAAACACCTTTTTGCTTGCAGGACGGACCTCTACTACCTGTTTTCCACTCTATCTAAACTAAAGATCCTGTCAATAAGCACTGATCAATGGACTGTACTTGCGGTCCACGGGGAAATAAAGCTTATGAAACCCTGCCGTTACATTTGTGTGCTCTCAAACTCTGTTTCTTTTCCGCTTATGAAGCACAAAGACACTGACCTCACACACATACACGCAGTGTCCAGGAAAGTGCGTATTGATTTTTGAGTTGAATCTGTTTCACACTGGGGGGGAGAGTTTAATGAGTCCACAAGCTGAGCTCCTGAGAGGCAGGCTAGTGGCAGAGCTCTGATTATGTGGAGGGATGTTTTGTCTCGTAGCTCTGTGGACAACAACAGATAGAGTCAACTGTCCACACAAGTGCAGCGCCAAGAGTAGATGCTCAAGCCGCATTCTGAAGAGAGAAAATTAGCTACGGAGGAAGAGAGGGAGGAAAAGAGATAGCAGTGTGGTGTGCTCTTTGTGCAGTAATGATGGAGAGTTGCATGACCTCTACTTTCATCTCAATAACTGCTCCTCTATAGTCCATGGGGGAGTGATGTGAACCTGTCCGTGAAGAACAGCTCAAACTTACTGCTCTGAAAGTTAGCCAAAGTCACAACTGTGATACGTAATGTATAATACATCAAGGTTTATTGTACACTGCTCTTTTACAACATATACTCATCAGATTTGTTACCGTTAACTAAAACTTAAACTGTTAAAAATAATTGAAATAAAGCTGAAATAAAACTAAACATAAATATTAAATGAAAACCGATCTAAAAATTAGAAAATGTAAATAGGTTTTCTAAAAATACTAAAACTACAACAAATAAAAAGACCTATATAGAATTATACCTATATAGAAATATTCAAGTATTTCTAAAGTAAAATATATATATATAAAAAAAAAACAATAAAAATGACAAATAAGCACAATTACTAGACTTAACATGAAAACTGAAACGCTAATTCAAAATATTAATAAATACTTAATAAAAGTATACAGTATAACTAATACTAAACACTGCCTTAAAATTTTATTCCAGACCAGGACACTCTGATTAAAAGCTAAATCCCAAATTGAGCCTAATAGACTTAAAAGTCTTTTCTTTTTTAGTACCATCTTTAAAAAAATACATACTGTAAGTGTAATCAGTAACACTTTAGTTTGGGGACCAATTCTTAGTTAAGTAAATATTAACTAGTTGCTTATTAGCATGCATATTACTAGCATACTGGCTGTTTATTAGTATTTAAAGCGCATATTAATGCCTTATTCTGCATGACCAAATTCTAAATCTGTAATCCTATCCAATTCTTAAACTTAACAACTACATTACTAACTATATATGAGCAGTAATTAGGAGTATTTTGAGGCAAAAGTCGTAGTTAATAGTTAGTTATTAGTGAGAATTGGACCCTAAAATAAAGTGTGACAGTTTAATCTGATCTGAATACGCTTAAGTATTCACTGTTTCACTATATTCACTATTTCACAATTGTGAAATTTAAAAAAACAAAAAAAACAAAAAAACATTTGACTGCAATTTCTACGGTATAAATGATTATTTTTCTTTTCTACTCATATTTAAATGTTTTTTGTATTATGTTTTTTTGATGCCATCTGGATCTGGTTACTAATTATCATGGTCTGATCTCTCTTGTAAAAGAGATTTAAACCTCACATGGAACAACCTGTTCAAAGACAGGTTCAATTAAAATAATAAAATGCAACATAATAAATAGTAGAAGCATTACTGAGTGTTTTCATATTGGAAATGTTGCCCAAACACAGCACCCTACTAAAAAACTCAGCTAAAACCCATTTTCAGATAGTGGATTTACACATTTTTAGCTGGTCTAGATGATTGTTGAGCTGGACTACCAGGTTAGTCTAAGACAGCACCCTGTCGACTGTCTGTTCATACTGCACACAAAAACCTGGAAAGCACTTTCTTGATCTAACAAGCTATTATCTGCCATTTAAATTGATAACATTATATCACGTTAACAAGACATACAAAAGCAGAAATCTTCCAGACTAAGTATGCAGTGCTAGATCAAAATAAGTTGAAATGTAGACCAGACCTTATTTCAAATGTCTGGCTATGCAAGACTAGGTTGAGGTCAAGCTGGTTTGGGCTGGTAGATAAGCAGCAAACAAGCTGCCATGTTCTAAAAATCATCCTGACTACCTCAAGCTGGAATGAGCAGCTTTACTTCAGCAGGGCATGGCAACAGTGTGAGGATGTCATATTGTTGAGAAGCGATAAGAAGTTTGGAATGTGTGTTTGTGCATAAACATGCATCTTTGCATTAATGTGTTTGTGTGTTGGGGATTCGATGCAGAGGTCTGTTTTGACAAGGCTTGCAGATGGTGAGTTTTGGAGGCTGGAGATCTCCCAGCCAGACATCTGTTCGCACTGACAGGTCCCTCCACTAACGCAAAGGCAGCTCCCAGATAGACTGCATTGTAAGCAGCACTAAAGCCCAAGCATATTCTGACTTCTTTAAATAAATCAGAAAAAGCTATATGATTACAGCAGGAATAGCCCAGTAGGTCTGGTTTCCTCTGAAATAAAATTCAAAACCAGCTGTGCGAAAGCTTTTTTTATTTTAATTTTTTATTTTTTTTTGCTATTTAAGCAACAGGTGCAATACAAGAAGCACTTATTTCAATAACTCAGTATTGTAATTCAATTATTGTATATGTAAAGGTGCTATATGATTGAACCACTACTATTATTATTGTTAATATCTCAATAACTTGATTTTCTGCTTGCTTATACTGTATATAAAAACATATTGTCAAACAACAGCTAAACAAAGATATTTGAACACTAGTCTCAACCTTGACACATTGACAGACCATTCAAGAACCTTCAAATTCAAAATTCAGACCAAAAAAAAAAAAATCAAACCACCAGTCTGAAACCACCAGTTCCTATCCAATTAGCTGGCTTTATGCAAGTTTTGGTAGCCAGCGTACAAGTTTACATCAGCCAGATGGAAAGTGTTTCAAGTTTCCAGGCTGCTTATATATATATTACAGCTACTATTAATGCTATTGAGGAAGAATTAGTTGCTAGATTTGACAAAGTTAAGCAGTGAGTAGCAAATAATCATTCCTGTATATCGTATGTTTTTCTTACAATTTCCTACTGTCTTAAGACCGTAAATAAAATAGTCACACGACATGTTGCTCACAAAAATAAATAAATAAATAAATAAATAAATAAATAAATAAGTTAGTCACTTTATATGTTGGTCAAAAATAAAATAAAATAATAAATATTTTTATTTGCAAAATAGTGAGTTGTTTTTAATGAAATACTCAATATTTTGAAAAAATAAATAAGATAAATTAAAATGGCTAGTCATACTACATGATGTTCACAAAAATAAATAAAAAATTAAATTCAATTTAAAATATTTTTATTTGCAAAATAGTGAGTAGTTTTCAACAAAATACTCACTATTTTGGAAAAATGAAATGAAATGGTTAGTTACACAACAAGACGTTTACAAAAATAAAATAAAATAAAAATTTAATTAAAAATATTTTTATTTGCAAAATAGTGAGTAGTTTTTAACAAAATACTCACTATTTTGCAGAAATAAAATGACATGGTTAGTCACACAACAAGATGTTTACCAAAAAATAATAAAATTAAATAAAACTAAATAAAAAATTAAATTAAAAATATTTTTATTTGAAAAATTGAGAGTAGTTTTTAACAAAATACTCACCATTTTGCAAAAATAAAATGAAATTGTTAATCAAACAAGATGTTTACAAAAAATACTAAAAAATATTTCAATGTCAAATCTTTCTCTAGAGATAATTTTTAATGAAATTTCATTGCATTGTATTTATTACATGAAACAATTTCGATCTATTTGTCAACAAAACAAAACAAAAAATAAAACAAAAAACAAAACCAAGCCCACCTCATACTCCTGTTTAAAGCCGTAACCTTCTGCGGTTTTCATCTGGTTGATGTGTTGTAGGAGGTCAGCCACACGCACTGCCGGGTGAAGCTGACCCGTGTGATAGGGCGATCCTTTACGGCCACACTGACGTCTAGGCGATCCGCCCAGCAGACTGCTGGACTCATTCATAGAGCTCCGTGGATCACCTTGGTAAAAATGAACATGCACAACAAATGTTTGCATGATATCTTTCATAAGGATAGAAAACAAACACAGCATAGGAAACAGCTACACCTGAAGCAGCTCAAGTATCTTAGAAAAGTTTAAAAAATAACTTCTAAACATTTTATAAAAACAAAAACTCCAAACAAGTATAATGGGGTTAATCTGAGAATTATCATCCCCTTATGGCACTTCATCTTCTGCGTTTATAATTGGTATTCATAAATATGATCAGGGAGCAATTATGAATTCATGACTAGGGCTGTGTATTCAAATAAATTAGCAGTCTGCTACTCATTTCTCAACGGAAATAGGAAAGAAGAAACCCAGACAGTATATTCCACACAACAGACACTTAAAATGTGGCAAGACAGCTCTGAGACGTGCCATTAAAACTTCATTTTGATCAAGAGATCTCTCTCTTTGAGACATCAACTATTCAGTGCCTGCAGAGTTAGATACCTTTGAATTGGATATTATTAGCATTTTTCAACTTTTATTTTTTTGCATGCTCTAATTTCTGCCATATTGAAAATCTCGACCATGATGCCTTTAAGGATGAGCTTCTGGTGCAGATCTGAGTCCATTTGCATCTCATAAACTGGTTGTGTTTGCCGAATGTGTTTGTAAATGCATTTTTTTAAGTATACTATTCGTTCCTCCTACTTTTCCATGGATTTATGTTTATATTAGGATTGATAGTCTTATGTCAGGAGAGAATGAGTGTTAGATTTGGACTCATATGAGAAATGTACTACATTAACAGCATTACATCTTATATTTAAGAGCTGTGAAAGACTGAGTGATTGCAGAAGGACTGTGGCTTTGATGAAGCTTTCACACTGACTACAAATGAGGACAAATTGACAGGAGATGACCTAGTAAGTCCCTGAGCTTCACTTTAACTGTGTGCGTGATTGAAAGTCTGTATCTGTTCATTTGCACTTTTTGCCGTTAGCGGCTGATACTTTCGCTTTTAGCACCTGTGAGTGTGAGCAAACAAATGTAAGAATTATTATGCAGTCAAAATAATTATTTCATCATTATGTTTGTTTTATCGATTTTCTGCCTTTACTTCTAAAAGTTTTCAAAGTTTCTGTCATCAGTTTAATCACAAGTGCTAGATTAAGTCTAATGAAATTTATAGAATAGTTTCCCGTCATCATTTACACACCTTCATGTCACACACCATCATTTACACACCATTTTTTTTTATATCAAACACAGAAATAGTTGATTTTTCAGTGAAATATCAATGCTTTTTAGATTTTACAATGAATGGAAAAACAGCAAAAAATAATAAAAACATTTTGTTATTCACTGATAAGCGGCTAACCACTGACTGGACCATTGATTCACTGAGTTGAATCCGAGAACAGAATCATTCAGACCGGTTTTGTGAACTGGATCAACCATTTCACTGAAAAGATTTAATTCAAAATACTGATTCTTTTCTGAACTGGACACGATTACCTCACACAGTTCACATAGTCAAGATTTCCAGTGAACAATGGCTAAATGTCTGTCTGTTTCTCACACAAAGCTATCACGAGGCTTCAGAAAACTTTTATCACATTTTCATGGTTCCTGGTGTCATTTTGGAGCTTGACAGCCACAGTCCTCATTCACTTTTCTTTAAAGTGATATTCTTTAAAAATTCTCCTTTTATGTCTCACGGAAGAAAGTAAGTCAGACGTGTTTGGAACAACACGAGGGTGAGCAAACGATGACAGAAACGTGAAATGTGGGTGAACTATTCCTTCATAACTTTAGACCTACTTGAGTTCCCATCATGCAATGTGGCATGAATCGTCGATTACTTATATGGATTACTGTTTTACTGCTTTCATGCTGTTGTTGATGTGCAAGTTGTCACTCCCCATTATTTGTCAGGAGTATTTGCTCTGTAGTCATTGTTTCAGTTTGTGCAATGCAATGTGCAAGTTCATTTAACTGGAATAAATGAGTTGAAATAAAGCAAGACAAGTGAATGCGACTCGGTTATGTTTTTTCATTAATATAGCAGATTACGCATAGTTTCTGTTCAACAAATGAAATCCACACAAATTTAGGTTTTAAGGCAGCAATTAAACTCAAGTTCAAGTCTAAAAGTGTGCGCTGGTGTTGTGTCGTGTCACATCTTACTGCGAGTGCTGCACGTATGGGTGTCCATAAATGACAAGGCCATCCTCTCGTCCTCCTGCAGAGTGCTCTGATCAGTGAAACTGCGCTCCATGGAGCCCATCATATTACTCTTCTCTTGCCTGTACGTAATGGGGGTCTTATTCATGTTCACCGGCTTCCTACTGAGGAGACAGAGGGAAGAGGGCGAGGAGAGAAGAAGGGGAGGTAGAGAAATGGAACATGAAGGAAACGAGAGAGAGATGAGGCGAGTTAGGGGAGTTGGTGAGAGAGAAAGAGAAGATCATCACTCCGCTGCCGCCCCCTCTCTAAAAAGCGCACAAAAAAGCCATGAGAAATGATGATGTGCAATGGAGAAGAAGCCACTTACGGATAATAAGAGTATGAGTAGTAATCCCTTCTGGAAAGAGAGAGAAAAAATAGAGGAAGAGAAGAAAAGGGGAAAAAAGAGAACAAGAAGAAGAAGGGACATGAGATGCAAGCACTGGTAGAGCTCTGATTAGAGTGAAAAATGGCAAGCCGTCAGCAGCTTGCATTTGCCACGCAAGTAATGGGACACATGCAGATATGCACAAAGCCTCAGCCAGAGCGAGAAATGGCGGCCTAATCAAATACGTCGTCTTGTTGCTTTTAACGAGTTAAACAAAGTGGCCTGCTGAGAGGGACTTTCAAACTCGCTCTCCGCAGTCGCACCTTCACAGCAATTCGGCGGCGCAATCTAACCCAATTTCCGCTAAATTGTCCAATGAAACGCTTGGAGAACACTTCCATCTGCATTCGTATTACAAACATTCTTCAACTCCATTTTGGGGTGCATTTGGATTAAATGGCTTAAATTTTCTGTTTTACACAAAGGCCCGGCATATTTCTTTCCATTTCAGCGGGAAGAACTTCCATCACTAGCTGAAGTAGGCACGTTCTTGTGATACTTTATCTCTGGCTAAATGACTGCACTGAGGGTTTGCTGCACTCAAAAGTTTAGCTTATATAAACGTTTTTTTCCCCCCAGTAGTAGGAAAATGAAAGCGAGAGGCTGAATAGGTATGTGCTGATAACTGATTATGGAAAAGGTAACCGAAATGCTCCAATGCAAACAAATTGGCCATAATATACGAGCTAGAAATACAGTACCAGATCAAAGAAGCCAAAGGTGATCAAGCTGGTTTGCTTTTGGTAGCTGGTTATAAGATGGATCCCCTCCAGATTAACCTGGTTTGGTCTATCAGATCCAACCAGGTTGATCAAGAAGGTTCACCAGGTCAATGGATGCATGATATCTTGGTGTCATAATATTAACTTTCTTAATAAATAAATAGGCCATGACATAAAAATAATTCTCAGTTTATTGTATTGGCCAGAATTTTAATATCTGTGCATCCCTAAAACCAGCAACCATCAGACAAGGAGACAAAAGTCTAAGAGTAGGCAATCACTAGTCATGCATGTGAGAAATTCATATGAAAAACAGATGGTGAATGGTCTTTATCTGTTGTTGAAGATGAATCTATGAGATGACCATTGCTTAGATTCATCTTCAGTGATTGGTGCGGTTTGCGGAACGAGAGGCTTGGGTCTCTCATTTGCCACTGGATCTGATGACCTTTTGAGAACCGTGGGCTAATTATCTCTGAAAGCACACTTTTTCCATCCCAATTATTGGCTCATTTCTGGTTCAGGGCGGCAGCGGGCAGGGCCTAATTAAGTAAGTAATTGAATTGCATTTCTCTTTAATTAAATATTTCACACTCAGATAATCTCAGAAGATGAAAACCCCTGGCAATCTCTCCGCCAATGCACGTGAGAATGCAGCGGAGAACACCTGGGTGACTATTGACTGAGCCGAATAATCGAAGTCATAAACCACAATGAGTAGGTTTGAGTTAGTCATAGCTGAACGCACAATAGCCTGGTCTCTCAGGAGCAGATTAAGTCTCATTTAAAAAGCACTTTCACAAGAAATATTTGACAATGGCCCACAGACTTATAAGTGTCAGTGTAAATTTGAAGCAGTTCTTTGTTTTGCAGCACATAGAGTGGCTCCAAAAAGTTTTTGGACACGTAAGTCACACCTTAAAATGCACAAATGTCACTGCATATGATAAAATATATAAATATAAATATAAAAATATAAATATAATAATAAAAAAATATATCAAAAGAAGTGAAATGTATGATGTATGTAAGTGTGACTTAAATGTCTAAATACATTTTGCTTCACATTTATGCTTTAAAGCAACACATGCCCTGGCTCTCATGTTTTGGCCCTGACCTGAGGAACTCACCCTTTTTTGATGATTATGATAATGGCCCCCAGTAGCAGTATCAGGACCACCAGCCCACCAGCACACACTCCTAGGATGAGCCCCATCTCTTCTGAGCGCTGCGTGACCTCAAGAGCTCGCTGATGGTCTTTACAGGCAGCTGAAGAACACACAAACATACATAACATTTGAGAACACCAGCAATTACATATAAACATATAAACCAGCATGAATCAACATATTAACCAGCAAACAAAACATAAACACAAAAATCCAAAGTACTGAAGAGAGGAAAGAGATTCAAATGAACACTGACAACCAATCAGAATCCATCTGCTTGAGCTTGGGTGTTTAAAGCAACAGACAACATAACTGCAGTGCACACACTTATAATACACAGAATGTTATTGTGTGTGGGTGTGGACAATAATATAGTTAGCATTATAGTTATCTTTATAGTTATTGTTCTTGGTGTGAATGGGCATTAAAAATAATCTAAATGCGGTCTGCTATTTATAATCAACGGGATGGTGTGGCACTGACATGAGTTCAGCCGATCAAGCTCACCCTCCAAACCCGTAAGACCTTTGTTCATCTTCGGAACACAAATTAAGATATTTTTGATGAAATCCGAGAGCTTTCTGACCCTGCATAGACAGCAATGCAACTTTCATGTTCAAGGCCCAGAAAGGTAGTAAGGATCATTAAAATAGTCCACAATAGGCCCAGAAGAGAAGAAATCATAGAATAAAGTCATTATTTTTGTTTTACTTGTGCACAAAAAGTATTCTCATAGCTTCATAAAATTACAGTTGAACCACTGATGTCACATGGACTATTTTAACGATGTCCTTCCTACCTTTCTGAGCCTTGAATGTGGTAGTTCTGTTTCTGTCTAAGCAGGGTCAGAAAGCTCTCAGCTTTCATCAAAAAATTTGTGTTCAGAAGATGAACAAAGGTCTTACAGGTTTGGAACGACATTTCATTTTTAGATGAACTTTCCCTTTAAACCAGCTTGTACCAGCTAATGACCAGCTAGCAACCAAGCAAAACTGACACAAGCTGGTTTTAGCTGGATTTCTCAGCAGGTTTAGCAGAAATAAAAGAGATATTCAAATTGAAAGTAGAAGGAGACCTATGGTCATCCACTGACAGAGGCACAAGACAAAATTGACAATCTGACAAAGCAAGTGAGAAAAGCACCTACAATCTAGTCCTGAGTCAAAACCCAAAACGCAGTCATGAGCCAAGGTGAAAGAAATGAAAGATCTGGCAATCATCATGAGCCGTTTCTCTACTGTACCACGCAGATTGCACGCCTTCTCTGTGGTGCGAGTGCCAACTGCACCCGGTCAGCTATTTATCCCCGGCACCTGTCTCCACTGACAGCGTGTGGGCAGAGGTCATTTCACAATCTGAGGCTCCTGGGGATAGCATGACTCTCTGTCACACCACAAAATGAGACTGTGTGATCCAAGAGAGAGAGTAAAGAGAAAGTGTGCATATGCAGTGGAGCCCAAGGCAAATTGCCCTGACCTGGACACGCAGCAGCTGGGCTATTTATACTCTTTCACACACTCATGCTTGTACGGGGATGTTTTGCATGTTTTTGTGGAGGTTTGTTCGAGCTGATGAGTATGTGTGGACATCAGTGGAAATCTGTATGTTTTGCTCTTTTCACAAAAACATTGAGAGGGGTTATGCAGCAAATCCTAATCCAACTAAAATGATTAAAGATGAAATATTAAAAAGATATATAGATATATATGATAAAAAAGAATATACATATACTTTATATATTTAAATACTACATACCACATTATATAACCAACAGTATGTCTTAGGTAATTAAAATAAATCTGAAATATAATGTTCTATACTAACACACATTAAAACTGTAGGAGTAATTACGGGAGACACATTAAGATGCAAAGAATAATTTATAAACAAGTGGTCCATGACACACATAATCAAGCAGACATTTTCCTTTAGGCAGACATTCAGCTGTTACACTATTCATTAATTTGGCAAAGGCAAGCAGGTGTGTTGCCACAACAATTTAGAAAAAAACACTGATAATCTCATGCAAACAACCAGAGACATGGCTCCAAAAAACAGCAAATGGCTATTTAAACTAATAACTGGTTACTCGCCAATGAGGCCATGTCTGCTTAGTCAAATCCACAGTGGGAGTCCTACATCTTTGTTGATGAGGGACTAGAGATCATCTTACTCTTCCTAGTGTTAGCGCTTCCTTAAGGTCTCAGCGGCCTGAAAGTTACAGGGCTCTATGAGAAAGAGAGTGAGCTAAGGCCTGAGGAAAAAGGTCTGCTTTAGGGTTCCATGCAAGTCCAAGGCTAAAAATAAGTCATAAGCATGTGGAGGGATGTGGGGCAGCAAGAAAAAGAATTTGCCATGCCGCTCTCTGCTCCCTCAACAGCCAAAGGCAGTTTCAAAACTTCCCTGTCTTTGTGACAATGGCTCACTCAGAATGGCAAAGAAACTCCTCTGAAAACTGAAGAGCTTTGTTTTTTGCATTCTTTCCATTGACTGGAGTTATAGTATGGGAGTGGATTGTATACATATAATAACAACAAAAAAACATTATGACATTATGTACCCACTCTCATGAGGTTCCAAATCTGCATGAGTTTAATTCTTGAGAGGAAAACAAAAGGAGAAATTCTAAAAATTGTGCTTCTTGCTGTTTTCCATGGAATTGCAATAAATGGATATGTTGAAGATTCAAAAACTATGCAAAAGCAGCATTAAAGTATCTTAAAAGTAGTCCTCGTCTTCCTCAAAATCATGTTGTATAGATCTGGATTAGTCCAATTTAAGAAAGAATTATCACTGAAAAACTCAAAAGAATGATTCATTCAACATTTTCAGTGAATAACTTAAATTCCGGTCTGTTCCTCTAACAATGCTATTGTATAACTCCCGAAGACTTGGAATATATTGCATAAGGATTAGAATACTAATGGACTACTTCTATGATAACTTCTGAGCTTAAAAGCCTCACTACTCTGTGTAACTGCATGGAAAAGAAGAAAGTCATACAGGTTTGTAACTATATGAGAGAGGGTAAAAAAAAAAAAAAATTCCATTGGACCAAAGTGGTTGAAGGGAGAATAGTTTATTTAAAGTACTGTAATTTAGAACATTCCTTCCCTTCCCTTCCTATCCAAAGCAACTTTCTATGTGACAGACTTTAGATATCTGAAGACAACTGAAGACAACCCCCCATAGAGATCCCATATTACACTAGACTTGAGAAGTCAAACTCCCACAGGAATCTTTTGAAAAGAGACCAGCCTTGAATTATCTTAGAAGAAACCATCTCCTTTTATATAGTATAGTGCTTTTGGTGAACATCTTCACAGGCACAGATTTGCATCTAAGGCACCAATGCAGTCTGTGTCTGCATCAGGCTGATAACAATATTAAATAAATATAATTCTTTAGATGTCAACAGAGAAGGGATCTGATCTAGATTTACTATTTCTACAATTAAATGCTCTATAAAAACAAACTCCATTTTCAAAAATGGTGAGACAGCGTAAACACATAAATAAATCAAATTTTAATTAAAAAAGCAGAAATCAATGAATTCAAAAACATTTTGAACTACAATTAAAATTAAATTAATATGATTTTTATATTTGTTTGTTTGTTTTACTTCTTTTTTTTCATTTATTGTGTCAAGCAAAATATTTCAGAATCCTTAAAGACAAATTCATCTGAGAAGCAAAATCACATTTGACTTGTTTGGAGAGAATTTATCCTGGATGTTAGGTGTACTTTGTCTTATACTTTATACTTTGTCTGTTATATTTTCTTTCTTTCTTTCTTTCTTTCTTTCTTTCTTTCTCTTTTTTTGGTAGAAAATAAGCCTCAGTCAATTTAAAGATTTTACTTTTAAAAGACTTGCCAATGGAACAATATAAAACACAAAATGCATTGCTTCTCATGTGAAAATTTCTTGTATTAAGGATGCTCAGATATTTTTTTTTTACTATTAAACAAAACAAAGACTAATGCAGGATATTGTGCCAACATAATAGCTCTACCGTAACATGCAAGTTCAATATTCCAAACATAAGATATGCAAGTTCATGCTTAATCTCCACAATAACAGCTACATCACGAGTTCTTAAAGGGATAGTTCACCCAAAAATGAAAATTTGATGTTTATCTGCTTACCCCCAGGGCATCCAAGATGTAGCTGACTTTGTTTCTTCAGTAGAACACAAACAAAGACTTTTAAATCAAACAGTTGCAGTCTGTTAGTCCTATAATGCAAGTCGATGGGCACACAATCTTTGAGAGAAAAAAAAACATGCACGCACAAATCCAAATTAAACCTTGCGGCTCGTGACGATACATTGATGTCCTAAGACACAAAACGATCGGTTTGTGCAAGAAACTGAACAGTATTTATATCATTTTTTACCTCTGATAAACCTCAATGTCCGACTGTCACAGCATCTGGCGCGTGACGCATCAACCTGCTCTGGCACATAGTTATATATATACATAGATGGCTCATTAGCGACTGTTTCTATGGGCTGCGATACGTAAGGATCTACGTATATATATATATATACATATACATATATATATATATATATATATATATATATGTATATATATATATATATATATATATATATATATATATATATATATATATATATATATATATATATATATATATATATATATATATATATATATATATATATATATATATATATATATATATATCTCTATGTTCCAGAGCCGTTTGATGCGTCACACGCCGGATGTTGTGGATGAGCTCAGGAGAGTTGGACATTGTGGTGTATCAGAGGTAAAAAATTATATAAATACTGATTAAAAAACATTATATAAATACTAAAAAAAACATCAAATTTTCATTTTTGGGTGAACTATCCCTTTATTGAGGTATTAAATGTATTCATCGCATGAAATATAGATGGGAAAACATCCATTAAAGTTTGATGCAAACCTGATCAGCTTTTTATCGTCGTGCTGAGTTTCCTTTCAGAATATCAGTTAAGCTCAACACAGGCATGAAATTTGTTTCAAGATTAATGTGAGCACCTGCTGAGCACACCAAAAGTGGAAATTAGCACTTGGAGTTACAATGAAAGTCTATTGTTCTGTGAAGATTGCCAAGGGACTGTTAATTAAACTGTCACCTGTGCAATGAAATGGGAATCTTGGCAGCTTAGTTTTGTAAGACTATGTCATTCAGTTGCGTTTCGAGCACATCAGGGTGTCAGTTTTCTTCTGGACCTTGATTGTTGATTCGTAGGACAATTTCATTGCCAATCAAAAGCAACTACCTCAATTATGGATTTTCTTGACAAGCTGGATTCCTTCTTATCATATAGATCCCTAATACAAGAAGTAAATTTAGTGAAACAGTTTCCTGTCCTTCTGTTTGTTAGCACTCTGTTTGTTAATTTGTTTAATCGTTCTTTCCTGTTGAGGAAGTCGAGAGAGCTCCATTCTGTTCATCAATATGTTGGCGTGTGAGCCCACATCCCAAATGTGTATCTGTCTGTGCCCACTGAGCAGATGGGACGAAGAAACTGGCCTAAAATGTCCACTGCGCCTCTTGGCTTCATGCTCGGAAGGCTAGTTGTCACCCTCAAAAAAAGAGCCAGGTCGATTTAACTGGGAGGCTGTGCTCACTAGACTACAATACTATCCTGCCCACACTGATCCCTGATGGTGTTCGATAGAACGGAGAGCGGTTCGTTCTTGTTGCCTTGACAGGAATCTATGCCTCCTGAACCTTTTCATCTTTCTCTGAGGAGCCTGACAGGTGGTAGCATGTATTGACAGGCACAGGTGACTCCATCAGTGGTGTTTGATGTGAAGGTCTCTCTCCTGACCGGACAGGGACCCGAAAACTGATCTCTCTCTCTGCCCGCATGTTGCAGCGTGTCTGCTCCGAGACTGCCCGCCCCAGACAAATCTGCTTTGATATAGTCCACTCCCCTACCGCAAGCAACCAAAACAAACATGATGAAAGAGTGACCTGTTCTCCGTTAGTGCCCTTGTCTCCAGAAGAGAAAGGGAAGGTGAAGAGGAAGGGGGGCATATAAGGGAAAAATCTGTGTGTCTAGACACAAAATTTCACTGTAAACCAATACACATCCCATAGCTGTACACTTTGCTTTGCCCTTTAGGGAATCCACAGATGCTTGCAACTTGTGTCGGAAATCTGAGCTCTTGGGGGAAAAAGTGCACATGTAAGATTATCTAGTGAACTGTTATGAAGTGTTTCTCAGTGGTACAACTCAGAGAGGTTTGAGCAATGACCACATGTTGGACTACTGACATGGAAGAGGGGAACCACTCTGATATCAAAACCTGACCTAGCAGCATCCATCGGTCACTACTTCAATGCTGAAACACTGAAATCTCAGAGGCTACATTCACACTGTCAGTGTTTGGGATTGCTAAATTTACTGAAAGGTGTAAGTCTCAAGATTTCCTTTTCACACAGTCGTTTATAATAAGAGATTGAAGACTATAGGGGTTTTCACACCACATAGTTCCAGGAACTAGCCAGAATGGTGGTTCCAAGAGAACCAATTTCCCCCTCTAGCTGTTTTCCTGGTTGTATTTGCACCGGCAGCAGGAACACTGAAGCGGTCGTCAGCGACATCTTTATTTGCGGCATTTACAAACGTCAACAATGGTGTATGGAGGATGCCGTGATGGGAGCTTTTTTTTGTTGTGTCGTGGGTTTCGTGATAACAGAGATGGAATGTAAATGCACAATTTATGCAATCGAAAGAGCATGAAAATCTCACTAAATCTCGTGACAACTTGCAGTATTACATATCATCGAGGCTGAGAAAAGAGCACAACGCTGCAGACAACAGGTAGCTAAATGCCGTTGTTGCCGTTTTCCATGTTCATGGAGAAAATATTTTTACATGGCTTTTTAAAAATTCCAGGTAGCCAGTGTTTCGTATGCTTTTGGCCAATCAGCGCACACTTACGTCACTGGTAGTTCCTATAGAACTGCTTTAGACTACTCTGAAGTAGGAGTTAATTTAGTTCCCCCAAACAGAGTTCCTAGAACTAAATATGTTCCTAGTTCCTGCGGTGCGAACATGCCAAAAAGCGGGAACTTTCGCCAATAGTTCTTGGAATTATGAAAAGGTTCCTCCTTTGCGAAAGCTCTGTATGAACATGCAACTGAAGTAAAGCCCATATTCTATTCGAGACCATCACCTCTAACAATATCAAAGATGGTGGGATAAACAAAACTTTAAAGTCTTCTCACTTTTGAAATGACAGAAGTCCAATTGTGAGTTCATCCATCAAATCTTAACTAACCTCCAGAAGCTTTTATTGTAGACAATGGAGCAAACTGATGGGAGAAAACCTTCAGATGACATGCAGATCATATCTGTCTTTGTAAGCTACCAAAAGAAACCTGAAACATTTCATAGACACACTTATGTAAGGCTCAAGAGTGGCTCTCTCGCATTGAATGAATTATAGACTAACTGTCCAATCCAATTTCTGTTCCCACACCACGGGTTTCCCAAAAATGAGCGAGTCCTGAAAATGTAACAGTGTGAGTTTAGAAAAGATGCTCTAAAAAAAACAAAAACAAAAAAAAAAAAACAGAAACAAACAGAAAAGGTACTGGTACAGGTACATGACAGCATCTGTTAAGTTTACTGACATTTAACACAATGCAAGAACTCATCTAAGAATGACAACCTTATTCTACTGCTGTGAGAACATGGCCCAAATCGCTTTATGAAGTTTCAATAACATATTTCAAATCAGGAATACAATCTGACAACAATGACAAATCATGAAATCAAAACAATCTGGCTAGTCCTGCTAATGAACACACATACTAGAGTAAACAATCAGGTGTTTGGCCTTTGTTATTCTAAGGCAGGGCTTCCTACAGCTGCTGCAATAGTTGTATCAATAAAGGCAACCGACTCTAAAGCAGGACTACAGATGCCATATTTAGCGTTACAATTTCTCCCATTCAAGTGGGAATCTCCACCCCTTTTGATGTCTCAGATGCTAAAATCGACACTGACGCACCATCCGCCTGCAGCAAACTGTTAGTTCCTGTGGGATCTGGAGCTAGAATGCTGATGACATCTTGGAAAAGCTGTGGCCCTCAGGCATGTACATTGTGAATAAGTAAATAGCAAATAAGATGAAAAACCTACACTTTTGCAGTCAAAATAACAACATCCATCCAATCCACTTCAATTTATGTTTTACTTGTTGTGGCCACTCTATCATACTTTAAAGTGTTTACAAACTCTTTATATTCACTTCATGTTAAAGGGGTAATATCATAATTCTAAGAGCCTCTTTCACTGACCCTTCGATAAAATTAAATCTGAATGTAAACCCATTGTCAAAAAGACAAAAATACATATTTTAAAATCCCACTCATAATTACTCAATCACAATTACAGACAATATTTATTTATTTTTTATAGCAAATAGAGTTGCATGGCTGGTAAGAAACATTTATAGTCAAAATTCATGCAAATCCTCAGTATGTTGATTTCGACCCTGCATTGGTCAATTCACCTCTCTCTGTCTTTCAAAAATACATTTTCGCACAAAACTGCATAGTATTTCTACAAAAAACACGTTCTGTAGCATCAGCATTGAATAACTCACCTTTACGGGCGATGCGGATGCAGTTTATTCTTGTTTCCTGTGAGAAAAGAGAACAGAGATGCAGTGTCACGCTGTGGGAAACAGTCAAACGGCAGAAATAAGACTGTCTGATACCTGATGAGAAGTCAAATGGGCTCACACTGACTTTTGCTGATTCAACAACAGCATGAATTCCAGTAAAAGAGTAAAAATATATTTGAAAACAGCACCGTGTCTCACTAACTTAGCCTACTTCTGTGTGTGTGTACTTTTCGAGTGTGGCGATAAGATATAAGCCTTTAATGTACAGAAAATGGCAGCGGAGGACAAAAGAGGCAGGGGGGATGACTTCCAGCCAGGAAAGAATTATAAAAAGGAATTAATTTGTTGGAAATCGCAGTTGATGACATACTGGTGTTATGAAAATGACCTTTGTCAAATAGCGCTAATGAGATCCAAGCCCATAATCCAATTCCGGCCTACCACCTCGACAAGAAGATGCATTATCAAATTAAGATTTACAGATGCTAATTCGGGCATTATGGAACAATTATGCAAATCTTCCCATCCGGAAAAGGAGTGAGAGGCCTCTGCTCAAACTGCGGCTGAATTGCTTTTTTTAATTGAAAATCCATTCCAAACTGCCTTGCCTCCTAAAGCCTGTCATAACCCTACATCATCTCGGAAAACATACAAAAGGGAAAGCGAGGGCAGTAAGAAGGGGAAAAAGGTAGAGACGGACTCGCATCGATGTTTCAAGAGAGGGAAGAGGGACACGCATGGA
The DNA here is from genome assembly GCA_039654775.1 of Spinibarbus caldwelli. Taxonomy (NCBI): domain Eukaryota; kingdom Metazoa; phylum Chordata; class Actinopteri; order Cypriniformes; family Cyprinidae; genus Spinibarbus; species Spinibarbus caldwelli. The sequence goes on from CM077227.1 coordinate 25,106,914, forward strand.
TATTTTAGCCCCCGAAACATCCACACACTTAAAAATGTCATGTAGGCCAATCCAGGCTTTATGAGAAACTCATCTTTATCTGCTCCAGCAGCCATCATTGAGATGCAAGTGTGCCATGGCTCCTAATACACACTCTCCCATGAGAGCATACAGCAGGGATAAAGCAAACACTGTCTGTTTTCTTCAAGCACAGAGCCGGTCCTAAATGTCACACCTCAAGAAGTCATAGCTCACCATGCGTGTGAGAAAAGACTGACCCCGAATGACAGGCGAGAGACAGCCAGTGGGCTTTGATCAGACAGACACAGACACAAAGCTTTAAGCTTCCCTGCTCTATTTAATCAAATTTGTGGGAACGGTCATGGCAGGCACTGCAAAAGGGGATCTGTCAGCAAACTCAAGCTAAGTAAATGAATTATGAGCACTATAAATATAACAGGCCCAGGGAGGCATGGGAAAGGAACTTATTAGAAAGCTCCTACTTGGTTCAGAGCAGAAGAAACGAGGTATGCAAGAAAAAGAGAGGGGAAAAAGGGGGGGAAATAAGAATTCATGTTATTTTTCCTTAGGAAATGAAGCCTTCCAAATCAATTGTGCTACTGTAACATGAAAAAAATAAATCTAGGTTAAAAAAGTACAAACATCATGGCAGTATAAGTTCTAGTGCCTTTATGCTGAAAGAAAACAATGAATTATTTAAAGCAAAAAAAAAAAAAAAAAACATACTGATTTAACGTATTGATAAATACCACTGAAAGTAAACAACAAAAAAAAGTAAAATATAACGACAATTAGTTGGAAAAATATGTTTTTGATGAAAGATGAATTGTCATAAAAATTTCACAATGCAAAAAAATGAAATCTATTTATTGAATAATCTATGAATATTTGAAAATCATTCATTTGTAATATATACATATATATACACACACACATTTTATTGATTTCTTTTTATTTTTTAGGAGGTAATTTCAGCTCAACATATTTTGCTTAGAAATACCAGTTCTTGCCTTCTATCTTGATAAAACAGAGATGCCAATTAGAGAGAAAAAGTCTTTTTGAAAGTGTCTGGTCAGTCTTATAGGGTTCAGTGCCATAAAAAAAATAATTAAAAAAATTAAAAAAATAAAAAAACAGCAAATTTTTCTGTGTGTATGAGTGAAAGAGCATCTGAGCTACAATCTTTTTGTTTGGCCTCTAAGGACTGTTAAGGAAGCGGAGGACAAAAAAGTAAACAAAGAGCAGAGAAGAGAAAGGAAGAAAAACAGCTCTTTGTAAACAGCTGAGAATCAAAGATCTTTTAAGAGCATCTTTATATATATTTATCACTGAAAGCAATTACACGAAGCCCTGACAGCATTCACAGCTCTCTAATGGCTAATTGTCAGAATAATGGCCAAAGATGCAGCAGAGGACTTTCTTTCTTGTGCCGCTGCCAAAAGCTCTGAAAACCACTTACAGCCATAAAGTTGGCCATGAGACAAAGCAAAGTATATTAGCATTGTTTATATGCAGTCAGGAGAAAAACACAGAACTGTTCAAATCGGTAACAGGGGAGCGCTAAACGCTAGCTAAGTCTCTTGAGCTACGTTCTCTTTAGCTTAGACTGTCAGCCTTTACGGCAGTTATTGCAGCATAAAACAGAGCTGTATAAAAATGAATATTTAGCTAAAGGTCGGTCAAGTAAATCAGCAGAGCCCAAAGGAGACGGAGCTGTGCGATCGGTTTCCAAGACGTACGGTTTCAAGTAGAGAGAAACCGAGGGGAAGGTGGAGTTACAATGGCTTGGCTGACAGGTGCATTTCAGTCTGTAAAGGGAGAGAAGCCCTGAGGGGTTTGGTGGGGAGGGAGTTTGTGTCTGTACTATAGGTCAACAGAGGCATTTCCCTTAAAGGCCGCCAAAAAATCCAACTGTGTAATAGCGGAGGTAAAGTCCGTCCAAGTTTTGTGCCTCTGAATTGCTGTTCAGAAGAGTAGAATGAGCCAGGCTGGCTCATCCTTTCCTCCAGGTGCTGAGCCAATGAGATAACCTTCTTCTAAATGTCACCCACATCTTTTTGAGCATGAGGTTTGCTAGCTGGTGTCAAATCTAAATAGACCATTAAAAAACACTTTTCATTCCCACAAGCCTGAAACACTCAGAGGTTTAATAGTGTATAATTGAGTACGGCAGGTAACTAATAACCACGAAACCATAAAACCATAAAAGTCAGAAGTTTCCTGTCAAGCTCAAGATGAAGGTTGGTTTGCATGAAGTTACAAATTTCTGTATTCATCACTGATGCAGCAGTGTTGGGGAAGACTAACTAAAACTAGTGACACTACTAACTTAACAACAGTTTGCAAAAGCATGACAGTAGTTCAAATATGTTTCCGATTCAATTCAATGAATTGGTTTGTTTAGATGCGGTTCGTTCAGATTCAACTCTTTTTTCACTGATTCAAACCAATTATTCATAGATTCACACAGGGGTGGTTTCTCCATTAGGGCGATCGGGCGACGCACCACCAAAGCGCGAAAGGGAGGGATTTTTTTTTTCTTTCACATTCAATCACAGTGTTACGCTAGCTTTCACTCTTCTATACTCTTTGTTCTGCCTCTGGAAATATAGTCCAATCAGCGTCGAGTCACGTTCTGTGTAGTACCGCCCCTTTTTGGGCGATTTCTGTCAGACTGAGAATCGCCCCGAGTGTTCCCATAGGCTTCCATACAAAGATTTTTATTTTTTTTTTTCAAACTCCAGGCACTGCAATGCAATCTCTATGGGTTCCGGGAGGGCTAGCAGTAACGTGCTTTCGTCATCATGCGTAACCTTAACTTGTGCAGCGATTGGTCGGAACAAACATACCGCTAATAAGAAGAAATATGAAGTCAGGACTAGTCTGTATGGGCTGAATAAAGCAAACCAGTATCTTAACCAGTGAAGTTTTGATGGATGACGATTGTAATGGAGGTAAAGATGATTACAGTCAGTGACATACATGAATCGTAACTTACATTATCAGATGCGCGAGTCCGTTATTATTATTGTGCAAATAAACAAACCGTGTATGTGCGCTCTCTGATAGCTTTATGAGCACATTTCAGTATGATCGCATGTCTGGCAAGTGTTTTATAATGGACACTCGCTGAAGAAGCGTGTTTTTATAGGAGTTTGCTATGTACAGTGGTGTATTGGCATCAACATTCACTCTGACACAGGAACTGTTCACTGGTCAGTCATGTTGAGCTGCCTTCAGATCAACACACTCAACTAATTCATAATGTTATTTACTTTTTTAATTTGTGTTTTGCTCTGTTTAATAATTCTGAATACAGATCCGTGTATATTTATATAACTTTAAGGCGACTGGGATAGTGGTCTGTTGGCGTTTCCGTGTGGTCCTGCTTGGTACTGCAGCTTGACTTGTAGCTCTTTATATATGTTTAGAAAATGGTCTAAACAAATGTAACATTTATTTATTTTTCTCACAGGTTTTGCTGTTGCACTGTATACATCAATTTTGAATTATTATTAAAATTAAAAATAAAATGTTTTAATTTTTCTTGTTTTAATGTTTTAAAACAAGAAAAGCTTGCAGAAAATATAGTTTTGTGAGAATCATCCTCAATCTTGAATTTGGTAAAACAATTTTCTTTATTTAAAATGTTTCATGTCTTAATCCTTTTCTTTTTGTTATACTGGGATAAATCATATTGGGATGTATGTTATAATTTTTGGATGTGGCGCCCCACCTACAAAATTTCCCACTAGCCGCCACTAGATTCACTTACACTTTTATAGTGAAATATTAACTATACTGCAGTTAATTGTCATGTTTTCACATTATATTCTATTTTTATTAGTTGTATTTAGTGGAACTGGTTACTGGTTTAAATATAATTCATTGTTTTGCACCAGAATATAATTAATAAGTATGAATGTTACATTATATCATTGGAAGTTTATACATTTAAAAAGATAAGTAGGCTCAATGTAGTTATCTAATTTTTTTCTTGACAAGCTACAGTTTGAAAGTAGTTTTACCAACACTGTTCTGCATGCAGAAGTACAGAGTCGTGCAAAAGTATTCATACCCTTTCATATTCTTTTTCCACATTGTGTCAAGTTGTAACCTTATGCTAAAATGCTTCAACAATCAATACTCCATACTACGAAAGCCCGTTTCTGCCACTGAATGAAACAAGTAATTGCGACTTTTTATCTCACAATTCTGACTTTTTTCTCACAATTGCAAGTTTACATCTCACAATTCCGACTTTTTTATTAGAATTCTGAAATATAAACTGACAATTCTGACTTTTTTCTCAGAATTTCATGATATAAACTCACAATTTCCAGAAAAAAAACCCCTCAGAATCGCAAGAAAAAAAAAAAAAAAAAAAAAAACTGAATTGCGAGAATTACACTCACAATTATGAGGAAAAAAATCAGAATTGCAAGTTTATATGATATAAACTTGAAATTCTGAGAAATAAAGTCAGAATTGAGAGATACAAGCTCGCAATTCTGACTTTTTCTCAGAATTGCAAGTTTATATGTCACAATCTGACTTTATAACATGCAATTGTGAGTTAAGTCAGAATTATGAGACATAAACTCCCAATTCTGAGAAAATAGTTTTTGCCCCTCAGAATCTGACTTTATAACTTGCAATTGCAAGTTTATATCTCACAATTCTGAGAAAAAAAGTCAGAATTGGGAGATGTAAACTCGCAATTGCGAGAAAAAAAAGTCAGAATTGCAAGTTTATATCCCACTTATATTTTGATTATATCTCACAATTCAGACGTCATAACTTGCAATCGCGAGTTTATATCACGCAATTCTGAGAAAAAAGTCAGAATTGTAAGATAAAATGTAGCAATTAACTTTTTTTCATTTTTTATTCAGTGGCGGAAACTGGCTTCCATACCATACCTTATAATGACTAAGCAAAAAAGTAATTTAAAGCAGTTGCAAGCAACATGGCAAAATGTGGAAAAAATTAAGGTGCGTGAATACTGTCGCAAGCCACTGTATACAATGAACCTGGACAACCTGGCATCATCATCTCACAGTGGGTCACGGGCCTTCACAGACTGCTGGTAGGCACAATAAAACTATATTTTTGACCAGTGCTAAAGTACCAATCTGATTTAATCAAATGGTTTATTAATCAAGATCTATATTTTGCTTCTGACAATTGCTTTTGTCCTATTTAGAAACTTATTTGGCACCTTTCCGGATCAATTTCTGAGCAGCGAGAGATTCCTATTTCCCCGGCTGTTTTCCAGGCTCTGTCTTGCTTGCGCTGTCGAGCTCATTCTGTCTCCCAGACCCAGCCATTTCTAACAACATAAACTGCCAGCTGATCTATTTTTGATCAGCTGCACCTGTGCCCAATTATCCCTGTGAAATGGTTTATGCCAGCGAGACGGTATTCCTTGTTGTTTATCCTCTTATCTAGGCATTGACGGGGAGCACAGGGGCTGTTTTTCCCATTTGAATAAGGCATGGACACCCAAAGCTAGGTGTGTGCCGATACTCTATTATTAATTTCATACTGAGACTGTGACACACACACACTATCTTATGGGTTTGAACAGTAGGAAAAAAGGAGAAAAACAACATCACGTAAGGACGAGCAATGATATAATGTTTTTGTACATCCAACTAATTGCAGATTTACTAGCTGCAGGTGCTTCTTACTATTTATTCAAGGTCCCTGGTTTTGGACTTTATCTCCTGCTGTGCAGACTGCAAACAATCTATAGGAGTGTGTATAAATAACGTTTCAGATCCATGTATAAAATCAGTCGATACAGTACGTGCGGTTTGTGCGTACTGTGTTAATGACGAAATATACTCATTCCCTAGCGTACATGTAACAATTAAAGTATACTTTAGCATATACTGAGAGCGGAATGAGACACAGTGCTAGTTTCTGACACTTACGCCTCTAAAGTTGCTCATGGCCTGGAAGTAGATAAGGTAGTTCTTCCTGGGGTCCAGAGGGCTGTTCCAGTAGCCGTTGTAGGTGTGGTTGTCCCCCACAGTAAAGGGTGTAGCCTCGGGCAGGCTGCTCGGGGGAAGCTCGGCTGTATAGTAGTGTGGAGCTCCACGGGCCTGAGCCTCACCGTGAGATGTGGGAATGGGGAAGCAGTCCTGGACACCCAGTTCTCTCTTCACCTTCCTACCAGCTTCCTCCTCCACGATCACTTGATATGTGCTGTGTATACATACAGACAGTAATGTATTTTATAGAAATATAACAGTAATAATAGTAATAACATATTGTTACAGGAATATTCCAGGTTCAAAACAAGTTAAGCTCAATCGACAACACTTGTTGGGAAAAAAAAAAAATCTGGGTTACGGTTTAGAATATATTAAAATATATTAAAGTACAACATACAAAACATTAAAATACAAGTGTTCTTTTATCATTGCGATACTATTTTAGCTAATATTTTGAATGAGTTTTTTTTTTTTTTATATATATTTTCTGTTTTCATTTTAATTTTAAAGTTTTATTAGCTTTGTTGACATTTTTTTTAAAAATATGTCTATTCAGCTTTTATTAATTTTAATTTCAGATTTACTATTAGTTAAACTAAATGAGAAATGTTTTTATATATTTTTATATATTAATTTATTTCAGTTAAAGATTATTTTATTTCAAGTAACAATTTTGTTTTTTTAATGGGTTAAATTTACAATTTTAGTTAACTATAATAACCTGGCTAAATACGTAATAGTACAGCCACAGGACATAAGTAATTTATGTTAACATGTTTAAAGTTTGGGAAAAAACATTGTGCTGGGCAACGATTAATCACATGCAAAATAAAAGTTTTTGTGTATGTGTGTGTACTGTGTATATTTATTATGTATATTTAAATACACATGCATATATATATTTAATAAAAATATGTTATGTTTATATATTAAATATATTTATATATACATATAAATTATATGAATATAAATATATACTCATGTAAATACACGTAAATATTTTCAAAATATATACTGTATGTGAGTGTCACAGTACACACACATTTTATATAAACAAAAACTTTTATTTTGGATGAGATTAATCGCGATTAATCGTTGCCCAGATCTTAAAAAACACCCTGTTTTCATTCTATCTTTTTTAAGAAAATGAAGTATGAATAGAAATCATTTTTAGTGGTCACTTTTATTGAACCAGAAAATACTGGCACTCTCACCTGACCGGAGCTCCTCGGCCTTGTGCTGGACGCAGCAGTACTGTGATGGTGCTTTCTGTCTCGCTCAGAGGGGATGGCATGTCTCCATAGTCGAATGTAGGTGCTTCAAAGAGAGACAGAAAACGAGAGAAAGAGTGATATGAAAATATCTTTTTAAACCCACTCACTATCAAAAGTAAACTTCTCTAAAACACTCAGTCAGAGTGATGGGCAGAAAAAAAAAAAAAAAACCGAACGAGAGCTCAGCAATTAAAAACAAACCATTTGGGATCCAAATCCACTGTGTACGTTAACTTTATGTCATTTCAAAGTGAGGGAAAGTGAAGTTTACGCTAATTATTAAAAGCCAATATAACCAGCTAAACACTTTAATTAGACAAACCTCACGAACAACGCCTACATTATTGTCTGAAATAAGACCGCCCTAATTCATGACAACAACCAACACTTCATACGAACTCTGCTTTCTTCTCCAAACTTGTCCCTGTGCGTGTCTTGAACTCAGGGTGTAATTAAAAGCTGTGCATGTGAGACAAACAGAGGGGAAACTCATTTAGAAGGATCTGAGTCTGGACTGCATCCTTCCCCTGAGATGGATTTGTTGAGCAATAACGCTTTCCTTAATATCAGCAGTCAATTAGAGCTGACGAGCAAAGGCAAATAATCTGCCAGAAATCAATGATTATGGTATTAAAAGCAGCTTTTGGCAAAACTACAGCTACTTGAGTGGACTTCAGTAAAAGGAAGTCCACTTGGATGGCTTTGAGCGCTTGAAGAGACAAAATAAAAACACAAACAAAATAGAATGCTGGTCTACATACATATGATGCAACTGAGAGATATGAGAGGGCCTGAGGGCATCATTCTTTACAGTATGCACAGACAAGCAAGTATACAACAGGTCATATATGTATCTATTCTAACTGCCTCTACTGGTATACTGTAACAACTCCAAAGCGTCTATGCTGCAACAACTTTCTCTGAGGTTCGGTGTACATATACTGCACAGAAATAAGGGTGTAATGCATCTCTCTGTCTCTGTGCCCAGTTCCTGTTTGACTTCTGTACTATTCTAAATAAAAATCCTTCATCCAGAAATATACTAATAATGTGAGGTATATTTCCATTACAAATTATATTTTCAGCATAACAATTTGAGTGAAAAAAAAAAAAACAATTGAAATACTGAAAGTATTTTCTCAAACTGCATGAACACCACAATTTGTGTAAAATCTGATCATATTTTCAGCTTAATATGCATATTAAATTTGATTTTGAATACTTAATTTTCAGTGATGTGAGAAATGTGGAAATTATCATAAACAGAAAGAAAGAAAGAAAGAAAGAAAAAAAGAAAGAAAAAGAAAGAAAGAAAGAAAAAGAAAGAAAGAAAAAGAAAGAAAGAAAGAAAGAAAGAAAGAAAGAAAGAAAAAGGACATTTCTGAAGAACAAATTTCTTTCAGCACACAAAAACTGCTGAAATAAATAAAAAAGAAAAGAAAGGAAAAGAAAACTTTAAAATTTCACTAAAACAACTAAAAACAAAACAGAAAATGTATCCACTTCTTTATCCATTAACAATGCTTTTGGTAGATTCTGAAACTGATACAAGGTGAAACAACCCCGACTGTTAATCAGCCAAGTAGACAGGGTTATCTGGCCAAAGCCAATAATCTCAAAACAACCAAATATTTGCAGATTAATGGGCCTTGTCTACAACCACACTAAATCCTCTTAGTGGATTTTGTGTTTCTGTCACATCGCTGCCATCAAAAAACAGAAGTTCTCCATCGTTACCATCGGAGAAAACGCTGGCTTTAACGCTCATCGCTTTGCATCAGTCCAGTGTTGAGGAATCCTGATTTAGCATCAGCTGCGTCTGGCTGACAGCAGCATATGGTGCTGTTTTGTAAGGCGGGCTGGTTTTCGAATGGTGAGGATGACAGTGATGTCAGTTCTCTTTGAGGCGAGGGGAAACGTGTAATGTTCTTGAAGGGCCTGTTGGGTTCTGAGCATCTGCTGCGATTCAGTTTCACTATCACTTCCTCAGATCCACTCGGGAATACATAATGGCTCTTAAGCGGCGATATGGGCTTACTTACACACATGCTTCAGAGATCAATAGCGCACCTGAAGCACAGGATGATGAACCAGAAACTCTGGAGTTTCGCATTTTTCCTTTTCTGTGAAATCAGTTTTTTTGTTTCACTTTGTTCCAGACTATTGAACCTCCAACGTGCATTTCTGTACCTCAGACATCTCCCAAATGATCTGAGGCATTTCAATCAACAGTTTATAGATCTCGCCTGGTACATCTGAAGGTGCATGGAAACACTGACGCACATGCACGTACGTTTCACATCATTGCAGAAGTATGTGTTCTATTCCCATAATGCAAAACAAAAGCAACTTCTGCGTTTTCACAGTTTTTCTTATAAAAACTCCTTACATGACATTACAGCACCTACTCTGAGTCTGAAGTTATTTATTGCTTGTTCACAGCAGATGAACAGATGTAAAGGTCAGTGTCAGCCCATCAGAAAAGGAGAGGAGAACATAAGTGATAAAATTAAGTAGTTTTTATTCATTTTGTACTAATATGCATACCTGTGATGGATATACAGTATGCACATATAAAGCTTTTTCTTTCATGAACCATAGCCTAGGCGAGTAAAATCACTTCACAAATGCCAACTAAAATCACTTAACTGACGTTAACATGTAGCACTTGCAGAGATGGAATTCAGGCCAGCATTTACTGTGACCCAAGCCACTCCGAAACATTGAAAACACTGGTAACATGAGTGGCTCATGTGAAAAGATTACATCGCAGTGCATCAGATTGCATATTTATATAATTACAACACAGTCTTTGCTATTCGATTATAGTACTAAACCGGGTCCCACTTTATATTAAGTGGCCTTAACTACTATGTACTTACATCAAAAAATAAATACAATTGTGTTCATATTGTATTGCAAAACACTTTTGCTACTACTGAGGTGAAATACGGGTAAGTTTAGGGACAGGATTGGTGGTATGGGTAGGTTTAAGGGTGGGTTAAGGTGCAAGGGATGGGTCAACAGTGTAACTATAAATGTAATTATAGAAATTAATTACAGATGTAATTACATGCACGTATTTATTAAAATATAATTACAATGTAAAAAACATGTATGTACACAATAAGCGCATTGTATCAAATGATTCATTTAAATATAAGTACATAGTTAAGGCCACTTAATAAAGTGGAACCCTAAACCATTATTGCATTCTCAACTGGCAAGTAACAATGTTTTATATACTCGCCAACAGTGTTGGGGAGTAACTAGTTACATGTAATGGGATTATGTAATTTAATTGCAATATAAATGTAACTGTAATCTATTACAATTACTGAGAAAAAAAATGTGTAATTAAATTAAAGTTACTTATGAAAATGTTAATGATTACAAAGGGGGGTTGCATGTGAATATTTTCTGTAAAAAGCTAGGATATGTCGAATAATATTAATTTGTTGCTTTGACTGTTTTTGATGTGCACGATGCCTCCTGCAATTTAAAGGCCATTTAGGAAAGTGACAGTATTCTGATGCTTTTGATTGGTTGTCGTTTGAATTTGCAGCCCACCACGTCTGCCAATTACATCAATCCACATTGCAACTGAAAGCTTTAGGTTACAAACAATCTAAGAGTTGCCACCATGGTAAATAAGGTAACTTGTAATCTGTAACCTATTAAATTAACCTTCCCAACACTGCTCACTAACGATGATTGATTTTTACTTGCATTTGGCGCTTGGTGAGTGTTAACTTTAGGCCCGGCTCTCCAGCCATAAATTTTGCGTCTGAAAAGGAAATTCCTACAAATAAATTCCTCATAGCATATTTTTCACGGCATGTCTTTAATAAATCCTGTAAGTAGATTTTTAATGTCAAAAGAGGGGTTGCCCTGGTGCAAGCTGTTTTTTTTTTTTTTTACATTAAAATAGATATATTCATCATTTGCATAAATACAGTACATTTAATTGGATAAGATTCAATCAACATTTAAACACACTCACTCCATTCAGACAGGACGGATTTGTAGTGGAAGTGATCTGTTTTACACACTCACAACTACTAGCACCCTAAAACAACCTTACACACTCCTCACCAGAAATGTTGGTGGTGATCTCAGTGAGAGCTGTTTGGCCGAAGCCTTTGGCGGTGCGCGCCCGAACAGAGATCAGGTAGGTGGTGCCAGGATGCAGGTTGGAGAACATATGGTACGTCTCGTTCCTCAGTTTGGATACGGTGCGCCTCGGGCCTGGAACATTGATCCCGGGGTCTGATGATTCAATGCTTTGGTAGCTGATCTGTAATTGCACATATTAAAACCATTTAAATGAATCATATTTTCATTAAATCACTGTTGTTTTGGAAGCAAACATGCAATGACTCAGTGTGTGGTAGCTTAGATCAAACAATGCTTTACAAAAGTTTACTAACCCTTATTCAGAGTGGGTTGAAATGATTCATATATGAAATCAAACATTTATTTTATAAACAATACGTTGTAGCCTACTCACAAACACCAGCGGGAAGCTAGTGGGCATGTTAGACTATCATCTTTACAGCAAAGAATACCGTGATGGTATCATATGACAGCACTCACAATCTCTGCTCCTGTCCATGTTGCCTGCCATCACACAAACCTTGGAGCCCTGACTTCTCTTGAAACTATTTTCATTGGAAACTTAAGCTACCCAACATCATCTTGTTTACAGAATATTTGTATGATGTATAAATCAATTTTAAGAGTAATGTAAAATCCACACACCAAGTGCACATTCAAAGTCAAAGATCTAAGATCTATTATCAGATAGATTTTCCTGAATTACATGATGACATAAGGCATAAAGTCTAAAAGGTACACAACAAAAACTTCAAAAATGTCCACAAAAAAAAAGGAGAAATGTTTCAGTGCTTTCAGTGCACAGAAGATTCTTGGTCACCATTTACTCTTGATTCATTACTTTAGTAAAATGATTCTGGGAACTTTTCTTAGACTTTTGGCCTCATGTAACATTAAGCAACATATGATCTGATTTGCTTTAGTTTTGAATCAATATCAACCCAATAATTGTTAACAAAATATAATTTGAAACATTTGCAAAGTTTGAATTGAATGAGGTAGCAAACTGGGTGCATGGTTACAATTTGAATTTAAGGAATTGTAACTCAAAGAAATTAATTTTTACATAGAAAAATACTTTTAAAGCCTTTAGGTTTGAATGTTTGGCAGATAGATAAAAAGAATGATACAACAATAGATAGAATAACAGAACGATAGACAGACAGACAGACAGACAGATACATAGATAGAACGATAGAATGATAAAACGACAGACAGACAGACAGACAGACAGACAGATAGATAGATAGATAGATAGATAGATAGATAGATAGATAGATAGATAGATAGATAGATAGATAGATAAATAGATAGAAATTTTAATTATTAAAATACTTAAAAATCAATGACAAAAAGTTTCACAAATTTTATTGGTAAGAACTGAAAAGAACATTTGCGCCGCACTATAATCAGTACTCTATTCGCTATGGAGTGCAAGAGCCTGACAAACTTTCGGATCACAAACGTGAAGAGCATTAGAACAATGGTGGCCTAGCATTAGCAGAGTGTTCAGTGCAGTGTGCTTCTGGGACTTAGAAGATATTTGCTGCACCTGTACCCGACCTCTTTTAAGATATGAGGCATGGATGATACTGGTGGGGGAAGGTTTGAGGGGGAACGCAGTGCCCTGTGAGTCTTTTGTCGGCGGTGCTCAGTGGAAAGTGGACAATGTGCTAATCTGAGAGAAACGAGAGCGAATTCTCCAGGCTCTGCCTCTCTCTTATTCTTTCTCTCTTCATCTCTCTGTATGTCTGAGAAGATCAGGCTGCTTGAGCCTGAAAATCTGTCCTTGCTTCCACTTTATAGGTCAAGCCTTTAAATCCCCTTTAGAAAACATCCTTGAGGCGACTTTGGTAGCTATGGCCCGGGGAGAAAAAGAAATCTGTGTTATCAAGGAGAGATAGCTCAGTAGGCGCAAATGGTAATGGAGAAGGTGCCTGATGGACAGAGGTGGCATTCATAAAATACGTCGATCTCGTTTCGGGCCATAGCTGAGCCGAATGACGGATCCACAAACAAAAGCGCCTTTTCCTCTTGAGGTGAGATGGGTGTTTTGGAGCGTGACAGAAGCACCGTTCTCACAACTTTTTAGTGACTGACTGAGAGCCTGAATCATGGGCGAGGAGAAAGGTGACACTGAGGCAGGCAGTGTGACCAGAGAGAGAAAGGGTGTGAGAATGTTCTGGAACAGAGAGACAGATGCTGGCTGTGGGAGGCCCACCAACTTTCCTTTGAGCAGCCCGAATCTGTGTGCACTGAACGGAAGAATGAAGAAACAGTTTAAAGGCTGTTATTAGACTGTTAGCTATCCTTCTTTTTGGGACAAAGGCATAAGCTTTCAATTTACTGCAGTTCTGATCTACTCATCTCAAGAGTACAATTATACAATGATATAGATGTTTTTGGTACACAAACCACACTGTAAAAATGATTCTTTGATCCCAGAAGTAAATAATAAAAATAATCAAATATTCTATTTTTTTTGTTTGTCTTTATTAAGTAGTGCAACAGAACAATTTGTAAACTAAATAAATAAAAATTAATAATAAATTGGAAAACTCAAAAAGTCATGCACACTGTGATAGACAGACAGAATGATGAGAATGACAGAGCATGAGAACGATAGAACCAGAGATCAATAACTAGGTAGAACGACAGGCAGACAGGCATATTGACAATGATACATAAACAGAACGATAGATAGAATGATAGATAGATAGATAGATAGATAGATAGATAGATAGATAGATAGATAGATAGATAGAATGATCAACAGAACGATAGATAGATAGATAGATAGATAGATAGATAGATAGATAGATAGATAGATAGAATGACAGAACGATCGATAGAACGATAGATAGATAGATAGATAGATAGATGGATGGATGGATGGATGGATGGATGGATGGATGGATAGATAGATGGATGGATGGACAGGTAGATGGACAGAATGACAGAATAAACAGATAGATAGATAGATAGATAGATAGATAGATAGATAGATAGATAGATAGATAGATAGATAGATAGATAGATGGATGGATGGATGGATGGATGGATGGATGGACGGGTAGATGGACAGAATGACAGAATATAGATAGATAGATAGATAGATAGATAGATAGATAGATAGATAGATAGATAGATAGAATGACAGAACGATAGAACGATAGATAGAACGATAGATAGATAGATAGATAGATAGATAGATAGATAGATAGATAGAATGACAGAACGATAGAACGATAGATAGAACGACAGATAGATAGATAGATAGATAGATAGATAGATAGATAGAATGACAGAACGATAGATAGAACGATAGATAGATAGATAGATAGATAGATAGATAGATAGACAGAACGATAGAACGATAGATAGAACGATAGATAGATAGATAGATAGATAGATAGATAGATAGATAGATAGATAGATAGATAGATAGAATGACAGACCGATAGATAGATAGATAGATAGATAGATAGATAGATAGATAGATAGATAGATAGATAGATAGATAGATAGATAGATAGATAGATGGATGGATGGATGGACGGGCGACAGACAGGTAGACAGACAGAATGACAGAATGATAGATAAATAAATAAATTATTCCTTGTATGTGACACTACCTCAGTAATGACTTCTTGACATCATCTCAAAACTGTTCCAGAAGCTTCTACAGCAGCCACATTCATAAAATATTGTGGTGTATTGGTTAAGGCTGGACGGTTGCTGATTCAGTCCCTTCGAGAACTGAGCCATGAGCAATTATCATTGTGTTCTTCAGCAAAGCAATTAATCCAGGTAGCTCTAGGACAATCGTCCTGGCTCATGAATATGGCTGTTCTATGATGACATCATGGCAACTATTCAAATAAAATGGCAAAAAGTGTAGGAGACAGCATATAGAACTTAGATAGAGACATCTTTCTGTCATTTACTAACAGATGGTTGGTGCAGTAGGGACCAATTAGAGGGAAGGCTGGCCTTGGTGGCTCTTGTGTCTCTAGCAGCATGCAGAGTTCCAGGTCCAAATCATGACTTCATACATACTTTCTGCCTGTCACTGACTTGAGTTGAGAAAGAACAACAAAAACAACTCAGAACTTCCAGCCCACTAGACTGAAACTCCGAATTATACAGGGGTGGAAAACACTCGCATTCTAAGGTCTTCCTAATACAGCACACTGTCAGTCATGTCTGTGTGCACACGCGTGCGGGGGATCATATGTTAGCGGCACGTTCATAAATAATTTAAACTGGCAGTCCAATTTTAACACACAGTGGGAAGTTTTGTCTTTCAGGGATTGTGGATCATCGATATTTCACCTGGTAAAAATGCTGACTCGTCAGAGCCAATCTCTGCGGATTCAGACAGCACGAGAGAAATGGATATGAGAGCGGTAAAGAGCAGGAAAGCACATACCTCATACTGCGTGATGAGGCCGTTGGGTTCCACCGGCTCCTCCCACTTCAGGAAGATCATATCCTCCAGCGGCGTGAAGGTAAGAGACTCGGGAGCAATGCCTCCGGGAACTGTGGGAAACCGAAGAAGCCACTGGTTATGAATGAAGAAACGGAGAGATCCTACAGTGTCAGACTGGTAATTTCACTAGCATTTACTCAAAGTGAGAGGGTTAATCGCTTAAAGTCCCCCAAAGGTCAACTCTAAAATCCTCATTACAGCCGTTGTCATTATGAAAGTCTTAAGCAGGGCTTTTATGTTATGAACAGAGACTCATCCATTATAACTAATATAAGTGATTCAGTACTGTTGTCAGGTCACTTGAATATGTGATATGGAATCAGAGAGCTGAAGAGCTGGGAATGTGCTCTCCAGATTTGATGGAATGTGGCTGTCTGGGAATCCCGCTAAAAATAATAGTGTATGATGTGTTTTGAATGTTGGTTTCTTTGTGGCCCCATTATGATTCTTAAAGGAACAGTTTACTCAGTTTACATTTTTGATGTTTTTCAAACAATGGTGTCAGTTTTAACTGAAATAAAATAAAATAAAATAAAAAAAAGCATTTAAAATTAGAAATGTTGCTTTAGTTGAGGTACGTTGAGGTACTAAAACTAAAAGTGAAATAAAATAAAGCTAAATATAAAAAAACAAAAAACTAATAAAAAGAAAAAAGAAAAATTACTAAAATTACTAAAATTAAAATGAATCTGAAAATATAAAAGCAAATAAAAATATTAATCAATACTATAACTGCATGTAAATAACAAAAATAATCAAGAGGGAAAAAAATATGCAAAAATGCACCAAAATAATATCATAAAAATGGTAATGTCTCATGACTCATTCCCTGTCAGCTTTGTGTTATTTCAGTCTTTATTCACAGAAACCTTTGCCCTTTACTGTAGCTCTGAAATATAATTAGCTCTTCTGCATATTCAAATTTTGCTGTATTGCGATAGGTTACAAGACAATTGAGAATCAATGACCTTTGACCTCCTCATACAGCATACTTGAAATTTTAAAGATACTGTACAGATTTTCAGTGCATATAAATATAAAATTCATGTCTTTTCATCACTATCAGAATAATCAGAATAAAACTATCAGAATAATTGGAAAACTTCAGAATAATTGGAAGAATAATTGTACATGAGTCATATCAATCACTTTTGAGTTTTGTCCTTTTGGAGCTTGACAGCCCTACATGCTTTCAATTGCATAGCAGAAAGAAGAATTAATATTCTTAAAAACTTTTTTATTTAACTTAACCGAATTCACCAGAAAGGCCATGTTGCTTAATTAGCTTCATCAGTTAGGTTTACAAATGAACAGCAGAGTTACACTGATCAATCAACAAACCAGCTTTAACCAGCCTGGAGCAGCATGGAAATTCATGCTGGTCAAAGCTGGTCTTCTCAGCAGGAAATACAAAGCCTGTGCGACAGAAAGAAAGGGCAACACTTGCAGCTGATGACACGGCTTTTTTGGCTGATTAATATTAACACGGGTTCATTAACAGACATAAACGCTGGCAGAAAGAATGAGGAGGAAGTGGAAATGGTGCTAGAGAGACAGATGATGCTCTGAGCTCTCACACACTGCAGCAGTAACACATCAGCAGATGTTTTTACAGCCATTTGTGCTCTGTCACTGAGCCATCCTCGTTAGCCCTTGGGTATATGCACTGTGTGTGCGCGGGGTGATAGTTGGTGAGGCAGAGATAGCCAGTGGCAAAAATAACACGCTCACTCAGATTGAGTCAGAATCGCTGACTCCATCACTTTTTCTTGTGACAGGCCATGAAAGAAAAGAATTGCTGATTGAAGCTTCAGAGGAGTGTTGATAATTGAGCACTCCCTTTCTTTTTCTCTCTCATTTCATCATACTTCCTGTCTGGGTGAAACGCTAGTGTTTCAAATTTTTCCCAGAAAATTATTTTGTCCTTTAGCCAGAATTTTTACAGCCCGCACCGGCTGGACTGAGCACAGAAACAAGCATAAAAATCTTCCCTGACCTGCTCATGCTCAGCTCCCTGGAGAGAATGATTAAAAATTAATTTCAAATCCATTTGGGAACGTCTGTCTTTATGATTGTGATGTTGAACAGATCTAAGAGAAACATTTTTAAGTAAATACTTCAGCCCTATAGGAACATTTTAGTTTAAAAAATAGTTGCAGACACCTAGTTTACATTAATTTGGAAAATGTTTGATTATTTATTGGAAAATAGGCTTTCAATCATTATCTTTGTCTTGTTTTGAAACCTCATTTCTCTAAATAATGAGTAGTCGAACTCTTAAATGGACGGGGAAATTTGGCCTGAACTTAGTCAATTATTTTACTTAGTAGTCTGTAGTAGTTTTATCACGTTGTTACACAATTTGTCATTCACAAGACATCTGCGCTTCCCCACTCTTGAAACCCAGGCACCACTGCAATAGAAATACAACAAAAGACATATTCAGATTAATATTCATTGAAAGCTCTGCTACTCACTGTCTTCCTCAGTCTGAAACACGACCTCCTTCCCTTCCTTCTTGCCCTCGGTGTTGGCGAGTGCCAGGCGTATTTGGATGGTGTGAAAAGGAGGCAGATCTCTGAGGGTGAAGCGTGAAGTGTTGTGCTCTACAGCCAGGCATTCTCTCACCGTGGTGTTGTGCCCACCGCCGCCCCCTGCAGTCGTGTAGCGGTAACACAAGGAGACTGAATACGTGTGGCAGCGGGTCAGGTTGAAGGCCGGTGTCTCCCACTGCAGGGTCAGCTGCCGGGACTGGATCTCCGAGGCTCTAAGACCACGCAGTGCCCGCATGGGCTCTATTGGAATAGAAATCGGTGAAACATTTTGTTAACATAAGCCAAAAATGCAGGGAATCTGCACGAGGACATCACCAGGTCACAAGACTTCTCACCTACCCCACCCACCACAGGTAGGAGGCACCACCACGGTCAAAAAGGTTGACGGACCACCTGCTAATGAGGACACAACTCATGCCAAATTACGTTAATTAATTCCACAGGCTGCAGGTTGTACTCTCTTTCCCGCCATTTGCCACCTCCGTGTCGCTAAGCAAATCGAGTGTCTGCCTGCACCTCGTCCAGGGGCCACGAGCCCCGTTCAAGGACACTCAGCTCTGCCAGTTACCGTTAGTGCAAGGTCGCTGCGTTAGGCCAACTATTTTTGGCATAACTCACATCTGTGTTCATACTTTCTTATTTACCGGGGGCAGAAAGATCAGTGACCACCTTTGGCGTATGTGATATAAAGAGACAGAGGAAGCTACTGTCTGTAGGGCACACAGCAACCTCAGTGTTTCACACAGAGAGAGAGGCTGAACCAAGGACATCCAGCCTCACTATCAATGAGCGCATTTGTCATGGTCCATTATTAAGACAATCAATGCATTTTGGTCAAATATATCTCCACATAATGTATTGTATTTCTTTGTTCTTTTAATGGGACCTGATGACTAATGGACCCAAGTGGGAGGGTACAACAAAGGGGATGTGAAGTGCGTGCTTCCTGTGAAAAGTATGAGGTCACGGCTCAAGGTCTTTATTGTTCTTTTCGAACCGATGCTCAGACGACATGCTCTTAAGAATTAGTATGACTACTAAAGGTAAGGTGAGGTAGCTAATGCACCAAGACCGTAAGGACAGCGAATTAGAGGAAATGTATTTCATCTCGAAGTCCTCTGAGGAGAACACGAATGGATCGCAGAATACTAATTCAGCACTTCTCCTGCAGAAATGCACTCGTAACATTAAGCTCCGTTAATCCTGAAATATCTCACACATCAGAGAGCTTTCGCCACATCTCTCTACACATTTCCTTAAGGTCTATATTTAGATTTACATTTCGTTTCATTTGTTGATTTACATTTAGATTAGCTTCCAGCACGATTGGATTTCTTATCAACAGAAGCACTTAGTGGACCTGAAAATGACACGAATGAACGATGTTCGTTTCCTAAAATACATGTTGAAAGTCAAAAGGCCCCATTTGCCTCCACAGGAAATATGACCAAAATAGAGTGATGATCGTCTTAATGGAACTATTGATTGTTAGTTAAAAGCGAACTAATGGGATGCTGTTGGCTTGTGTCATCTTTAAAACAATCCAAGAGTCTACACTGTGCTCTTTGAGGAGCTCAAAAGGGACTTTTGTGTCACCCTACTTCCCTTAACCTAGTTCGAAGGCTTTGTCTGGATGCCAAGAGCAGCGCTTCGAGCGCCCACTCCTTGGCTCTCGTCTGAGATGGGACCGAACCCAGAGAGAGCAGCCAGGGGCCTGGGGCAGCATGTCAATATCTCACGGGCAGCTGGAAGTCCAAACAAGACCAGTTTCTGTCCCATTACTCTAGATAATGTTGATACATGAGGTTCTCTCATGAGTCCTGAGAGAACTAAGGTTATACAGTGAACTAATGGGCGTGAAGTTCTGGTCGTTGGTTTGTAAAAGGAAAAGGGATGGGAATCATGATTCTGTGATATCTGGGGTAAAATAGTTTATATTGAGATGGATGGGAGTGGGTTTAATCAAATGTACATAAGAGCATTCGTATATGACTTTAAATTATGGGAATAAAAATCATGAAATAATAAGCTGCTGTATGTTACTCTCATTAAAGACATTTATTAAAGGGACAGTTCACCCAGAAATGATTAGCATCACTTGCGCAGTCGTACAATATTGTGAAATATTATAACAATTTAAAATAACTGTTGTATTTTAATATGTTTTGGAATGTAATTTATTCTTGGAATGGTAAATTGAAATTACAGCTTCAGGGTCCTTCAGAAAATCATTCTAATATGTTGATTTGGTGCTCAAGAAGCAATTCTAATTTCTAGCAATGTTGAGAACAATTGAGCTGCTTATTTTTGATAAAACTATGGCACTTTTTTTCAGGAATCTTTGATGAATAGAAAGTTAAAAAGAACAGCATTTATTTGAAATATTAATAAATTTTAACATTATAAATGTCTTTACTGTCATTTTTGATCAATTTAAAAATTTTCCCCAAACTTTTGAGATATATTGTATATCATGACCAATGGCTGTCAAGCTCCAGAAGGAACTATAAAGTAACAGAAAAATGTCATAAAAGGATTCCTGACTCATGACTCGTGCAGGATATTTAAGGTTTTCTGAAGTCATACAATATTTTTGTGTGAGACTGAAATTTAAATCATTATTTACTGAAAGTTTTACCCTTTTTTAACTTGTTGCTCTGTCTTTTAGTCTGTTCCTCACACAAAGCTCCATTCAGAAAACGTACAGAGCATAAAATGCTTTTATTGTGCTTTTGTCCCTTTTGCGACACTCATCACTATCAACTTCCATTGCATGGGAAAACAGCAGTACGTTGTTCAAAACATCACCTTATTTCATGCAAGAAAGAAAGTCAAACATGTTTGGAATGACACAAGGATGAATAAATGATGAGAAAATACAGCATGCATTTTTGGCTTTTTTCTGCAGAACACAAAAGAGGAGGTTTTGAAAAATGTTTTAACTCTTTTTGGCCATACAATAAAAGTCTCATTGACTTTATTGTATGAATCAATCAATCAGCCAATAAAATCAAATAGTCTTCTTTTCTGTTTGGCAGAAGAAAAAGTCATACAGGTTTTGGAATGACACAAGGGTGAGTAAAAGATAAAATTTGCATTTTGGGGTGCACTGTACCTTTAAGTCATTACAATCCAGAGTGTAGCTCACTCCAATGAACACCTAAAGAGACCCAGAAGCAGGTGGAGGTCCATCTGTGAACCAGTCTGTGGCAGAAGTGCAATGTTTGTCCCAAACACTCGAAAAACACTTCCATCTTTTTCCCCTTTCTAATCTCCCTCTCCTCTGAGAAACATTCCTTCACATCAAGTTCTGCTCCTAATCACAACAACGGCTCATCAAGCACACCTGGCCGTGTTCGGCGAAATGTCCACCGGTTCCCTGACTGTGCCCACAGGACTGTGCCTGCTTTCATCATTTTTATGTAGGTCACTACCTAGAGCTGCGCACCAGGATGCAATCTTCAGCTACAGCCAGAAACAACCTAGTCATCTCATCATTCATTTCACTTTCTTCCAGTTTTTTGGCGGATAAGTCACCCAAGGTCCTGGAAGTATCTAACGTTCTTGCAGTGAAACACAAAATAAAAATAAGCTGCTAGGAGAGAGAAACCATACAAGGAGAACCTAACTACACAAACAAATAAACTAATAATAAGATCTTGTTGGATGCCAGAAAGGGATATATCAACAGGGAAGATTTTCAGCATCGGGTCTGTGTACAGGAGGTAATGGCAACCCCGGATGGAGGCTATTTCGAGTGGCTCATATGGAGCCAGAGAAGATGATTACAGTCACCTTTGTAATGGAGGAGGTGGATTCACCTGCTGGAGGAAGACAGATGAGCTGACACTTCTCTCTATCCAAAAAGAAAAAAAAAAATGAATGAGGGAGAAAATGCGACCAGTGGGAGTTTGTGATGTTTTGGGGTGCTGTATAATACCCAAGTAACCAATGCTTTCATTGCTTGAAAAATAAATAAATAAATAAATATCTTCTTTTCTGTTCCACAGAAGAAAAAAATAAGTAATTCAGGCATGGAATGACATGAGGGTGAGTAAATGATGACAGAACGTCCATTTATGGATGAACTATCCCTTTAAGTGAAACAAACTTGAAAGCTCCATTAAGTCTCTTGACCAGACCTCCTTTGATAGCTGAAGCTAATGCATTTAGTAAAGAACCATAAATCCATCAAATTCAGTTAAAGATTACATTCTGAATAAAAACTATTGAAGACGATGTTCCAAAACAAACATCTTGTCCTAAGCCTAATATTTTTTTGTGACAGAGCTCTCTGGAGGCTAATCTGAATATCGAGTCACATGACTGTAAACGCTAACCCCCTTTCAACCGTGATTAATAAGTCATCACAGCGAACGTACCAGCGTATGCGTGTGAGCAAGCGCTGTCAAACAAATCAAAACTTCATAGCCTCTGACACAACATGGCGTTCCCACTAGCACACTTCTCCAAGCACTCAATTATATCTTCGACTTCTATTCAGTTGACGGCAGAATACACAGGAGATTTGAGCACGAGTGGAGTATGGAAAACCTCATTTTACTTCCAATCCCACTGATGTGCTTCTATTGAGTCAAAATTACATCTTCAACAGTTCAGCAAATATGACAGCAGCTTAAACAGCCCCAATATTCATGTGCAGCGAGGCACCACTGGGAATATGATGCAAATACTCCATTTAAAGAAGAATTTCAATCTAGACTTAATGTGGAAGTGGAAATGGAAACAGTGGGAAATATTAAGCATGAACGTCTGCTCTTCATTTTCTCCGCCTTTCTTTTAGAGACAAAAGCTGTTTAAGACAAAACCGTGTCTGGAAGTGACTCACAGACGAATCTTTCTCGCTCCGACTCTCTCATCTTATCTGCTGATGTCTTTTTCTCCCTGCTATGTCATTCTAAAGCCTCCTGTGTTGTCATGCTCTTCCGCACTCCCTTTTTCACCTGGCTGCCTCTTTTCGTCTTGCTTGCTGATGAATGGTAGGTGTCTGGTCTCAGGAACAAGCTGGGAATGATTGTGATGTGTCATTTAAAAAGGCAAGCAGTGATTTGTGTGATAGCTGGTGTGTTTGGAAGAGGACGTGATGTAAAGTGGTGACCATTACTATGTTGACCAGGTCTAGGCCCAATCCTCAACCTGCATTTTTACTCTTGTTTTCTCTCAGATAAAAACAGGATCAATCTTCCTAATCACACCCTTTCCAGTTCTGAAACAGCTGGACATGGTGGAGACTCTCATTTGCAGGTAGAAACCATGCATTACCAACCCCACGCTGTTTGTTTTGACAGGCACAAGAAGGCGCCACAGGAGAGATGCCCGCAGTTTCGGTTCAGAAAATTTAAGTTCTAATTAATCATCCACTTTTTCAAAATTGAGTCCAAATTCACACGCTGTTCATTAATGCTGGGTATTTTAATGGCTGATGTCACACATTTTTCTAGTCTTGGTCTAGAATATGACAAGAAATGTTTAAGGTTTATGGTATAGGGTATGTATAGAGTTGTTCTGATTAAATTTTGTGTAAAATATGTATTCATTTACATTCTAAAAATGTACAGTCAAACCAAAAATTATTCAGACACCAGCTGTAATGTTTGATATATTTTTTTTTACTAGTGGGTGCAGGACACTATAGTTCATTTATGTAAATGAGGATAGCAAAGTAAACTGACATATTATACCCAAAATTATTCATACAGTGGACTACCAATAAAATTAATAAACAAATCCGGACCAAAATTTGATTTGACACTTTGACCTGACCATGTTTTGTTACATACCTCTCTATCAAAGTTATCTGACATTATCAAGATAAATTTGTTCTGACACAGTTTAACTCTTGAGTTCTTGTCATATTTTATTACCATTTTCTAAACTATAGCGAATAAATTGGGATAATGTGAGAAATGTTGAAGGTGTCTTTTGGTTTGACTGTATGTGTCTGTGTATATACATATTATTGATTCTTGCTTTACAACAAGATCAAATGGAGAGTAACTAAAAACTTTTTTTAAAACTCAAAAAAAAATTCTCATCCAACATCAAATTATGACAGGAATTTTCAATGGACTTCATAAAGCATGTGACATTCTCTGGTCACTCACCTGCACATTTGGTTCTGCTGATGAGGGGTGGTCCAGGTGGCCCAGTCCCTCCCTCGCCCGGCCGGGTGAGAAGCACACTGATATGGTACTCTGTATCTGGATCCAAGTGCCAGAGCTTATAGGTAACCATGTTAACTCCAAGGATCTCTGACCAAGGTGCCTGGCTGGCCCGATATTCGATTTCCCGACGGATGATGGGGCCATCACCCAGAATGGAGTTCGTGTTTAGTTGAATGATCAAATACGTGGAGCCCGCTCTCAACAATTGGGGTGGAGCAATGGGAGATGGGGGAACTGTGACAGAGACAGAAAGGAGATGATGGTAAAAATCTATTCAGGGAATGAAGAAAACATGTTCATATTTTAGCACATTTCAAACAGCCCCCAGGAGAAATATATGAAAAACTTTCATATACTCTAACCTGAATCTGTCCAATCTCTTTTACCCAGTTTTTTAAGCTTATCTTGACCGTACATTGTTGACATGAGGTGAAAGAACATTTGCAGTTCAAACTGTACAACTTAAAAACACAAGGTTCAAGGGTTAAAATACCAATCTGGCCATGCACATTAAATCTCCAATAGCTGGTTCTTTCAAGTCCTCGAGGGAGAGCTATAAGTAAACCAACAGATGTACAAGCCTGTAGACTGTGGAAGAACCTCAGATACAAGGTCATGCTATTTAGCGTGAGCTTTTCATTTTTCATATCTGGCCCCCTGAGGAACTCGGCGGGCAGCTACACAGCAGCCACAATCTCACATTTGATTTGCAAGGTATAAAGTTTTTCAGATATATATTTAAACCTGACTAATGACTAGAACTTCAAAGGGTCTTGAGTTATCAAACAATTAGTGAAAGAAATCGATTTGGAAGGGTGGAAGCGAGGGGTCCAATGAATGAAAAGATATCAGCGCTGACTTTTCCCATGACTAATCTTCGGGTCTGCTGTGTCTGTAAGCTTTCTCTCTCAGGGCCAGCTGCAGATGGCAAATATCCAGCTAGGGACAGAGAAAGCCTCTCCTGGGAGGGATATGAGATGGCAGGGAATAATAAAGCTCATCTTGTCTGTCAGAGAAAGGCACAGATAATAATATAAATTCAACTTAGACTCTGCTTTCATATGCGAAGAGACATAAAAACGGGCCGTCTCTGCGATTCTCCCTCTATCCAGTGTTGGTTAGGGCAGATGATTAATTTCACCCTGAGAAAGCTTCTTTCGCCAGAGTAGAGTTCAGTGTTACTGCGAAAAACAGATCTGAATCTTACTGACTGACTGAGAACAATTCTCATTAGCCCTCTGGCTCTTCTGCATTAGCCCTGTTGCTGTGTAATCTATGGGCCCATTGAGGAACAGTGAGTTGTGAAATGAGTTGATCAAGCTAATTAAAGGACTGATTAGCCTCTCGTTAGTGGGGGCAAGCGTGGGAGGGCAGTTTGGAAAAGACAAGGAGAAGATCAGAGTGAAGGGAAGGGAAAACTAAGGTGAACGTAATGAGCTTGCGTCAACGCTGCCGTGCTAGTATGTGGGCCTATAGCTTTATGGACTCGTCTGGTGGGGCCAATCTGCCGTGCTTAACTGAGGTGCAGTAATGCATTTTAAATAGGACCTCCTGTCGAAGTAAAAGCCATCAGGAAGCAATGCCAATAACATGCTGCAGAGGGAATGCAGCTATAGTCTGACATAGCTTTAAAGCTCTCTAACATAGAGACACTGATGCAAGCAGGTCTCATTATGAGTTGTGCTTCATATTGCGATGTTCACAAGTGGATTATGCCTATGGCTTTGGTAAAAATATAATGATGAAGTTGTAATGAGTCAGTGTGACAAGTGCCACAAGAGCAAGTGCTTTGTATCAAGCACTTTCCTGAACATTTGATTAGTCAGTTCCCTAGAAACAGTGCATGTCAAATGAGTTTTGAATTTGATGACAAGATCTAGAGAACATTAATAATTTTACCCCAGAATATAGTTACATTTAAGGCATTTAACAGGCACTCTTATCCGATCGCTTTAGCAAGAAAACCATGCAAATTAGGAGGTTATCTGCTGGGAAAAGAAGTGCTACCTATACAACAAGAGCGTATTCTCTTAGGAGAGAAAAATTCAGATTGCAAAACAAAACAAAACAAAACAATGAAATAAAAATGAAACAAAACAAAAAAAAAAGTAAAGAAAATAACACAAAACAAAAGGGATAATGCCCATCTAACATGTTCACAACTGGTTCAAAAAAAACAAAGCAAACCCACTTTCGGGTCACGTCAGAATCAAGATGAACTTGAAAAGTAAACTCCACTATTTTATTCTGTGATTTGGGTGTGAAGAAAGCAAAGTGCTTAGCCTTGCTGTAGGGGCTTCAGGGTTAAATAATAAACAGTGTGAGGGAGTACAAATAACTGAATAGCTAGAAGTTTCTCTTTTAGGATCTCTGAGGGTATTACCTGTGATTTTTCATTTCTGGTTTGTTATGACTGCATTTAAAGAAAGCAGCCTGAAGGTTTATAATGCTGTGCTTATGGGTCACATTGTGGCATACAGTAAAGCCGTATTTCTAAACTCTCCGTAATCCGTGCTGCTACATCTATCAATAGGATTAGCATGGTGCTGTCTCATAACCTCTCTCAGTATGCCTTGAGGACGGATGTTGAATAACCCACGTGGCTCCATCCTTCCCTATCCTTATTCCACCCCTGACTTCTCCTTTTGCTTAGGGGATATCTATCTGACCCGAGTTTACAGGTGGAGACAGAAAGCTGCCACTGCAGGCTGATGGGCAGGTGTCAAGTTATATGCTTGATTCAGAATTTAAAGGGAAAGTTGAAATGAAAATGTAATCCTCACATTATTCCAAACCTGTATGCTGTTGTTTTTTTATTTAATGAAACACAAAACAATACATTTTTAAAGAATCTTTATACTGGACTTGTTTAGACAGGCTGTCAAGCTCAAAAAAGGACAAATTTTCATTTTTTTTTCTTTTTTCTGAACAAACAGAAATTAATTAAGGGTGGGTAAATAAAGTCAGAATTATCATTTTTGGGTGTTCTACCCCTTTAAGCTTTCCTAAATACCAACTACCAAAAAAAGTCTGCTACTACACATTCTATACATCCTTCAAAAGAGCATAAGATATTAGAATGCAAGGCTATAATGAAAAAAGAATACAATGACATGGATTTAACCAGAATCCCATTATGTTGTGATGTGCACATTATGGGCAGTAAAACGAATACTGAAAGGACAAAAGAAGGAAAGAAAACAAGCTCTTCACCTTTGACAATGAGTTCAGCAAAGTTGGAGACGCCGGAGCCTCTGGAGGACTGCGTGACGCAGCGGTAGAGGTCCTGCTCTGGCTTCTGGACGTCCTCCAGTTGAAAGGACAGGGAGAAGCGGTTGCGGCCCAAGTGCTTGACAGAACCACCTGAAGACACTTCACCATTGTGCCGCTAGAGAAAAAGAAAAAACATGAAAATGCTACAGCCTAGTCACCAAGCACATGCTGCCAAGTACTTACATAAACACTGAATGAGCAATGCACTTTTCTGGATGCTGTTCATAGCCAGGGATAGAGCCATTTGTCTTTAAGCTCAGGACACAAATACTCAGCCAAAACAACACTAAATTGCATTTGCCCAATTATATTACTTCTTGATGATGAAGTTATCAATTATGCACTTTATGTACACATATATATCATAGTGACAGGCTGTCAAGCTGCAAAAAGGACGAAAACACTATGAAACCATCATAGAAATAGTCCATATGACTGGTTATTATAATAATATTAAGTCTTATAGTTGCATGTGAGAAACAGACCTACATTTAAGTAGTTGCTCTCTGACAATATTCCATAACTGATAATAATGTGCAAAATATGCATAAGCATATATTTAAAATTACATGATTACAGAGAAGATACAGTATGGTGGCAAGAAACATTTTCAGGGAACAACTTCAATTTCACTCTGTTTTTTCCTACTTTTTTAAATCTAAGTTTTATGGATTATTATTTGTAGTTATTTATTTATTCATTTATTTATTTGTCTTTTTGTAGCTTGACGGCAGTGTTGTTATTGTTAAATAAAACTATTAAAAATAATTTTCATTAATTGAAAAGCTGAAATAAAATAAAATACAAATACATAAATTAGATAAAAAATGAAGTATCAAATAAAGTTATTTATTTGATAAAGCATCAAATAAAGTTTCAAGTTTTTTTATTTATATAGCACATTTAAAAACAGCAAGCACAGCTGACCAAAGTGCTGAACTAACAAAGACATAGAAAACAGGGCAAATCTCAGATGCATACCATAAAATTAATTAAAAGCCAAAGAAAAGAAATAGGTTTTAAGAGATGATTTGATATAGGCTGGAAGGCTGTTCCACAGCCTAGGGCCAGCAACCGCAAAGGCTCTATCCCCTCCGTGCTTTAACCGTGATCTGGGGACAGAGAGAAGTCTTTAATCACCAGACCTCAGATGTCTTGTAAGATTGTATGGATAAAGTTGATCAGATAAATAGCTCGGTGCCAGATTATTTATAGATTTAAAAACATAGAGAAGAATTTTGAACTCAATTCTAAGATGCACAGGTAACCAATGCAACGATTTCAAAATTGGAGTAACATGATCAAATTTACGTTGTCCTTTGAGGAATTTAGCAGCGGCGTTTTGTACTAATTGGAGACGAGCGATAGAAGATTTAGAAATGCCAAAATAAAGAGAGTTGCAGTAGTCCAAGCGAGATGTAATGAGCACATGGATAGCAATCTCTAAAGTTTTCACAGAGAGAAAATATTTAATTTTGGAGAGAAGGCGTAGCTGAAAAAAACAGGAACTAATAACCGCATTTATTTGTTTATCAGATTTAAGACTCTGATCCCAGAAAACACCTGGGTTCTTAATATAGGAAGAAGTAATAGGAGCAAGGTAGTCCAGATCGATACTTCTGCTCCCTGAATTTTCACTAGGGCCAAAGACTATAACCTTGGTTTTTGATTCATTCAGAAATAACAAAAATTCAGAGAACCACGTTTTCACTTCATCCAGGCAGCAAAAAGAGATTCCAGAGCAGCATGTTTATTTCGTTTCAGAGGTATATAAATTTGGGTATCATCTGCATAGCAGTGAAATGATACACCATGCTTTCTGAAAATAGAGCCCATAGGAAGTAAATACAAAGAAAAAGAACGGGTGCGAGAATAGAACCCTGCGGCACTTCACAGGAAAGTTTAGCAGGCAATGAAGAAAAATTACTCAATCTGACGGAGAAACTTCTATCTGGTAAATATGATTTGAACCAGCTAAGAACCTTGATGCCCACAGAATATTCTAGTCGAGATAAGAGAGTCTTGTGATCAACTGTATCAAAAGCCGAGGTTAAGTCTAACAGAATTTGGATAACAGAGTCACCAGAGTCAGTCGCCAACGAAGTATCATTAAGGACCTGTAATAAAGCAGACTCTGTGTTATGCAGAGGCTTAAAATCAGACTGGAAAGTTTCAAAAATATGATTTGCACTAAGGAAAGACTGAAGTTGAATAAACGCAGTTTTCTCCAGTGCTATAGTGATAAACAAGATTTGAGATGGGTCGAAAATTATTAAGATTACTAGCATCAAGAGAAGGTTTCTTAAGAAGAGGTGTCACAGAAGCTTCTTTGAGGCTATCAGGTATAGTCCCTGAAACTAAACATTTATTCAGAAAAGAAACCAAACAAGGTCCAACCGAGTCAAAAATTTGTTTTAAAATACGTGGAGGGAGAACATCATGAGAGGTTTCAAATGGTCGATAATTTATTTGAGAGACTGGAGAGAAACTGGATCAAAAGCACTCCATATGGCTGAAGAGCAGCAAAATTCAGGTGAAACATTAGCAAGTGGTTGCAACTGAGATCTCAGAGTATTATCTTATCACAGAAAAACCTTGAGAAGCCTTCACATAATGACACTGAGGGATTTGAAATCACATTTACAGGAGGATGTAAAAGAATTTATAACAGAAAATAAGGCTTTAGAACTATGATCATTCTTTGCAATTAAATTAGAAAAATACTTAGACTTCGCGTATTTCACTGCTCTCTGAAAAGTAGCAAAACAATCTTTAAGCATTTCATATGAAACTTGCAATTTATCCTTTTTCCATTTTCGTTCAGGTCTTCTACAAGCTTGCCTCATAGAGCAGATGTTACCATTGAGCCATAGTTCAGTTTTAGGTTTTGACTTATTAGGCTTAAGAGGAGCAATGGTATGCAAAACCTCTGAGCAGGCAGTATTAAACAGACTAAGATGCTGTTCAGCATCCAAGTCAGGTAAAGACGACTCCAAGGACAGCGACAAGCACACCTCGTTAAAGGTGTTTGTGAAATCATCACAAAAGTGGGAAGAAAAGGAATGAGTCAGCTGTACAGTAGGAGTAATGCTTGAACTTAGCTTAGAAAAAGGCAACATAAATAATACAGGCATATGATCTGAGAGCAAAGTATCAAAAACCTGAGCACCAGTAACAGAAAAACCATGAGAGAGAACCAAGTCCAATGTATGTCCGTGAGTATGTGTAGGATCTTTCTCCCACTGAACCATATTGAATGAATCAATGAGACTGAGAAACTCCATTTCCAGAGGTTTAGACTGACAGCACACATGTATATTAAAATCACCTAGCAGAAGAATATTGTTATACTTTGTTATACAATCACCCATAAAAGCAGTAAATTCATTTATGAAATCCTTAATAGGTGAGGGGGCCGATACACCAACGCTAACAAAACAGGATCATTCCATTCCAGTTGCAACAACTGTACTTCAAAGCTACTGTAAACAGCAGACGGAACAGGACGACAGTGGATACTAAAACTGTAGCGAGTAGCGAGAGATCGAAAGTGGAGAATCCGGGAGAATGGGTCGAAGCCAGCGAGCAGGATGATCCAGCAAGCGCCAGACAGCACAACGGACACCGCCTAAGTTCCGCGTCATACGGAAGAAGCTGGAAACGTGGCCCGCGCGCAACTCCACTTTCAGTTTGACAGCAACCCCTCCGCGCTTCCCGTGTCTCCTGCGACGCTTTCTTTGGGAAATATCAGGATCCCTTCTGAGCAGATAATCTGGAATATCCAAGATAGAGTTTGGAAAACACGATCACGATCTGGCCACAGAGCTTACTAACTCTGAGTTATAGGAGGTCGCAACAGAGTCTTTAATATCCAGAAGTAACTGGCGATCATAGACCGGAGGGGAGTAGCAGTTCGACACAGATAGAAAAACGGAGACAACACAAAGTAGCAGAGACGCAAGACGGCATGCCACGTACACCGGCGCCATCTTGGATCAATCTACATGAGAGCACGATTCAGTATGTGAATAGCCTAACAAGATGTAAATAAAAATCTCATATACTACTTCCAAGTGCAGCAATGACGCAATTTCATTCAGATAAATGGCAGTGAATAGCTTCAGTTTATTTTGAAAGATGAGCCATAAATGTTGGACACCAAAGTATGATTCATTTGAATAAGGACCAAAAATGAATAAGTCTTGCACGTCAGTGAGTATCAGGGATTGCTACGTGGAGCTTTGTGAGGAACCAGACACATCTCTCACACAAAACCACACTTGATAACAGCAAGCTTTCACTGCGGCTCAGGTAATTTAAGCGAGACAGTGGTGTGAATAGCACCCATCCAAGATGTCAACGCATTCCCTCTTTCCCCTCTCTGAATACCAAGGACACAAAATGAGTGCTGAGAGTGCACTCATACTAATGGAAAGCACTTCGAGAAGGAGGTCTGCGGCTGCTACACAACTATGTGTGTTTGTTTATTATGGGGCTGCTAAAGTGTTTAGGCTTTCAATGTGGTTCAAGACCACACAAACCAGATCTGAATGCAGGGGTAAATGTGTGGGCAATGGCTGCAAATTTGAGGTTTGCATAAAACAAAGCCAAATGTACAATCATATGGCTTTGAGAGCCACTCTGTCTTTATTCAACCTAGCAATCACATTCGGTGAACTGCCAGACAGGCAAACATGTAGGATAAACATAGGAGAGCTGTGGACAATCTGTTTCGGACTAAGCGTGCCACGCATTACTGATGCATTTGATCCATGCGTTTGTCTGGTATTAGCTGACACACTTGTTAAGAATGACAGCAATGTAATTAGGAAAAAAAGTAAAATGCACTAAAACATTTAATCAAGTTACCTTAATTTTTTTATTATTAATACTATTTTTATTAATAATATTAATATTTGGGATTTGTATGATTTATAAGTTTTAATGTTTTTAAAAAGGCGTCTCTAATGCTCACCAAGGCTGCATTAATTAAATTAAAAAAAAACATTATACTACAAGTTAACTATTCATTTCGAATATATTTTAAAATATAATTTTGCTGATTTTGTGTTTAAGAAATATTTCTTATCAATATTGAACACAGTTGTGCTGATTGTTATTAGTGGGGAAACTGTTTCCTTTTTCAGATTCTTTGATGAATTAGAACAGCATTTATTAGAAAAAGATTGATCAATTTAATGTATCAATGCTAAAAAAAAAAAATATAAATTTCTTTAATTTCTAAAAAAAAAAAAAAAGACAGACTTACCCCAAACCTTTGAATAGCTAACAAAACAAAATAATATTATATTAAAAATATTATATTTTATTATAAATAAAATAAAATAAAATAAAAGCAAACAATTATTTAAATTAAAAAAAAAAAAACGTATATATATATTCCTGTAAAAGTACACATGAAAACACATATAATGACAGTTATACACTGTAAAATATACAGTTCACCAAATGTCATCCTGTAATGGACCATGGATGCCAAAATAAATAATAAATAAATAGATTTTAGAGCATGATACCATGATTGAAACTAGGCTGCATCCAGTACTATACAATGACAGAAGTAGTAAGAAAAAGTCCATATAAAACGGAAGTGAATCTGTAGAGTCATATATCTCCTGCTGTGTTTAGGGGAGGAATGAGCACTTCAGAGGGTTTGAGGACATTGATTATTGCAGAATCTTGTGTTGCTGTGACAAGCTGCAACCACAGGCATCTGTCCTTGACCTTGATGTGACAATCACTCATTTGATTTAATTCCACCTTTGATATCAGAAACTTCAGCTCTTCGAAGGCAGTAGGAAATGTTCCTTCCAAACACAATGTTACAGCCTAAAAGTGCTCCCAGAACAATTCTATTCTGTAATGAACGGTGAAGTGGTTTAGCTCTATATGACTTTGCTTTGAAGGTTGACAGTTAACTCATTTTCCAAAAAGTTTTTGGTGAAACTTTGGATAAAAACAATGACAAAGAGAAGGAATTATAATTTCATAAACATGGCCTTTTTGAGTAGTTTTAAGACCAAATTAATTTGAACAAAATTGTTCCTAAAATGTACTTTTTAAACATTAACATTCAGGTGCTCTGAGCCAGTTTGGTGCTAATTTTGTTGACGAACAGCAAGTCACAAAAGACTTTACTATTGAATTTGACAAAACCTGATTATTCTCACTAAAAACCTCCATAACAATCAATCTACTGTATACTCACCTCCAACAGAAACTTCTCAGCTTCATTGGGACGTCCAGCTGCCACACACTGGAAAGTGGCGTTTTGTCCAGCGTTGACCTCCACATCCCCCAGACGAGAAAAATGAGGGGCTTTATCTGCACACAAAGACATAAGAGGTTAAGAATAATAGAAAATATTCAAAGAAGGGGAAGCAAAGAACCCTTTATTAGCATAAAATACCATTTAGACGTTTGGGATCAGAAAGATTTTTTTAAAGAAATGAATACTTTTATCCAGCAATTAATCAAAAGTGACAGTAAAGACATTTGTAATACCACAAACGAAAAAGAAAAATCACAGAAATATTAAGCAGCACAGCTGTTCAACATTGATAATAATAATAAATGTTTACTGTGCACCAAAACAGCATTAGAATGATTTCTGAAGGAACATGTGACTCTGAAGACTGGAGTAATGACTGCTGCTTTGCTATTATTAAAGTTTTTTGTAAAATATATTTGAAACAGTTATTTTAAATTGTAATATTTCATAATATTAATATAATAATATAATATAAAATAATATTTCATTTTTTTTTTCAAATAAATGCATCCTTGGTGCTAATAATATACTTCTACATTTTCAAAAAATAAAAAAAAATTTTTTGACAGATTTTCTGTTCACATACACATCGCCTACACATCAAATACTGAGCATAACAAAAATATCCACAACAAGAAACTCATAGAAAAGAGAAAAAGAGAAAGGAAAAAATGTTAAAATAAACGTTAAAATAAAATGTAAAAAATTAACAACAACTAACAACAGACTCCAAACTTCTGAACAGAACACAAACTTCTGTGTACACAGTCCACAGTGATATACCCCACTTTTACACTGTACAACCTGCTTAAAGTCAACACTGGCCTTTCTTAATACATGTTTCTGGTATGAACATGGAAAATATTTTTCTTTTATTCAACCTGTGCGTCTGAACCAACTGGTTCCATTCTGGCACTTTTTATGATCCAATCAAGTCTTGCCCTACATTTCTCTATTTGAATACTCAAACATACCATATTTCTGAAGTAAAATGCATTGTGAATGTTGTTTCACGCGGGCTTCAAATGCAGGGAGGCGATCTCTTAGTGGCCAGAAATGTTGATTTGTTCCAGTTTGACTGGCTAGTTAATCGCTGTGAAATTTTTCCACATATGGGATGTTTTCTTGCCTGCATTTGAGACACTTGAATCCTATGAAATAAGGTCTAGATAATCTTCCTCCAGCACACGTGGTTCTTGGTCCTTTAAACGTAATCGATTTTTGTAAGGTCTTAGTTCAACTAAACTGCAATATGACCTTTTGAATTTAAAAGTCATATCTATTCATTTGAAGATATTTTTTTGGTAACTGAATATATAGAATTGGGGATTAGACAGGATAAAAAGAAAAAAAGAAATAGATAAATAGCATAGATAAAAATAAAGGAATACTTTACTGATCCCCACAAGAAAATACAGGTGCAGGATTGCAGCAAGATGCAATGCAATGTGCACAAAAACACCCCTATGAAGAGACAGTGCTGTCAAGATATTATATGCATAGTCTGTACATAATATTGCAAAATATTCTGTATGAACAAACCAATTTCAGAGCCTGATGGTGGCAGAGAATATACCACTCATTCAAGTGCTGAAAGTCTACAGGAAGGTTGACATGAGCAAAAAGTAAAAAAGGTAAACACTAGCTCTAGTTGAGGATGTGTAAATAAACTTTTTAGATTTCTTTTTTTCTTTATATCAGTTCATTGAATGGGTGTCAGATGTAAAAAAGGCCCTCAGGCAACACGAATAGTTTCATGTGGTAGTTAACAGTGTTTAGTCTCAGATTGCGGAGAGCTCCTATGGGAACTGCAGCCAGCCCTGCACATCTGACAGTCTGATTGTTACTTAAACAGTGTACGGTTTATGTATAATTTAATATTTTAAACTACTGAACTGTTTCTATTTATGTGGTTTTAAGAGATGAAACTCACGTTCAGTGCTCCGACATAAGAACTGCATGCATATTTTATTAAAGATTAAAATACAAACTCCTGAAAAAAAAAAAAAAGTTGAATATGGCTTTGATATAATTTGGATATGCACATATTGTAGTTGTAATCTATCCTGCATCTGTTAATTTACTCATGTTCAGGCCATACAAGATGTAGATGAGTTTGTTTCTTCATCTGAACAGACTTGGAAAAATTTAGCATTACATCACTTGTTCACCAATGGATCCTCTGCAGTGAATGGGTGCCATCAGAATGAGAGTCCAAACAGCTGATAAAAGCATCAAAATAATCCACAAGTAATCCTCATGTCATGACCATCAATTAACGTTTTGAGAAGTGAAAAGCCGTAAACCGCCTACCCACACTGCACACATCTGAAACCAGTCAATCAAAGCAGATAAACAGGTTATGAGGTTTGATATAACAGAGAACGCTGTTTTGTACATCCACCCTGAGCTTGTATTATTTATCCTCTTTGCAAAACCAGGCGGAGGCCCAGGCTACATTGTTTGTAGTCCACAGGTGGCCACATGTTCGGTGGAAATGCCACTGTGTGATGCTCAATTCATGTTTTTATGAGCCAACATGAATCACAAGGCAAAAAAGTATGAAAAGGGACTGAACATGTTGCAGCAAAAGTATTGAACAGGTTTAACTGCGTGGAGAATAAAAAAAAGTAAAGAAACCACACGCTCACATAGAAATCTTCTCTCTTTCTCACTTTTTGCCATCCTTTCCTTTTTGACTTGTCTTGCCAAATGGTGATTTCCGCAGTCTGGCGCAATGCCACTCTCGACAATGTGTGTCCAGGTCCTGATGAGAGTTTTAATTATTTAATGTGCACAGTGGGGCTTAGATGATGCCATCTGCCTCCTGCAGGAAGTGGGGAGGGGGGCGAAGGAAGAGGGTGTTAGGAGACTCAGCAGAGATGAGCTTTCATGACCACAGCATCTGTTGATTTGCTTGTTTGGAATTGCACTTTATTACCATCTAATAGTACTTTGTCAGTTTTCTCTGTTTAAATATGCATAAATATCACTACAGTTTTATGAAGCCTTAAAAGCGTTAAGATGTCCCTCAGAGGTTGTGAAAAGGATTGTTAACTTTGAGCGAAGACCGCATCTCTGAGGCATGTCACCCATCCCTATCGGCTGGTCACTAAAATGTGTTTCAGCACATTGGCACAATTACAGCTGATAATTGTGCTGTCGGAGCCTTTTGAATTAGCCTTAAAAAAGGCTCGCAGCTCTCAAATGAATATACAGACATGCTGTTATCGTTTGAGGCAGCTTGTTTTAATAAAAGCCAGTCAGATAAGGGAAAATTCAGTAAGAATGAATTGCACCCGCTGTGTCATTTATTTACATGCACGGTCTAAATTGTTCTAGCACCTGAGTCAATAAAGAAATTGTGCATATTAGACACAAACATGGCCTAAAATGCAATATGCATGACAAATTCTCAATTTATGAATTTACAGGTTGACTCTGGGTGTTTGGTTTGGGAGTATTCAGCAGTATACTGCAATCTGCCGTACTTTACTGGGACTGCATAACATCATTATACTATTGGGATCTAAACACCTGAATCAGCTCTAAAAAAATGCTACACACGTTAAAAAAAAACACTAACAGCACTCATTTGATAAAACAATGATGCGAAGATCAATATAAAATATACACAGAGATATTTACTAGTTACTTCCCAATGTTACTTGTGTTATGCTCACCAAGGCTGAACAGTAATATTGTAAAATAGTAATACAAGGAAAAAAAAAAATATATAATATATATTACATTTATTTATTTTTTATAGCAGCCATTACTCCAGTCTTCAGTGTCACATGATCTTTCAGAAATCATTCTGATATGCTGACTTGGTGCTCAAGAAACATTTTTTTATCATCAAAGTTGAACAGTTGTGTTGCTTAATATTTTTGTGGAAACCATGATTTTTAAAGGATTCTTTGATAAATAAATTTCTATAGAACAGCATTTATTTGAAACTAAAACCTTTTATAACATAAATAACCTTACTGTCATTTTTGATCAGATTAATTCACCCTTGATGAATAAAAGCATTAATTCTTTCAAAAAGATATTACTGTAATTAAGTATGTCTAAAAAGCTGAAAAGCATGACAATCACTTAACAGCACATTAGAACCTATTTAAACTAAATTATAGGTGGTTGGTGAAAAAGAAATGGTACAAATGATTCATCCCATAAAGTCTCTATCTGACACAAATCACCAAAAATGATAAAAATAAAAAAAAAAATACAAAAAATTAATCACATGACATCCAGTTCTACCATTTCTGTAAGCCACACATAAAAATATTAAAAAAAAACAAACAAACAAACAAACAAAAAAAACACCAGTCCGTTACAACATAAACTTCCAGTCTACAGTCAACATATAAAATCAAATGTCTAGCTCTGCTGGATTAGGGATGTTTAAAGGATTTCTACTCTCCCCCTGGGCAGTAAAAGACATCACAGCTCCGTACACTCAGAGTCTTCACTGCACTGGAGGGCCGAACACATCACACACTCCCTCACAACAACTCCTCCCTACTCTGATCTGTTTGTTTTCTACCATGTCCGGCAGCTAGCAGGCTATCTCAGCATGCCGGCAGCCAGCAGGGTTCACGTCCCCGCTAACTAATGCAGTACATATGCAGCATATCGATGCATGCATTGCATAGTAAATGTTGAATAGTAGCACCAGCATAAAAATAACTAAACTAGCTGATATACCTCAATGGAGTGCAAATGGAGACTTGCTCAAGTCTCTTGCTTCTCAGATTTTTCTCTTTAGAAAAAGATCTTACTAATCTGTTACGTGTCTCATTTAGTTGATTAAATAGTTATTTGTCTATCGGTTAACATTATCCAAATGAAAAACTTTTTTGAAGTTTGCACTGATGAATCATTCATGTTACAAAATCACGCTACAGATGTTGTATAAGCTTATAAAGCAGACTTAAAATTGGAATGAAGTGTGACGGGGCTGCATTAAAAACTTGTTCCTGAGACTTTTCACACAAGATGGAAACTAGATCTTTTCATCATCAAAGTAACAATGTAGCTGTACCCTGCTGAGCTAAAAGCCAAAAGCCAGTGTAGAGACTGAAACAAGGATGAAAGGTGAATTTGGGTACAAAAGTGTCTTTGATATCCAAATTATGTGTGCTTACAGATCCATCAAGAGAATCTGTGCAGAACTGGACCTGAATAGGAAAATGTACTTCAGAAAGTTGTACTGTATACGAGAGCAATGTAAATCTCGATGTGAGTTTCATGTTAGAAAAACTTCTAGAAACTAGTGGTTGAACTAGATTCTGTAATCTAGATTTTGTCAATGGTCGACGCTGATTTCTAGACTCCATGCTAGCAATATACATTTAATTAACAATTAATGCTGTCAATTGATTAAAAAACTAATTTTTCTATAAATAATCATAATTAATCGCACCTAAAATTAAAATTTGTAAATCACACATTTTTACATTGACTCTTCAAATTATCGTAGAAACTGCATTAAGGCAGTATATTTTATATAATAATTTAACAGCATCTTTTTACTATGAATTATGAATAAGTATTACAGATAGCAGTACTGATACTGATGTAGTTTTTATCCTTTATCCTGTGGATAAAATGAGTAAATAGCCATTCAGCATTGCAGTAAAATTTGTGCAAGCCTAAACTGTTAAAGAAAATTATTTCTGTGAACTTAAAACAATCTTCACATAAAAACATTATAATAAATGTCACATTTATGAGCCTTCATATAGTATGTTGTATATAGTAATATTCTTTCGGTTTAAATGTTCATTTTCATTCTTTTTCACAATAAATAAGAAAATTACTAGTTAAAACATTTGCTATCAGTATTTTAATGTGAAGATCGGTCCTCGTGATACAATGTCAGTATCACAAATATTTAGACTTGACTTAATCATTGATACAAGCACGTTACGGACAAGACCAATGGCAATAATGTCCAAATATCGGCCTCTCATTCATAAACAGAATGTTTCATCTATTTATTCCTGCTATAATTTATGAATGCCTTCTCTTCTAGGAGTAATAATGCTAGCAATGCTATTTTTACCTTAAGACTTGCAATAATGGTTAATGCTTAACATATTCCTTTCTCTTTTTTTACTCCAGCACATTGGCTCAAAATAGCATAGACAGACGACAATATTATATCCATGAAAAGGCTAATGTGATCCCAGCATTTGTACAGTCCTTCACATTTTCATGCTCTTTAAACACACTCCCAAATTATAATGACAGGTGTGCGCTACTCACAACAGGGGTAGTTCAACAGGAGTATGTCATCAACTGCAATGTAGCCTTTGCGGTCCACTGTCGCCTCCAGCAATATCTGAAAATACAAAGAGAGGAGAACATGACCTGCAAAAAATGTATTTGGACTTTAAAATCAGAGGGGTTTTAACATTTGCATGAAGTTGTGAAATTACAATGACGGTACAGAGCAGAAGATCATCTTAATTAATATTCTTGTCTTGCTAATGGGGAAAATACACCTAATTCAGGATATAATTTCTGGTCTTGTTCAATTAGTCCAATAAAAACAAACTTCTGCTTCTCAAGTAAACATGTCTCAAGTAAATATTGTTGCAGTGTATTTAAAATGTGCAGTGTAAATACAGAAATTTTTGGTTTAGTGAGTCACGCCTTGTATATTCATGAACACCAAGTGGTATTTATTAAGCAACATCATAATAGTTTCAATCAAACTCACAAAAAGTGTTTTAATGGGCTGTCTGCTCTAGATTTTAACTATTGTCTGACATTTTCATTGTGTTTCATTAAGCTTACATTAATGAAATAATGAATTAAAGAAATAATGAGAGAAAACGAGGCAAACAGGGACGATACTGTCAACTGCATTGAAAGCAAGCAAAACACATCATTCATCATTTTGGCATTTTGCATCTTTTTCTTGAGTTTTCCTTTTCCAAAAAGTTTTGACAGTCATTGAGAGAACAGAAAACGAGGAAAAAGGATGTCAAAGCAAGTAAAGAGAATGAGAAAGAGAGAAAAAAAAGATGCCAACTTCACTAAGGGCCCCTGAGGCCTACAGGAAATAATGGCTTCATCAGGAGGCCTTCGTGCACTGTGACACATAGCTCTCATTCGGCATGCTACACACACACACACACGGGCTCATAATGTGAGCGTAAGGGGCACGAGTCCCTGGGGACCTGGAGAGAGGCTCCACACTAGCCAAAGGCTATGAGCAAAGGACGGTCGCTCCAGTGTAATGAAATCAAATCAATATTGTGCGAGCGACAGTGATGAGATGTTATTACACATCGAGAGCGTGGAGACCATGTTTGCTCTTCACAACAGTGGTCTGCTTGGCTGCCCACGCTTGAAGTTATTGCTTCAAAAAAAGAAACTATTTTTGTTTACTGTCTGGTAACCAAGCAAATCAAAGTTATGACCGAATGTTGTGTTTTCAATCATAAAAGGGTGGTTCTTCAACTTCAGAAACTCTCTTAAAAGTTTTCAGCTGTTCATATTATTTATTTAATTTCTAACAGTGGACATGTATCATTGCTGTCATTTTTCCCCCTGAAAGTCATCTCAAATGATGAATTGTACTTAATAAAATTTGGTGATAGAAATGGCATTTTTTAAAGTTTGGGAATAGACTGCTTTGTCTGGATGAGGCAAATTTCACAGTTTGTATTCTAACACAATGAAATACTACTTCCACACTATTTGCTAAATGTGACAAATTCAAAGCTTAATTGGAAACGATGCATAATAATAGTATTCTGGTAATTTGTGATTTTTGGTGTGAAATTTCTGCTTTTTTATACATCACGTCTAATATTTCATTTTAAGCTCTTCACTGACCACTGACACCATTGTACAAGTACCAATATTTTTACCAATTTTATTTTTTTTGTAATTTATTCGTTCATGTATTTGTTTATTTTTTATTTATTTTAGTGGTGTCAAATGATTAATTGTGATTAATCGCACCCACAATAAAAGTTTTTGTTTACATAATATATGTGTGTGAACAGCATTTATTTATTTATTATTTGTTTATT
This sequence comes from Spinibarbus caldwelli, assembly GCA_039654775.1. Classification (NCBI taxonomy): domain Eukaryota; kingdom Metazoa; phylum Chordata; class Actinopteri; order Cypriniformes; family Cyprinidae; genus Spinibarbus; species Spinibarbus caldwelli. The sequence continues at coordinate 25,149,160 of CM077227.1, forward strand.
TATTGACACATTTTCTTTTTTCAAGATTCAAAGTCTTGCTCTGGGGTAAAATAATAAAATTAATAAGTATCAAAACTAAATAATGAAGACATGAAAAAAAGTTTCAAAGACTGTTTAAATGTGATATTCATATAACAAACAGAAAAAATGTTGTTTAATAAAAATCAGCCCTTGGAATATACACTAAAGTTCAAAAGTTCGGGGTCAGTACAATTTTTTTTTTCATGTTTTTGAAAGACGTCACCAAGTCTGCATTTATGTGGTCAAAAAATACAGTAAAAACAGCAATATTCTGAAATATTATTACAATTTAAAATAAGCATTTTCTATTTTAATCAATTTTAAAATGTATTTTATTCCTGTGATGACCAAGCAGAATTTTCAGCAGCCATTACTCCAGTTTTCAGACTTGTCAATGTTAAAACCAGCTGTGCTGTGATATATTTAGGATTCTTTGATGAATGGAAACTTCAAAAGAACAGCTTGAAATCTTCAAATAGATTTAATTTGTACCATTATAAATGTCTTTAATGTCACTATTGATCAATGTAATGCATCCTTGCTGAATAAAAGTATTAATTTCTTTTTAAAAAAGAGGGAATTGAAGTAGTGTAAATGCGCCTAAAGTTGAAGAAACCTGACACATCTGTAGGCCCAAAAATGGGAATAATTACTAGGGACCATTGGTATCACTGTAAAGGGATTTGTATGTGTTGCAGCCGTCGCTCATAGTAGACAGCAATATCTCTCAGAGCTGTCATTGTACCGGCGATTCGTTCCACATTCAATTTCACCATCACCTGGTCAGAAGAACATTCCAGTCTGTCAGAAGCCTCTTATTTCATCATGGAACAGCATGACTTCATCCTCCTAACCCTGCCTTGACCTCCATCGGCGCCGACATACGTGAAGATGGATGTGAAGTCTCTGATTAGGATCTAACAAACACAACGTGCTTTGCAGGAAAAGAGGAGGAAAGCGACTCTAGACAGCAGGATATACAGCCAGTGCTGGCTCAGGCTCGGTAACCCAACTTTAATCTCCTGTTGGAAAGGACTGCCATATAACCACAATAAACTGACACCAAACCTGCAGGATGATGCAACGGGAGATAACTCAAAAATGTGTTTTCGACTTTTCCCCACCATTTCACAGGTGTGCCGCTGCTCACATGCCATCAGCTCTCCGAAACAAAAGACAAAATCTACAGATTTCTACAGAGGCGCTCTTACACTATTAAACTCCTGTAGCTGTATTTATTCTAGTCTGTGGCTAGTTCCCCCTGGAGAATACATATACTTGGAACAAATGTCTCTGATTTATGATGGACATAAAAAAAGAGTGAGGAGGCTTTCTGGGTATGGAAATGCAAGGCTGAGTTGAATCTTATGTTTCTCTGCTATAAAGACGACATCTCTATATTTCTTCTATAAGCAAGAATTATGACAGCAATGGATTATTGGTTAAAACAGTAGAGGTATATGTGTATGTGTGCTTCTCCAATAGGGCTGTCAAATCGATTAATCACGATTAATCACATTTCTATATTAGCGCTGGGCAATGATTAATTGCGATTAATCACATCCAAAATAAAACATTTTGCTTATATAATATGTGTGTGTGTACTGTGTATATTTATTATGTACATATAAAGACACACAGTATATATTTTTTACAGTTTATATGTATTTACATGTATATATTTATATTCATGTACTTTATATTACACATAAATATATTTAATATATAAACATAACATATTTAAGAAAAATATGTTGTTTATATATATGTATATGTATGTAGATAGACAGACAGACAGACAGACATAGATTTATACATTCCCAATAGCAGAATTACAATACATTTTACCTGATTTTATCTAACTATACTTTTCAAGTGAAACAAAGTTGAGACTTTTCAAACAATATATAACGCATGGCCGTCAGAACCAACTACCAATTCCAATTACCATTATGATGATCCAATTTCATAAATTATAAAACTTGACTTGAAACTGCAGTAGTTAAGAGTAGCTACGTGAGATCGCTTATTTTCATTCTAAAATGCACATTCTAAGCTTAAAAAGCAAAAAAAAAAAATTATAATAATAAATACATATTTTGGGCCAAGTGAGCTAATCAGCTAGATGCACCAGTTAAAAAAAAAAAGTAAAAATGTAAAGTAAAATTTGTCTGGTTGATGAGAAGAGGAATGAGAGGAGCCAGAGAGAGAGAGAGAGAGAGAGAGAGAGAGAGAAGATGTGAAGGACCGCAATCAAGGAGGACAGACACAAACAAACCAGGCTCTCTAACAAGGACACGCTCTCCTCAGAATTATTCAATCCTGACCAACGGGTTTGGCAGATTAGTTTGGTCCAATTAGCTTCTGCTGGTAGATGTTGTAACTACAACATCTGGATCCAAAAGTATCTTTCTCCGAAGGCCATTCAAAAACAGCTGTGTTTGGCTCTAGAACTAAGCCATCATGAGGAAAGCCAAAAATAATAACAAATAACTTTTTCCAGGTATTATACAGACTCCATGGTTCGGCATGTTTTCAGTCAACAGATGAAAACAAGACAAGATCAAAATAATGAGACTCGAAAGCACAAAATGAATCCTATCCTGACTGCTCAAGCAATGAATTCATCCTGGTGGAATGCCTTTTATTCATCTACATTATTATTATTAATGGATCTGACCTAACATCTTCTTATGTCTTACATTTCTTTCTTCTAACCACCATCAATTTTTATTATTTACACTCTCGTGCCTTTTCTTAAGAACGTGTCAGGTTCAATTACTCTTTCATAGCTTCAGCTTTGTTGTGCAACGTGGCAGAGAGAGAAATACACAGACACAGATTTGTTGATGTGATGTGAATTTAATTGGAAGCCCGTGAGAGACAGAAGTGAGCGAGAGAGAGAACGATATACAGAAAGGGAAAGGTACGGACAGGCTGAAGCTAGATTCTTTTTGGCAGTCCTGGCAGGCCCGATAACATCTTTAATATTTGATAACAAGTTCCCACTATCTATTACATCTTCACCAATAACAGCAGAAATATATGAGCGAGCATGGCAGACGGGGGAGATTTCAACTCGAATATTTCAAACTCAAGGTGATCCTCCCTGTTTCCATTCTCCGATCTCTATTCAGTTTTCCTTTCTCTCTATTGATGCTCAGACTTGGCAGACAGGAGGAAATATGGTTATCTCGTGTCACAGAAACATAGGGGCCCATCATATCATGAGAGACAGGCCACTGTCTCATTTTACATGTACAGAGACACTCTGTCCATTGTTACCGTGTACGAAGCACCTAACACTGATTCAAATGCACAACAGAGGAACTTCATTAGTCTGACAGACATCATTACTTTTGACTAATTATGCCTATTTATTTCCTAATAAGTAGACATTTTCAACTGACATAGTTCAATGCTATCAAAACAATTAACTGAGCACTCAGAACAAATTTTTGTTTTGCTTAACAGCACCATAAATTGTCAAGCAAAACATTAGCTAACTGTATAATATTTATATCAAAATTTAAATATATTAATTTTTATACAATAAAATTTAATTATTATAATATACCATTTCTGTAGGTAATTATTATTACAATTATTATTATTATTATTATTATTAAGAAGAAGAAGAAAAATACAAATAGTACTAGTAGTAGCAATCACTGAAACACTGAATATTAGTACAGTTTGTGGACATTTATAGTGAATTCATATTGAAAAATTAAATATATTATATACACTGATATTTTTTCTTTCCTAACTTAAATTTAATTCTGCATCATGACTGATACCTTCAATCCATGAAATGAACTGGAATTTAACTGGGACTCTGAATTCAATCCTGAATGGCTGGTGTTTACTTTAATAAAAGAGCGTAATTATGACAAATTCAATTTAGGCAATAAGCAGCCACAAATGTGGACAATACATTGTCAAAATAATCAACCTGTGGGCTTGTTTATCAGAAATCTATTACCAGCTAAATCCATTTATTATGGTTATGGAGGAAACAAACATTATTTTGTATGAAACCCTTAATTATGAAGCAAAAGAGTTGAACAAACAGGCTATTAGCTCCTTCCAAATAGAGATTTAGCCTGGGTGGCCTTGTTACGTGAACGAAGGATTTCATTTCATGAAAATAATCAGTTTAGTGATTTCAGCTCAGGGAAAACACAGTGTATGGTTTCGCTGATCTCTTAGCACTCACTTCCTCCTGTGAAAGCAAAGTCCTCATGTTCTCAAGAGAAGTGAACCTCTTCAACTACAGTAATCACTCATAGATGAGCCAGATAGGATATTGATACAAACACTGGATAATATTTGAACATCATCACTGAAAGCCATGTTGTCCTTGGAGAACTCTTCTTAGAAGCTTTCCAGTGTTTTTTTTATTTTATTTATTTTTATTTATTTATTTTTTTTTAATCTGAAACACAAATGTACAAAGTAACTATGCAGCCCTTAACACTGATATTTCTGGCTTTATTCATTCTATATTACTTTATGACTGCAGACAATGTTTTTCCCTTTGTTTCCTGTTCCATTTGTTCTCATTCTTGTTGTGAAGAGTCATGAGGCAAGTTTAGTTCCCATTAGTTTGGCTGAAAGGGTCTTAGCAGATGTTGCTAGCATAAGTCTTATTAAAGGACCCAGTTCAGGTCTCATTCTCACTCCTGAATACAGGAAAACCAGTATAAGTAAACAACATTATACAAAAGATACACTGGAAGTCAAACTAAGGTCATGCGAAATGCCTGTGATTTTGATTTTTTGAGTCTGAGAGCAAAGGTCTAAGAACATCCTCAAGGCAAATTCACAGAGTTCATGGGTTTGACTCCATGTTCCAGGAAAAAATCCAGGATGAAACGGAGATGGGCACACAACTCCATTTACCTTCGTTACGCTCTCAGACTTAGAAAATGCACAGCTTGAGATGATAAGCACAGTTTCACACACTTTTAGTTTAAAGGAATAGTTCATCACACACACAAAAAAATTGATAACTTACTTGCCCTTACTTTCAAACCTGTGTTCTCTTTCTTCAAAAGAGTAGAACCTTTTGAATCTTGCCCTACAGCAAAAGTTCACAGTGACCTAGAGATGTCACGCTTCAAAAAGGACAAAAAACACCATAAAAGCATCATAAAATTAGTCCACATGACTAATGCACTAAATTTCAACCAAACACGAAACACCATTATTAGCTGCAAACTTTGGCCTGAAAGGAAAGAATATAAGTGATTATACAGTAAGTGAATAATGCATTAAATTTTGATTGGTTTCTCACCCAAACCTATTGCATGGCTTTTGAAGACAATATAAAATATAGTCATGGACTACATTCATGAAGCTTTTTTGTCTCTTCTGGAGCTTGACAGCCACTGCATACAGATTTGCAAAGACATGAGGATTTGCATTTTTAGATTAACTATTCCTAGTCTTTTTGCTTACCCAAACTATCCCTGAAAAATGACACCAGCTGGATTTGAGAAGCAGCAAAATGAATGAAAGGAGGTATATGAGGGTGCAAAACAAAAACTGCAGGCAAAGCTAAACAGTCAGCGGGACGTCTGAAGGAGACACAGAGATAAAGACAAAAGAGAGAAACACAAAGCAACTAAGCAAACATAAATAGTCAGAATTTAATTACAGGCATTTGCTAAGGGGTTGAAGTGTCGTTGCCATTGGAGATCATCCGAATGGCCTCAAAATATAACAAATGTTGGGATCAAGCTTTAAATGATCTCTCTTGTTGGCTCGGTTTTAGCAAACCGGCCTTGACGTGGCACCCGCTGGGACTGTGGCACAGCTCTAGTTTCACCATTGATCAGGACAGTCTGCCATCTTCCAGGCCCAAAGTGTGATTTAGTGTGCTGACTCCCGCTGTGAGAAAACTACGCTGAAAAAGAGCAAGCTCATCATCTCATCAGATGCACAAACTGTTATGGCGGTCGTTCAGCCACTGGTTCCCAAATACAAAAGAAATATGTCTACAGCTTTCTGCATACACACTCTTTCGCCGCTAATGATGAAAGACTGTTATCGGTGCTGTTATTAGAGTACCAGAGTTTTACAGTGTATTATAATTGATACACAAGAAGGTCTATAACACCTGGAGAAAGCCATCTGTTAGCATTCCAATCCTCTTCTTATTTCAAATTGTCACATAACATATTATATAAAGGCAGCTAAAAATGGTCAAATTAAATGTTTTGCTTGTTTTTCAGCCAGTTTGCGAGCTAATCAGTGAGCTTAATGCCTTTGATTACCTCAAGCCGATTAGCCAGCTAGATTAGCATATGGCTAACAAATTAACCTTCTAGCTAAAAAAAGGACAATCAAAAATGCTATTCTAATGATCCTGAAGAAGATAATCACAAAAACATGATTAGCAGATGAAACAAAAGAACATGCAGAGACACTAGCAGCAACTATCCGAAGCTAAAGCGACATTTTAAAGAGCCTTTCAAAAAAAAAAAAAAGATTAAAAAAAGTAGGAATTTAATGTTTTAGTAAACTGATTATATATGATTATATATGTGTGTGTATATATATATATATATATATATATATATATATATATATATATATATATAGGTGTATGTATGTATGTATGTATGTATGTATGTATGTATGTATTGATGTATGTTATTGGGTAAGTCAGTATGCTTTTCGGGGGGGACCATACAGTATATTTCATAATAATACACAGCAACTGTTAAATGCCTATCAGTGAAGATGCTTTTTGAACCATATGGTTACAGGTTTACGGAGAAACAACATCTTTTCTTCATGTGCACTCAGCAAAATTTAAAGCGATGCAGAATCAACCATGCAGGTGCACAAAAACACAACAAATTCACCCTATTGTCATGTCCCCTCCACCTTCACATCTTGTTGACTGGCGAGAGGACTATTATTTACACATGAAGGCCACATCTTTTCTCCAGCATGTGAAAGTTAATTAGGTTGGAGAGATTGACAGTTCTCGATAAAGTGAACACCACTCAACTTAATTGCTTTCTGACAGCTGCGCAGAGTTTGCAGAAAGGAGAAATTGAATTTATGGATGAAGCCCCTGCGTCTGCCCACTCGCGCCTCTATAGCAGCATGTAACCCGACCATTCACACCAATCGATCGGCTTGGGGGGCGTGAATGAGCTGTCATTTCATAAGCAGTGATTTGGTAGACTGTGTCTCACACGTAATGGTACAGTAGGGAAATTAGGTTACTAGTTGAGTAAGACGTGTCAACGCTATTGACTTGGTCTATATTGTGGGTTTGTCTAAGCCCTACAGCACTAACCTACATTCATGCTAAGATCAATGCTAATTAAACAGAGCAAGGGGCATGACTAATAAGACAGTAGTCTCCATCACTGGTTGTGTAATGCCTCGTGGTGAGGAAAAGGGATGTCTGTGTATGCTGCTGTTGGCAGAGCTCTGATATACTATCTTTGTGTCACATCAACTTTATGGGCAGGCAGTCGAAAACAAGTTTACTAAGCCTGCCACTGAGATTACAACAGCTGTCAGTCACAATTACAAATTTGAGGCATACTCTGCTGTTTCAAGGCAAAACATGATGAATTAATCTGCTTAGAGTCTGACATTCAAGCATTTCTGAAACTTTTACCATTGGAAAATCTGCTGGTTTATTGCTGGTCACTAGTATACTACTAGTATAACTAGTTGGTAGCTTGTTGTTGGTCCAAGACGGTTTTCTAATTTGAAACCACTAATGACTAGCTTGAACCAACTAATGAACACCTTAGACCAGAGGTGCCCAATCCTGCTCCTGGCGATCGACTGTCCAGCAAAGTTCCGCTCCAACTCTAATCAAACACACCTGAAGCAACTAATTAAGGTCTTCAGGGTCGCTTGAAAATTAAAGGCAGGTGTGTTTGATTAGAGCTGAAGCTGAACTTTGCAGGACAGTCGATCGCCAGGAGCAGGATTGGGCACCCCTGCCTCAGACCAACTGATGACCAATTTTGACCAACTTGGACATAGGCTTAGTTCACACTGCAGGCTGAAGTGGCCCAAATCCGACTTTTTTGCCCAAATGTGACCCATATCTGATTTTCTTATGACAGTCTGAACAGCACAAATCCGATTTTTTCAAATCAGGCCCAGGCCACTTTCATATGTGGTCCTAAATCGGATACAAATCCGATGCTTTGCAATGCGACTTCAGTCTGAACGGCCATGCCGCATTTCATGCAATTTTTTTACGTCATCGAAATGCGACAGACGTCACAATTCTGTGCTGGAGGAAATCGTGCTCTCCTTCTTAATATTCTTCTTCTTATCACTTTGTTATTTAGGCTCCGATTGCACATTAACTTAAAAATTTCTAAACACACGTTAACACGAGCAGCATCCATTTTTATTTCCGCAAACACAGTGCGCTGCGTCTGACGTCACGTCTTCTTCTGTGCACGCGGGTCACTTCAGGGCCATATACGGTTCACACATGAGACTGATGGCAGTCGCATTTAAATGACAATGTGAACAACAGCGCAAAAAAAAACAAAAAAAAAACGTATTTCAGCAAAAAATCCGATCTGAGCATTAAGACCTGCAGTGTGAACTAAGTCATAGACACAAGTTGACAAGTTTGTACCAAATAATGAGCATCTTAGACTAAATGACTCACTTGGACATGCTAATTACCAGTTTAGACTAGCTAATAACCAGCTTGAACCAACTAATGACTATTTTAGACCAACAGATAAATAGCTTAGACTAGCATGGACCAGCTAATGACCAGATTATACAAACTGAGCATCTCAGACCAACATCCTGATGACCCATTTAGACCAACTTGGACCTACTAACCAATCTTGGACCAGCTACTGATCAGTTTAGACTAGCCAATGACCAGTTTGTTTCAACTAATGAGTGTCTTACACCAACTGATGGCCAACTTAGACCTAGTAATGACACTCTTGACTAGCTAATGACCAGATTAGACTAGCTTGGACCAACTAATGACTCACCTGGACCAGCCAGTGACCAGTTTCATCTAGCTAATGACCAGTTTGTACTAACTAGTGAGAATATAAAACCAAATGATGACCAATCTGGACCTACTAATGACTCTCTTGGACTAGCTAATGACCAGTTTAGACTAAGTAATGACCAGTTTGTATCAACTAATGAGCATCTTAGACCAACTGATGACCAACTGCCTACTAAAGTCTCTCTTAAAGACTAGTTTAGACTAGACCAGCTGATGACCAATTTTGATCAACTTGGACATAGACCCAACTTGACAAGTTTGTACCAAATAATAAGCATCTTGGACCAATTGATGAGCATCTTAGACCCAATGACTCTCCTGGGCATGCTCTTTTGCTAATTACCAGTTTAGACTAGCTAATTAGTAGATTGAACCAACTAATGACCATTTTAGACCAACAGACAAATAGCATAGACTAACCTGGACAAGCTAATGACCAGTTTATAACAACTAATGAGCATCTTAGACCAACATCTTAGAACTGATGACCAATTTAGACCAACTTGGACCTATTAATAACTCTCTTGAACCAGCTATTGATCACTTTCAACTAGCTAATGATCAGTTTGTACTAACTAGTGAGAATATAAGACCAAATGATGACCAACTTGGTTCTACTAATGATTACCTTGAGTAGCTAATGTCCAGTTTACACTAGCTTGGACCAACTAATAACTCACCTGGACCAGTTAATGACCAGTTTAGACTAACTAATGACCAGTTTGTACCAACTAATGAGCATCTTAGACCAACTGATGACCAACTCAGACCAACTTGTACCTACTAAAGACTCACTTAAAGACTAGTTTAGACTACACCAACTGATGACAAAACAGACCTAATGATCAACTCAGAAAAGCTAATGTTTGGTTTTGACCAGCTGGAAACTAATTACCATGTTCTATAAAACAGCTACAATTTTAGGCTGCATTTTCCAGTAGAGTTACCACAGTACTTTGATCTATACCATGGCATTGAAAAATCTCTAAAGTACTTACCGTCATATAGTATCCAAAAACACTGTTTAATCCTTCTATTGGTAAATTAAACATTGGAACACGTATGTGAATATAATGAATGTGACATCAATCAATGCCAAAAAGCAAGAATATCTTACAAATGTCCTGTAGTGTGTAACCACCCAATTAATTAAAAATGTTGCTCACCTGGTACTCATTTGGCCAGAAAGTGCTGACTGCCAGTTCCACCTGGTGCCACTGTCGTCCCTGGGAGCCAGAGACATTCCACACGGGAATGCCAAGCGGCCCACCATTGACCCGCACATAAACCCGCAGCGCCCCTGGGCTGTGGCCGTCTCTGCTGTACAGGAAGTAGCTGAACTGCACGCAGTGTGTGTCGTTTTCACTTAGTGTCTGTAGCAGAAGCTGAGCCCTCTGCCCCGCTGCATGCTGGGAGGAGTTGACCATCATGTAGGAGCCTTGAGAAAGTAGACAACACAGCGAGAGGGAAGAATCAGCCAAAGGTCAGTGCATCACATACAAACATACACACTAAAAAATCAACTAATTAAAGCAAATAGTCTTAAATAAAAGATCCTCACACAAAGCAATCATATGACTTCAGAAGGCATAGAATATTGTACATTGGTCATATGAAGCATTTTTTGATACTTTTATGGTGCTTTGTTTTTTTTTTGTCCTTTGCGGAAGTGAACAGTCATTGTATGTTCTCGTTGTATGGGAAACAATGCTGTTCAAAATGGTTCTTTTGTGTTAAGTCTGAAAAAAGCAAGTCATACAGGTTTGGACTGACATGATGGTGAGTAAATGACAGAATTTTCATTTCTGTCACTCTGACTGTGTTCGGTCATTAAATATAGTATAAAACAGAGAATTGAAAGAAAGAACATGAAATATTTTCTCTGAAAAATAAAACATTTCATATCTTTGTGTGGCTACAAACATTTGTGGAGAGCTTTAGTGCATATTAGAGCGTGTCTGCTTAAAGAAACAGGCACATACACACTAAGCTCAGAGAGAATAATAGAGACTGAGGGGGAAATAAATATCCAGCTTCTCTGCGGAGCATATCTGCTGTATTACAGCCTCCTCAGAAACTTCTGTGTAGTTTTCCCGTTCCTACTTTTCAAAAGCCCTTGTTTGTCTATTTGTCTCTTTCCGCAGAGTATCTCTCCCTTCAGTGAGTTCACAAAGGATGACAATTTTGGCATTACTCTCTCAATACCGAGCACAGAAAGAGAGAGACAAAACACAGCGCAGAATACTAAAATGTCTTTCATGCTCTTTTTAGCCTTAAGGCTCTCTGTCTCTGCGGAGTGTGACAATTGCAAAATTTCTCTATACAAAGACAGAAATTTGTGAGGTGTTGGTATAGTAACAGGCACAAATACTCAAAACAGGCATATTCATGGCTGATTCTTCAATTAGGGGAACTTCTCCGCTCCCTAGGATGGATTTTAAAGGAAATAAATATTCTAGATATTCTAAAAAGGAAAATAAAAATAATAAAAAAAGGTATTTTTAAACAATCATTCTAGATTTCAATTATATGTAATAATATATATTTTTAATTGTCTCACTTTAATTATTCTTTTCCATATAGGTCTCAGACATTTTAACTTCCTCTACATAATAAATCTGTACAAAGGAAAATCACATTTGTATTTTTTTTTCCAAGAACATATATAGGAAATATATACACTACTGTAAAAATTGGGGTCAGCAGGACTTTTTTTTAAATAATTTTTTCAAATACTTGGATTAATGCATTAAGACTGCATTCAATTGATTAAAATTGACAATCTAGACATTTATAATGATTAAAAAAATGATAAAAAAAAAAAAATCACAAAAAGTTTCCACAAAAATATTAAGCAACTATCATCAACATTGATAATAATAATCAAAAAAGTGTTTCTTGAGCATCAAACCATCATATTATTATGATTTCTGAAGGATATATGACACTGAAGACTGGAGTAATGGCTGCTGAAAATTCAGCAGGAATAAATTACATTTTAATATATATTAAAAATAATTATTTTACAGGAATAAACTACAAAATATATGAAAATAGAAAACAGTTATTTTAAATTGTTATAATGTTTCACAATATTACTGCTTTTTACTGTATTTTTGATCCAATAATTGCAGCCTTGTTGAGCATCAGAAACTTTAAACGGTATAGTATATATAATACTTGTCATGAACAAAGTCAGTCATCATATTATGTAATAATGTTTTAAAATGAAAAGTGCAAGGAAGTTTCATTTCTCAAGATTTTATATAGTCAAACATGCCCTTAATTGAACAATCTCTCATACAAGCACACAAGAGAACATTCGGCTTGCTTGTTCTTAATCAGCATGACGTGCCGTTTACGCACAGAGGACGGTGGGACGGTGGGGTTAGGGGCTCCATCTGCAAGGTGAGGCTGAGTGAATAATTACAGATGAACCATTTATGTACATACACAAGTGAAAGAACCTTTAACCATGGTTTTTCTGTCCTCCCTAATCAGGACATGCCATCCTAAACACCCTTCAAGTGCTCATCTGCTTACCGAACAAAACCCCGCCTTGCGCCCCAGCGTCTAGAAGACAACCATCACTCTATTCCAAGGTCTTTGTGTTGATTCGCTCGAAAAATACGAGACAGGACCAGACTGTCCTTGTCGCCTTGGTATCAAAGGAGTTTTTATATGGTCTGACAGAGCTCATTGACAAGGGGAAAAAACCTTCATGAAAAGAAAAAAAAAAAACTATTTTCTTACGATGAAGGTTAACAGCTATGAATTACAGTACATAGCAAAATAAAAGGCCTTACAGTCAAGTTGAAATTTAATGACATCTGACATGTAGAAATCAGCTAGTCAGTGGAAAAAAGCTAGCATTGTGAAGAGCTCTAAGGCTCTTGATTCTCACCTCATGACTCTTTCATCTGAAATATAACAGTTATTAAATATATTCTGGCCACAGAGAACGTTTGACCATGTAAGCACCACCAAAAAATGTATGAATGCCATTGTATTTATTAAAATATCAAATCAGATGGCATTTACTTCAAATGATGTAAGCACATATTTCAAGCAAAATCTGCCACAGAAAAAAGAAGTTTGTTTAATCTAAATGTGCACACAAACCTCAAGAAACTTGGAAAAGGATCATAACTAATAGCTAATGGAACCAGGCCCTCTCCAAAGTACCCTATTCTTGGGACAGCCCGTGATTTATGTATCTCCGGTTGTACATGTGTGTGAAAAGCCCTGCTCTCTCAAGGCATTCTGGTTAATTAGATTTCCTCAAGGCTTCTTCATATTGCACTCCTGAGACATCTGAAGAGCACATCACAGGGAAGAAACGAAAGATGGAAAAGAAGGGTAGACAGCTAAATCTACAGATAAAGAGTGCTTTTAGAGCTGTATTAAACATGCACCTCAACCCACAGAGGGGCTGTTGAGGGTCATTGTAAGCAAGGAATCGTGAAGTTCATGAGGCACTGTTGATTTTTCCAAAGCCCATGAAGGTAAAGCTTATGGAAGGATTTTCTGGACAATTTTCAAATAGAATTGCAAATTGTATTTTCAATTGCGTTTTCCATATGTGAGCGCATAAATTGAGACATAATCCAAATGCAGTTGCAAATCTTGCATTACCGTTTGCATTTTCGCTTTCGCGAACGCACAGTGACTGCCACATTTCAATTGAAAAAGCAAAGCCCATTTGCAACTGTATTTCGTGGAAGGACGTTTTCATTTCGCATCCTTCATTTTGAGGAATGTATGGTGTATCCTACGCATCCCTCAATCGCCTACAATCCTTTGCACAGATTTCCAATTCTAAAAATGAACTGACTCTTATGCAAGACAAAAAATTGATTGAATCACATAATGCTAAACTGTTTGAAATGTAAACCATTGGGAAACCCCGGACAGCTGTCATTCCCTTTACTGCATTAATAGAGAGTCAGTTTTAAATTAGTCTTTTTGTTGAATGATTTAATGATTCCCTCATTAGGACAGTAACTTCATTTGTTCTCGAATGAATGATTCAATGACTCACTCAAAAAGACAGTCACTTGCTGCCACCTACTGGTGTAACAATACCACTAATTGACAGACTGACAGCCTGTTAACGCCCGTTCACACCAAGAATGATAATTATAAAGATAACTATAAAGATAACAATATTAGCGTCCATACCAGCAGACTATATCGTCTGTTTATTCTAAGCGCACACTCTTCTTCCACTTTAAATTCTCGAGCTCGTTATAGCAGGATTTACTCTGATTGAGTGTCAATGTTTTTATCGTTAATCAGCTAGAAAAAAAAAAAAACATTCTGAAAGTGATTCCAACGATACTGTTTCTCTGTGCCTTTATCGTTATAGCTGCGGTGTGAATACTGAGAACTATATCAATTACATCTTTATCGTTATCTTTATAGTTATCGTCCTTGGTGTGAACGAGACTTTAGTCTATAATAAATTCTGGCTATCAATCTGCTGAAATTTCTGCATCTATATAGGTGCAGCCCTACATGAATACATTTATAGATAGTGTAATAAACTGACATATGTACTGACTGAAACAGACAGAACCAGACAGATAGATATGTATTCAAATGTGTTCCCAGTCTATTATTACAGTGCATCCAGCACATCCAAAAAAGCTTAGACTAAAACAGTGAAAACACATTTGAGAGCCCACTCCAGAACTCTCTCAAGGAGACGCTGATTGAATTCACAGTGGAGAGTCTGTGCTTCATCATATCATAGTGAATCTGAACCCAAACAACAGAGCTGACCATGCATCTCAGCCAGAGGCCCCAGAACCCATCTTAGTACGCTGGCACCCTGTCCCTCTCTTTCTTACAGATGGGAGTGGAGTACAGAACAGGATATATTGGCGCTGACATTTTGCTTCTCGCTATCTTCTTCTCCTGCCTCAGATCAGAATCCAATCTCCCAGAGCCAGCCTGTAACCTCAGAAAGCCAGGGCAGCTGCTACAATTTCTCCCAGAGGACTAGAATGTTGATTGTACAATATTTAATTTCCCTTAAACCGTGAGCATTAAGGGAATATTTCAGGATAATAACAAGCTTTATTGACAGCATCTGTGGCACAAAGAAAATCATTTTGGCTTGTCCCTCAGTTTGTAAAAACAACAAAAAAATGTGTTTACAATAGGGGACTTACAATAAGGGCAAGTGTACTGAAGAAAAAATGTGAAGCTAATATTTTCTTGGTATCCATGCTTGGATATCTTTTGAAAGTTACCAGGTTTAAATGGCCATGGAATGAGTTGACTGAATATACAGGTGCATCTCAATAAATTAGAATGTCGTGGAAAAGTTCATTTATGTCAGTAATTCAACTCAAATTGTGAAACTCGTGTATTAAATAAATTCAATGCACACAGACTGAAGTAGTTTAAGTCTTTGGTTCTTTTAATTGTGATGATTTTGGCTCACATTTAACAAAAACCCACTAATTCACTATCTCAACAAATTAGAATACTTCAAAAGACCAATAAAAAAAAAAAAAAAAAAAAAAAAAAAAAAAAAAACATTTTTAGTGAATTGTTGGCCTTCTGGAAAGTATGTTCATTTACTGTATATGTACTCAATACTTGGTAGGGGCTCCTTTTGCTTTAATTACTGCCTCAATTTGGCGTGGCATGGAGGTGATCAGTTTGTGGCACTGCTGAGGTGGTATGGAAGCCCAGGTTTCTTTGACAGTGGCCTTCAGCTCATCTGCGTTTTTTGGTCTCTTGTTTCTCATTTTCCTCTTGACAATACCCCATAGATTCTCTATGGGGTTCAGGTCTGGTGAGTTTGCTGGCCAGTCACGCACACCGACACCATGGTCATTTAACCAACTTTTGGTGCTTTTGGCAGTGTGGGCAGGTGCCAAATCCTGCTGGAAAATGAAATCAGCATCTTTAAAAAGCTGGTCAGCAGAAGGAAGCATGAAGTGCTCCAAAATTTCTTGGTAAACGGGTGCAGTGACTTTGGTTTTCAAAAAACACAATGGACCAACACCAGCAGATGGCATTGCACCCCAAATCATCACAGACTGTGGAAACTTAACACTGGACTTCAAGCATTTTGGGCTATGAGCTTCTCCACCCTTCCTCCAGACTCTAGGACCTTGGTTTCCAAATGAAATACAAAACTTGCTTTCATCTGAAAAGAGGACTTTGGACCACTGAGCAAGAGTCCAGTTCTTCTTCTCCTTAGCCCAGGTAAGACGTCTCTGACGTTGCCTGTGGTTCAGGAGTGTCTTAACAAGAGGAATATGACAACTGTAGCCAAATTCCTTGACACGTCTGTGTGTGGTGGCTCTTGATGCCTTGACCCCAGCCTCAGTCCATTCCTTGTGAAGTTCACCCAAATTCTTGAAACCATTTTGCTTGACAATCCTCATAAGGCTGCGGTTCTCTTGGATGGTTGTGCATCTTTTTCTTCCACACTTTTTCCTTCCACTCAACTTTCTGTTAACATGCTTGGATACAGCACTCTGTGAACAGCCAGCTTCTTTGGCAATGAATGTTTGTGGCTTACCCTCCTTGTGAAGGGTGTAAATGATTGTCTTCTGGACAACTGTCAGATCAGCAGTCTTCCCCATGATTGTGTAGCCTAGTGAACCAAACTGAGAGACCATTTTGAAGGCTCAGGAAACCTTTGCAGGTGTTTTGAGTTGATTAGCTGATTGGCATGTCACCATATTCTAATTTGTTGAGATAGTGAATTGGTGGGTTTTTGTTAAATGTGAGCCAAAATTGACCATGAGCCAAAATTGACCAAAATTATCACAATTAAAAGAACCAAAGACTACTTCGGTCTGTGTGCACTGAATTTATTTAATACACGAGTTTCACAATTTTAGTTGAATTACTGAAATAAATGAACTTTTCCACGACATTCTAATTTATTGAGATGCACCTGTAAATGTGCAAATATTTGCAATTCTTTCAGACTTTTTTTCCTTTTCATTTTTTACATATGGTTCTAATTTTGAAATGGTGTGATAATTGTTCCTCTATTGTTCTAGACCTCCACTAGTAACATTAGTGTCAATTACAAATCTAATTCTCTCCAAAAATAACTAAATAAACAATGCAACAAATAAATAATAAACACAACATTTATAATAATAAAATAAATGATAGAAATTAGAAATAGAAAACAATTAGAAATGTGTGTTTATTTTATTATATATTTACTATTTATTTATTTATTTACTACACTGTAACACTTACAAGCAAAACATTTACTGTAATAAAATACTACAAATGTATAAGCTGTTACAAATAAAATAAAATAAAATAAAATATTCTGGAAATAAACATTCCAAAAACACAAATAAGTAATACAATAACAGAAAATAAAATAAAATGCAATAAAATGGTTAAAGCTAAAATACTTACAGTCTCTGACCTTCTCTAATTTCATTATAAATCCTCACCCGTGTGCATAACATGCAGATTCAATATTTCAGAGAAACGCTTAATCTTAAACCCATGATATTTCACAGAATTTTGCTCTCAAGAAATCTGCTGATAACAACAGATTTTACAAACACCTCATGATCAGGTTTTTGTCCCTACTTTGAGTTTATTACTGTCATTGAGTTCCTTCGACCTAAAACTCACAAACTAGATCCTGTTTACTGTCAAATGCAGGTACTAAAATAAAAGTGTCGACCTCAGCTAAAAACACAAGAAAAACTAATTCAAGCTGAGGTAATTTGATTTATAAAATGATCTCTGTGAGAAATGTTCAGTGTAGCCACAATTAAGTAAACCAATTCTGTCTTATCGCTCCAAAAGAAAATGTTTCTGGTGATTGTTCAAAGGTTAATTGTGTAACAAAACTACTCTCAAGAGCAGTCAATAAAATGCTCTTGTAAAGATTCTTCCACAGTTCACAGTAATTTGTGGCATTCGTAAAACATTTCCACAGTGTTTCAACTAAGTCTAGGGAATCGTAAGCAGTAATGGATCAAGATCCTCGTTTTATTAGAGATAGACAACATACATCATTCTGTGCATTAGAGATCATACATATTCAATGATATCCTTGAAAATGACTCAAAGTTTTATTACCTAGCATGACTCTAGGTTAGCAATTCTTCTGTGTAAATCCGAGTCATCCTAATCACTGTCAGTCAGCGTCAAGTCCGAGAGAGCCTCGTCCTCTTTTTGTTATGAATGATGAACTTCTATCCTTCAACGTCTATTTTTCCTCCCTCAACCTTTTTCTTTTTTTAAATGGATTGCGTGAATTGCATTAGCATTGGAATGATAACAGATACAATGTCAGACATAAACAACACACAAGGGAAATACAGTGTCTAAAACAAACCCAGGCTGAAAAAGCACTAAGTACTGTACCAAAACAACAGGTTTTTTTTAGCCTTGTGTACTTTCTGAGAATTTTAAACGCAAACTCGTCCAAGAAGTGCAAAGAACCCTCTGCTGAACCGTTCAATAAGGTCAGATGTCCCCTTTGCCTTTTTGATATTTACACTGAGAGTCTTCACCGGTTAACCTTTGACTATTCACCTCATCGTAAAGCCACCGTTACACACCGGCACAGACATACTGTTCACATAAACCAGAAATATCAAACATAAGGTGACCTTTGGTGAATTATGCCTCCAAGGCTGGTGAAATCTGATAAAGTCCCATCTATTCGCTGCTAACCCTCCCAAGGGCGCAGGAACATACATAACGAGATTTGGAGTGATTGAGCCCATCGTCATTCAAACGGTGCGCTGCAGGAAAACAGCCACTCGCCAACTAACCGAGATGTTATCGCCGAGAATACAGGAGGAGAGAAGGGAGAGAGTGAGCCAAGAAAAGACCAAGGACAGCGCTGAGGTGGACGAGAGAAAGGCTGAAAGATGCAATCACAAAAAGCTACCGTGGGCTCCAAAGTTGTGGCCTGAAACAGTCAAAGGAATGAGAGAAAAAATAGGAAGGCAGGGCAGATAAAGGAGGAATGAAAAACAAGAAGATTATTAGAAACCAAAAAGAAGAGATGCAATGTCAGAGAAGCAGGGACAGACCTGGGGTAAAGGCACCTGCTACTTTGCACGAATAAGGTAGATATGCAAATAGTCAGTGAAAATGCTTCAAAACATCAAAATTTTGTCTCACCCAGGAGGTCAAACTAAATATTATATGAGATGTTTTGGCTATTAATTTTATATAAGCTTTGCACATTTTGCAACCCATCTGATTTGCAACCCAAAATTTGGGTGCATGTCTGTGTACAGTTTAAAGCCTAATTTGTGTGGACTTTTTGGAAATAAATATTCCATAATAAAGGACTAGCTAGTTTGGGATCAAATTTGTGTAAATTTCTGGTAATAAACATTCCAAAAACGCAAAATAAAAAAAAAATTAATAATAATAAAATAAATTAAATTAAATTAAAAAAGGACTAGCTAGTTTAGGATCAAAGTTTCTGTAAATAAAATTTCCAAAAACACTAAAGTAACACAATAAAATGTAACAAAATGTAATATAATGAAATGTAAAAATAAGATAAAATAATAAAATAAAATAAAAATTTTCCCTTCCAGCAATAATGTAGATAACATGGTTAAATTGTTGAGTTTACACGCAGTCAACACAATACATTGTAAAAACATGAAAACATGTAAAGATGACACAAAGCTGCCACTGGAGCAGTATTCTAAGGTACAAAAGCTAAAATGTACATCTTTGTACTTTATTTAAACCCAAATGGTTCATATCAATATCTAAGTATACATATTGCTACCTTTTGAAAGAGTACAGTTTTTGAGTGTAGAGAAAAATCACATTAAACATCTGTATGGGTAGATACATTTAATGTGTTTAAAACTAGCTACTTTTCATGCTAGGATAATTTGTTATTAGATAAGTGTGGGGTTTGTGTATTTAACGACTTTTAAAAGTCATGGGACACCAAAGTGCAGCATATTCACAGAAAGTGGCCCAGTCCATTTTTTGTTTTCCTGTTTCTCAGAACTTTTAAGAGCATTTTTTTTCTCCGTTTGACCCCATCAGCGGGGCTTTGTTCGCCTCTGACATCAAGAGGCTTCAAAGGCGTGTTTGAGAATAAAAAGAGAGGTGAAGGGGTGCAGTGCTGAATATAGTCGAATCAATAGGTCCTCTTCCCACTTCAATTTTAGAAGCAGTCATGCTCACATCTCGCTTCCTAAAATTGTTTAAGGCCCCTCCTGTCCTTATAGCCTCAATGCTCATTTCTTCCCATGTCTCTCAGCCTTTCTCAAAAGGTCAGCTGAGATTTAAGGCATTCTGCCTTGGCTTTCTTTTTTCACACATACATAAAAGTGGGAATGCTTTTTGAACGCAGACAGCAAAGGAAGGCCAGGTTATGCCGTCTGACATCACATCACTTGCCTCGACCTATGACAGAAAGATGCAAGGTGTACAAACAGATAAACCAATTAATCAAGGTATATTCTCTAAAGTGACGGATGAGCTGTTTTTTGAACAAAAGCGAAAAAGATTAAAATTGCAACTATCACAGCACTGAAATCCTTCATCATCCATATTCTGTTCCTAAAGAAAATCATGATGATTATGTCTCATGTCATTTCCAAGCAGCTGACATTCACTGATGTCTTTCCCCCTAAAGACACAATTACTGTGTGCGAATGTGTGCTGGAATTAACACACACAAATGAATATTTCATCTCAAATGAATATTTTAAACCCTGTTGTGTAATCACATTCCTTCATCATTTCAAACAGGTTTTTGAAATGACAAACAGTGCATTAAAAAAACCAACACATTAAAAAACAAGTATAGCTAGTGGTGACTATTACTCACAATTACTGTCTCTAACACATTTGTAAAAGTTTTCTAGCATAACTACAACAGCAAAAAAGAAAGCATTCAAACTGAAACTTTTTAGTTAAATTTTAATTTGCTAAATATGAACATTACCCAACAATATTAATTTCAGCTTTTAAAAACAGTACATGCAAAAACACTGTTTATACATCGTAAACTGATTTGACATCATGTGCATCAAAATTTATTAGTGATCACAATGCAAGTAACCCCGCTAATATGTTCCATCAAAATTTCATTAAATGACGCCTTTCTGTCATCAAATTAAATGTCTCATTAGTTCAATGGGGAAACATTTCATTAGCATTCATTAATCGGCTAAGTTTTCGTATCGAAATGCAATTACCACAGGTCCGCCTAATGTAGTGGTACACTGAGCATGAAAATATGAGAAAGCCATTTCTTGGAATGACCCCAATAGACCAAATATGAAATTCATTAATCACTAGCGATACAATTCCAGACGATTTATGTCACGCGCAATTTGTAACCAGCTCCGTCTTCACAACAAACCTCAATTCCCTGCTCTCATGGACTTGTAAAAACATGTAAAAAATAAATCTGTGACCTAAGCCTGTTTTCGGCTATTTCAAGGAAAAATGCAGCCGGTTACACGGAAGCCAATTCTAAACGCTTTTATGAATATTATCAAATGGTATCTATTTCAAAAGCAGAGTATGTGTTTCGCATTACAAGTGCCCCGAGTGTGTAAAAGGCAGGAACGCACACAATATGTGTAGTAATAAAGAAAGACCTAAAAGCTGCTGTTAACGGTGTGAAACCTTCTCAGTTGCAAAAATCAATTTTCTCTCTCTACTGTGAAAGTCAGCGTATCGCCCATGACAGGATTTTTACTCCTGGGTGTGACACATCACCAAAAGTGTGACCTAATCTCTACTCACACTTCCCGTCACTCTGTCTCTCTCTTTCTTTGCTCAATTCTTTAGATCACTTGATGTCTACACACCTGTCCTGTGCTCCAGTTTGTTAATAATTACATTTCTTGCCACCTTGTCTTGTTTCTGTCAGCTTGTCCTGTCTCTTCTCACTGTTCCTTTTGTATTTATTTTGGATGAAGGATTTTGGAGGAGTTTGTTCTTTTAACTCCACCAATCCCAATGCAAAACATAAATGAGGTGCTATTTAAGCCGTTTACCTTCCTACGACAATTCTTCTGAGATCCCGCTGCCAACTCGGTTATAAATGACTAGTCTAATGGGTGGGTAGAGATGGGTAGGCTGCGGCTGCCAACAATAACACACTACTAATGAGATTAATGAAATGTGTTTAGTTCCATTAAACGTCTTTAACGCTGGAAAGGCATTTAACTAATTGCCATTACAATAATCACATACACAATAATTACATTATTTTCTGTTGGGTTTGCCATTTGAATTATCAAAATGATCAAATTATTCCCATCTTTAATTGTTCCCCTTTCTACCTTCAAGTGGACAACATCCTTGTAAATAAGCAACTTGTTCTTAAGCAAAAATTACTTTTTAAAATTATATTTGCTAACTTTTATATTCACTAATTAACTAACAAGCTAAATAAATAAATAACATTATAGTTGATAAGTATTATATATACTAAATATATAAATAGTGGACAATATCGTTGTAAATAAGAATCTTATTCTTAAGTGACTTGCCTGGTCAAATAAAGCTAAAATAATAAATTACTTTTGTGAATAAATATTAATTTAATCATTTATTTATTTACTTGCCTGGTCAAATAAAGCTAAAATAATAAATTACTGTGTCTATTTAGATAGATAGATAGATAGATAGATAGATAGATAGATAGATAGATAGATAGATAGATAGATAGATAGATAGATAGATAGCAGTAGCCTTGTAAATCAGGGTCTTGTTCTTAAGTGACTTGCCTGGTCAAATAAATAAGCTAAAATAATAAATTACTTTTTCTAATTTAAAATAAACTAACTATTAAATAAATAAATGGCAGTATCCTTGTAAATAATGATTTTGTTCTTAAGTGACCTGCCTGGTCAAATAAACATAAAATAATTAATTACATTTTGTAATTATATTCGATAAACTATTATTATGGATGGAGGGATAAAACAATGTTCAGTATTAATACTTTTATAAACACCAAACAAAAGCAAGCAAAAACTGGATTTGATGACTTTGAAGGACAATGCATGGTTTAAATCTCCATGTAAGAATCAAATCATATTGTCTGTTTCTTCTGTTGTGGACTTTCTTTTGGGGATAACTTTTTCCTCTGTGAAAAATTCTCAGTTTATCTAACTGTTATTCTATTGTAAATGATTGCAAACGAATTAATTGCTGTTTGTCCTATTATATAACCAGCCAAACATCTTGGAGCAAATTTGAAATGTGTTTGGCACTGTTTTCCTTTATTAAACTGTTAGCAGAAGAATATTAAAAATGAATTTCCTGCTCGAGAACAAGCAATGACAGAACGTAGACTTGACTTGAAAAGTATCACCTCAAAGGGAGTCAACTGAAATCCGTATTCCCAATTTAGCCCCTCGGTTCCTCTCGAGACAAACAAAACCTCCTTAACCAAACAACACGCTGCTTCACAGGTGGAGCCACTGGCAGAGCTCCAGCTCTTTAACTGGCAATGAGAGGGGTGGGCCGCAATTACCCCGGCCTCTCAGGGGACGAGAAAACACATACAGAGCTCCAGGTGAGGCGGAGAAAGAGAGGGAAACTTCTCCGAAAGGCTAGAGGAGAAAGAAACAGACTGAGGGAAGACAAAACAAAATAACATCCACGATAAGGAGTAAATAACAGCTGAAGCATGGCTGGACTGAGTGTAGCCAGTGCCCTCTGGAGCTGGAAGGAAATAAGCCTGTATCAGGAGCCGCTGCCTCTATGGTAGCTGTCGCCAAAGGCGCTGGGGAAAAACATGCTTTGCCGAAACGGTCTATACGTGGTGACCTTTCGAAACATCCTCTAGCCAGCCTGTGTTCGAGGGGAGGGGGACAGATGCGAGGCTGTTGTGTACGACCCACAGTCCACACCCTGTCTGAGGGACATAAGTGTTTTTGTACGTCCCCAGCCCCTGTATTCAATTACCAAACGACCCCCTTTATCAGATCAAATGAAAGAAGCAGAAAGCTAAACGAAAAATCATACAGAGCAACAGAATGCTTTTTTTTCAATGTTAAAATACTGTATCTTTTTCTATACCAGTTTAATATGCAAAGAAATTACTTTGCCTGGTTTTGCTTCAGTCAATACCAATACCAGTAAAATTCCACGTTCTCTGTTCTGATTTCAGTACCATAAGAAAAATGACTATATTTTAATATTTAACTATTTGAAAATAAAAGTATTTCTATCATGACAACTCTCGGACAGTTCAGCATGGTAATATACATGGCAATGTTAATGTGTTTGTTATTGGAGAAATTACTGATACTTGCTACCACCAATACATCCACAAACATGCTGCTGTGAGCATGCAGAAAATACTGCTGCTATACATATAACATATATGAAATAACCCCCATATATAACATACATGAAATTACCCAGCAGCAGATCTATACAGGTGAAGCTGGGGAAGGTGGAGGCTTTCTGAAGCGCGCTGCAACTGCTACAGCGAGCACTAGCCAAGTATTTGAATGTTGAACAGCAAGCTCATTGGCTGCTGATGTGAAAAGCAACCAATCAGCTGATTATATCAGATTGAGTTAGATCCTATCGGCCTACGTCATCTAGAGTTTCATGACAGAACTTTTGTATTAAATAAAATTGGATAATTAGGAATGCTATTCATAATTATAAGTAAATCATACATTAAAACATTGGCATGTAGCCTTCAAATATCGTTTAATTATGTAAATATTTTATTAAATGGATCAAATGAAAGTAATAACAAAGAAACACAAGTAAATAGAAACCTTTGACACTCTTCATATAGCGTGCATACAAATACAGGAACGTTTGAAAGCAGCCGCCATTCAGTGGGTACCAGATCAACCTGGTAAATTTAAGGACCGCGACTATGTAACTTTAAACAAACTCAAGGCATTTTAATAACATTACTGTTTGTTTGCAAAATCCGCCCAGCTCAGTATGGCAACAACTCAACCAATGGTGTGAGTTTGGGGTGGGGCTACCTGTTTAACCAACCATTGGAACACAAGATGGAGTTTTCAGTAAACTAATCATGTTTTTGCAATTCTACTTGGTGTAGAAATGACAAGCTTCACCTTTAAATAACAGCTCAGATGGTCTCGTTTTGCTGCTGTAGCACTGTAGTAAGTGAGGGTGAGATACGAAAAGCGGCACAGCTTTGTTACCATTTGCAAACTCCCCAGCTTCCTTTTCTCTATTTGGGGCAGCTGTTCATTCAGACCCATGAGGGAAACAGCACTGCAGGGAGTGTGTCAGAACTAAGTGTAACTGGATGGGAACTTTTGTTTTTTTCTGCTGACCCTCTCACATCCGTGCTCCGACAGTGGTCTCCCAAGTGCACCTTTCACAGAGCCCTTGGGGCCCGGAAGCAAAAGGATGGTCTAAATCTGGGCTGACATCAACTGCACCGCTGACACTCCAGGTGCTAAATATAAGCCGGGTCCTAAAGTCATGGGACATGTTTCACTGCGCCAAGCACCGGCAAAGTAACCCACGGTTCCATTCCAGTGGCCAACACTTTTTTTGCCCTTTCAGGCCTGTGAACACACACTAGGCATTATTTATTGAAGGAAAAAACACAAATTTACAAGTTATCTGCAGTCTTGAGGGACTCGGGGGAGGCTCAGCAATGCAGTATTTTAATTATGTAGCTTGAGGCAACTATTGGCGGAATTAAAATCGATAGTGATAAATCAGCGTAATAAGGCATTCAACAAGAAGCAGCCTTTAACACAGCCGGCTGCTGTTTCCTCTCTCGCCTATGCCTCTGAGAGAGAAAATAAAATGACAAAGGGTGCAGGCACACATAATTTAAAAGTAGTTTTAGTGCACTCGCTGTTTCGGTCTCCCTAGTTTTCAGTCAGCAATTAAAACCAGACCTCTTCAACCATAGAGCTGTCATTCACCCACAATAATAATCCTTCCAAGACTCAGAAAAGCATTCCGGCATAAGGTAGGTGGCATTTTAGGGGTTTAAAAGTATCCTGCAGAAACTGAACCATTGTACACAGTGATTTATTTTCTATTTTTGGCACATTTGATAATAGCGAACCAAAGCGATTGAAGGCTTTTAAAGTGTGGGTGTGTACGCGAGATGCAAAGCCGGCGTGTCTGTTTCTGGCACTGACGTGGTTTGAGCGTGCGGGCTGGTATCCAAAACGCCACCGGAGGGGCTTTTATACCCTGATGGATGGATGCCAGGAACGAGCTGTCGCGAAGATGACATAAATCTCGCGCAGATAGTGGCGGGCCGTGAATCGTGGGGTGCGGAGGTGAGCGGGAGAGAGACGAGCTGACGCAGAAGGAGGCGTTCTTGGTGTGCTGAAGAGTTTAACGTGGCTGTGATTAACTGTCAATCCCTCGGCTCAGCCAGCAGTGCTCCGTCTCAATTAGACACACTCATCATTCTGACAGGCTGTGCGCTCTCAGCCTTGAGCCCAGGCTTGAGACCAGACAAACGGGTTGAGACCACGACTCATAGGATGTGGAACAAAAGAAACGTGTCACGTTGTTTATTTGACCTCACTAAATCAATTTAAATAGATAATCACTCCTGTATACTAATAGGTAATATATGTGACCAGAAGTATGCTTTGAAGTCAACATGGCATCAAAATGAATGCTATTTTCTTCCTTAATACAAATACAGGTGCATGTTATTCCAAATATTAAAGAAACAGTCTCAGTCTCATGTGAAAATGTACCAAGAACGGTAACTGTAAAAATAACTATAATGATAACTACAGTATATTAGCATCCAATGCAAACCACAGTTTATTATATAAGTACTTGGTGCAGTTATGCCATCTTTAAATGCACTTTAAAGACAAGCATATTCCAATGAGCTGTCAATGTTTTTATCATTTATCACTTAGGAAAAAAAATCATTCTTTAAGTAATTTTAACAATACTGTTCCTCTGTCATTATCGTTACAGTTGAAAGATTATTAAAACGTTGTACTTAGCATTATAGTCAACATACTTGGTGTGAAGATAGTATTTTTGTATTTATTTACTATTAAAAAAAATATCAGCCAGCAAGATCAATGTATTTTAGAAGCAAAATTGTGTGAAGATTTAAGACTTGTTTTCAGAGAATACATTTTTAGTAAATTTCTTTTTCTTATCCCACCGGCAAACAGATTTTTGCTTGTTTTATACATCAATCTGAATAACTTTATCGAGGTTTATGCTTAACACAAGGAGGAAAAACAATGTAAAAGGGGTAAGAAATATACCTCGAGATAAATTCTCTGAAAACCAGTCTTACATTTTCACAACTTAGCTTTTCAGGTAAATTTATGTTGTTTTGAGGATGCTGAAACAAGACAAAAATACTGATTAAGATTTTTTTTTGCTCTGCCTTTGATGCTTTGCATGTGTTTCAACTGATGTTTCCTTATGCACTGTGAGCACAGTGAAATATTTGTGGGTCTTTCTGAGCTACAGATCTGTCTAGTGATGTGATCTACATGCTGCCAAGAGATCAAACTAAAAATGAGCCTAACTCTGCATCTAAAAGGAATACTTAAGCAAAAAAAATTATATCCTGTTATTTGCTCAGCTTCATCTCATATGACTTACTTTCTCCTGTGAAAACTTTATTTGTGTTCCACAGGAATAAAGGAAGTCATACAGGTTTGCACCAACATGACAGTGAGTCATAAATGATGACATTAGTTAAATTTTTGAATAAACTGTCACTTTAATACTCACAGGTCCAGGCTGACACTTCCCCATTACTTAAACACACTTATAAAAGTAATTAAATGAAACTGAGGGAACACACTCTCTCTCTCTTTCTCTATTCTTGCACGATGCTGCTCACCACTACTGCCGGAGACCATGGAAGCCTCATGGGAATTAATTAGGGAAGTCTGGGCATAGTGGGTTACACAAAGCTCTCTATGAAAAGCATCTCCCTCTGTTAGGGTGTCAAATGGCAAAACACTGCAACACAAAGCATGAAACACCAACAGTAACCTCTCCATCTTCGCTGAAAGAATGAGATCAAAGTTAGCCAAACACAAAACAGGCATTGTTGTAAACGCTAGAGATGCAGGTCTCCTTTAAGATGCTGCATTATGAAATGTTCTACACAAATTAAACACATTATCCTCTACCATTCGGTTTCATTTAATACTTTGAGGACCACACTACACATAGTAAAGTATTAAATGTCCTATAATGTAAGGTAAATGGTAAAATGATGTTCCGTTTGCCTTTGATTGCCTTTGATTTGGAACTGAAACATGCATTTAAATTAAATGGAAAACCCCTAAAAGCAAAGAGCGGACACTGGGATTTAGGTGAGGTTTAAGAGAATCTGGACAATGGTTTAAGCCATGATATACAGCCTCCCAGAGGGAGGGACTCTGGGGGAAAAAACTACAGCAGTGTTCACTTCATAAGTAATCCACTGCTGTCTGCAAAACCATACACAATCACCTTCACGTATCATTATGAAGGGACGATAAATCAACAGAACGTCACCTCTGCTCTGAACCGCTTTACTCTGACGCCATTTTGCTTCCCGTGTGCAAGCTTTGAAATAATCAATAAAATTTAATTTGTTTTAATGTGGCCTTTTTCTCATAATATGTGAATGTAAACATAGCATTTCATCTAAGCCTGTAAAAAAAAAAGGCAGAAATATGGAGAGATTATTTAGGATTCTATGTGACATATTGAAGGTATATTAGCATTGCTGGACTACCATTCAGAAGTCATCTCTTATGTTCACTAACTTAAGACTGCATTTATTTAAGTCAGTTAAAAAAAAATGGAATGTTGTGAAATATTATTGCATTTTAAAATAATTATTTTCTATTTTAATACATTTTAAAATGTAATTTATTCCTGTGATGGCAAAGCTGAATTTTCACCATCATTACTACAGTCTTTAGTGTCACATGATCCTTCAGAAATCATTTTAATATGCTGATTTGGAGCTCAAGAAACATTTCTTTTTACTATCAGTGTAGAAAACAGTTGTGCTACTTCAAAAGAACAGTATTTACTTGAAATTTGTTTTGTAAAAAATGTACAAATAATAATAATAATAATAATAATAATAATAATAAATAAATAAATAAAATAAAAAATCTATTTAATGCATCCTTGCTTGAAAGTATTTACTTTCTTTAAATCCTTGCTTAACAAAACTATGTTGTGTACTACATCCTTAACACAAGACACACTTGCCAAGAAGCAAAACAAGAAATTCAAGACATTTAAAAAAATGCATACTGAATTATTTTACTTATCCCTATAGGATTTTTTTTATTTATTTATTTTTTATATGTTTATTTATTTATTTTTTACTAGCTTAACCAGCAAGATGTTCTTTGTCAGCCAGCTTCAAAAAATGTCATGTTGTTTCACC
The DNA here is from genome assembly GCA_039654775.1 of Spinibarbus caldwelli. NCBI lineage: Eukaryota > Metazoa > Chordata > Actinopteri > Cypriniformes > Cyprinidae > Spinibarbus > Spinibarbus caldwelli. Next base: position 25,178,601 of record CM077227.1, read on the forward strand.
ATCTAGACCAGCACCAAACACTGCTAATCAACAAAAAACTGTCTAGACCAGTCTGGAAATTCATGATGGTCTAAACTGGTCATATTTAGCAGGAACTGGGCAGATTGTGCCTCACAGGAGGCTTTCAGGAGCTCAGGCCTTTTCTGTTCCCTCTTAGATCTGCCACAGAAGATGGTAAAGAGCCAGATGGAGGACAGAAAGAGAGAATGAGATGGAGGAAAGACAGAAGGAGAGAGATCAAGGGAGAGAGTGAGTGAGAGGAATACAGGGAAAAAGGAGAGAGAAAGAGTGAGGGAAAGCAGAGCATATCCTCTCACGCCAGGCCTTGGACTAGATAAGAAGCTGGCTAATATTGAAGCAGGAAATAACTTGGGCAGATGATTAGATGCAGGTTTCATTTTCCAATGGAGCTAGACTCTCATACATATTCTATTAGAAAAGTGTGGGTTTATGCAAAATGCACTGGAATGTGATTTATAGATTTTTTTCTCCTCCTGGTTTGCTTGAGCATATAATATTGAGTTACTTCGGCGCCCACAGCGCAAAGAAATAATTGGGTCACCGAAATCCCACAATTCAGTGTGCTGTTACTGAGTCTCACAGCACCTATAATGCGCCAACATTACCATAAACAACCACGCTCCGGCGACATGCGTTCCGTCACTTTCAAATACAAGTGCATGATGGGATTTGTCTGTGTCACTAGATGTTTTAACTAGATTCAACCTCTACTGAAACAAGAACCGAGAGACCTCAGTTTATACAAACAAAAACAAAGGAGCAAAAAGCACCTAAGCTTCGCACTTCTGTCGTTCAAACTGCAAACATACCGTCTAGTCAAAACAGTGAGATGTTTTCTTTCCGTAGCCGTGGTTAAGCGGCTCATTTCAAGAGCATACCAGAGGAGGGTGTTGTTGCAGTCTTGTGTCTGAGGCCTTGACACATACCTGACTACCAGTCTGCTCTCCAAAGAAAATGAGACAAAAGGGAAAATCACTTATGCTGCCAAAGAAATGTTGAATTCTGGGTCTTGAAATGCTATTATGTAGGGATGTCAATCAGCAACTAACTACAACTGAAAGTTGACTAGTTTACTTAGATTTTGTTCTTGTATATCTTCTTGCATTTCAATATTTTTAGTGGCAAGGTTCTAATTAGAAATTAGCATTAGTATGATTTAGCTGTTAGATAGCTTGCATGGTGAAACACTTTGGAAAGTTGGATTTCTTTTTAATGCACCACCGTTACAGCTATACACGGATGTCTCTGGCACATTTATAGCAGCTCTTCAGCATCCAGCCATGAGTGTTAGGTATTTAAGAAATTGTGTCATGCTTTAAAAAAAAAAAAGTACAACTTTTCTAACATTTTCTAACACAAGATCCAGATCCTTGCATTTTGTTCCTCATTTTGAATGCAATATGGCATCTTATGTGAACATCCCCTGAGAAACGCCTGGTCGAGGTCATGTTAACCCAACTTAATTATACACACCGCAAAAAATAAAATAAAAATAAAAAATCGTATTCCTAATGAGTATAAGCCTACTTTTTCAGATGAAATACCTAAAAATCCTTGAAACAAGATCAGTTTACCCAAGAAGCAACACTGCATAACATATTCAGACATGTTTTCAGAAAAAAAGTTTATTTTGTCTAAGGAGGACAAAAGGCTTTTTTAATCACTTATTTTAATTATAAACAAATTTAAAAAAATTAAAAAAAAAACTCCCAGTCCATCAAGACAAAATGTACCTACATTCAAGATACAATCTATGAAATGTCAGAATGTCGTACAGTGTTGCTTCAAGTAAATTTAATTAGAAAATTGAATTTAATAACTATAAAGTTTTAACAATCATTCTAATTATTTGAGAATAGTAAGTCAACACCACAGCTATAACGATAATAAAAAAGTGATATGGTTGAAATCACTTTCAGAATGGTTTGAGCCGATCAGAAACCACCTGACTTTGAAGAGCTTGTGCATTGGTCTGGATGTTAATAGTTTTCGTTAGTTATCGTTATAGTTACCTTTCTTGGTGAGTACGGCCCTTGATATAAAAGAAATCGGCATAAATACTAATTAGAAAATCTTAAAAGAAGTCACTCAATATTCTGTCTCATCTTTGAGACAGATTAGTCGACGGGTTGTCTGAATGACTAAATTTTTTAAAATATATAGTTTTGACATCTCTTTTAATAATAAGCCAACTGGCTGCATTTGAAATTTTGTCACCCAAAGTCTTTAGAGATTTTCTGAGTTTATCTCCACGTGTTCGCAAACTCAGACAGACATAAACTCTTTCTTCACTATTCCCTCCATCTCTGTCTTTTCGTTTCATCTCCCCCTGCCCCCCACAACACACTCTCCATCTCACTAAAAATGGATGAGAGACACTTGGCACATCAATCATGGCAGCTTGGCTTCATGAACGCACTGTTTTTTGAAAACTACTCAGTGAGACAGAAAATTTGCTGCGGCTTCACTCCACATTACAGTCAACCAGCTAACATGATCAGAACAGACCAGACAACGTGTGAGAGTGAAGCTCTAACCCAAACTCCAGTTTGCATCGTCTTTCATACAAGCAGACAGCTTTCCAAAACTACAAGCTATACTCATAATTTAGTAGTTACAATCAGTCTAATAACAAAAAGATGCAAACTATAGCGAAGCTACCATGTGTGTTTCTGTGCCACCAAACAAACTTTAAAAAATACTGATTGTTTTCAAACAGGTTTCCAAAACACTCCCAATCTGCCATTGGTCAGTCAAACACATAACCCCGCCCCAAACTCACGCCATTGGTTGAGCCGGTGTTGCTAAGCTGGGCTGGTCGGGATTCTAAAATGTTTTGAAAGCTCCACAGAGCTACAGTTTTTACACTTTTTCAGGGAAATCAGCCAACGAATGGCTTATTTATTGTTTCTGCATATTACACTGGTATAAAAAGCATTTTAACACACTTTAACAACATATTGCAAGGGAGCAATATATAATAACCTGAAAATTTACTTATTTTTTTACAATCAGATAAGTATTTATCTGGTGCAACGCAATGAGGATCTTAATTAGAGTGGTAGCATGAAATTGAAACATACATTTTCACTGAATACAACTAATAAAACTGTCAAAAACAAACAGCAGTAATAACGAGCATTTCATTATACGAATAGTGGCATAATGTGACTTCTGTGCAGGTACTCAAATGGAAGAGTCAAACGTTTTTATACAATAAGGCCCGATGTATTTTCACACAAAAGAACCAGTATATAATTTCACCATCCAAAAAGCTGAACTACTGCTGGAAATGCAGTTGATCACAACTTTTTGTTATTCACTCTCCAACAGAGATATCCGCTGATAGATATCTAGAGATGCAAATGTAGAACACATTTATGCACACAGAGCTCATCTTTAGAAGACTTCTCCCATTTGAAGCTTCCCTCTCTCACTGTATCAAACCAAGATTTCAGCTCATTGTTTCTGTTATGATGACAGAACGCAAGCGTGTGCTTTCACACTTGCTAGTTATAGCAGATCAAATGTCTGAACCTGCACAAAGATAGAAAACCAAGCGTATTACGATATGATGAAGGTATTTGTTACTCTAAAAGGTTTAGCTCAGAACAGCCGACATTTAAAATGTCACAAGAACATTTAATGGAAGTTAGAGTTCACTTGTCAGGCCACAAACAGGCCGATGATGACTTCAGCGCTCCCAGAGGCTTGAGATGGAGCTGTTTAATTTGAACTCCATATGTGAAAGCGTGATTGTGTCCTATACTGACAATAGCTCTTCGGCATGGATATGGTAATAGGGTCATTGAAGAGCATGCATATAAGAGGAGAGCAATTCCTAACAACCTCGAGTATTTCCCACAATCCCTCAAGCATAATGTTTCTTCCCCTCCTACGTCCCACTTTAAGCTACAAAGTGCCAAGAATATTTTCTTCAAAGTAGCCTTTAGCGGGATAAGCTTCCTTTTTTTTTTATCACATTTTGAGGATACGTTTTATTAGCTTATCACGATATGAATCTTGCTAAGACAGCGGGCTTTGGATGAGGAGCAGCTAACCATACACTAGCGGCCAGTAGAAAATGTGAACTTAGCTATTTTTGTGGAAGATTGGGAAATTAGAATAAATATTTTGTGGAAATTAGGAAAACTGAGATGAAAATGAAGAAAAACATCAAGGTGAAATTACAGTGATTTGCGAACAATAAACAGTTGTAATGTATTATATACAAAGCTTGTCTGACTTCCATAGCATAAGTTTTTTAACTTTTTAATGTCACAGGCTCCAAATATGATGATACCCTATAAATATTTAATGTACACTACCGTTCAAAAGTTTGTAGTCAGTAAGTTTTTTTTTTCTTTTTCTTTTTTAATTATTGAGTATCCACATTAAATAAAAATAAAAATAAAATAAAAAAATAAAATAAAAAATAAAATAAAAAGGATTTATACCAAATGGAGATTTCTATTCATCAATGAATCCTGAAAAAAATAGTGTCATAATTTCCATTAAAGTATTAAGCACCACAAAAGTGCACTGATAATAATAAGAAATGTTTCTTGGAATTTGTCTGGAATAAGTTCTGAAAGATCATGTGAAACTGAAGACTGTAGTAACTGCTGCTTAAAATTCAACATTGCCAATAAATTCTATATTAAAATACATTAAATTCTAAAATTCTATTCAAAATTCTAATAATATTTCACAATATTACTGTTTTAAGATAATAAATAAGTCAAATAAATGCAGATTTTGTGTGCTTAAAAGACTTTACCAATCCCACATTTTTGAACAGAATGAAAAAAAATATGTGTAAAATATTGCCAACAAAATAGTCTACATAATAAAATAATATTATTTGCAGGGTACAATTCAAAAAATCATTCATATTATGATTTCCAACAAGAAAACTGAATGATACAGCAATGAAAAATTCCTTTTTTTTTTTTTTTACATAATTTTTCTCTGAACTTTTCCCCAGACCTCATTTTGAAAAACACTGTTCTAGACTACTGCATGAAAGTGCTTATTAAGAGATTGCGCACTAAATACAAAGCTTTTGTTTGGTTGTCAGCAGGAATACCACATCAAATCACTGGCTCACTGCAGTCTACGTGGCCCGACAAGAAGGGAACAGGATATTGCCTTCACGTCTGCAGCCTGTGTGTATGCCGTTTTCCCTCCGTGAATAATAAGTGGCCAGCGCTTTCAAATGCATGTAATCATGTAACAGACCATACAAGCTAACGTTAAGTGCTATTCTTTTTGAAACGCTGCAGATGGTTGCGGCGAGATTGAGTGTGGGTTGACATAAAGAGAACAACAGAACAGAAGTAAAAAGCAGCAAGTGTGAATACGCCTATGTGAGGGAGAAAGGAGAATAGCAGCAGGCAAACAGGCAGACGGAAGCATTAAAGGAAAAGTCTTTGAACCAGTGAGCCTGTTAAGCCTCACGCTTAAAACGAAGGCAAACTGCTCTCTGCAGCTCAGTGTCACTGCGGTACACAAGAATTTGTGTGTATCCTCATCAAGGTCCCAGTCTCGCCGTCTTTTCCTTACTTTATTTCACACAAATGCTCCATACGTAGGGATTTCCTTAAGCTTCATCTGGAATTCACTTTGATGGATTTCTCTGCCACTTCTCAAGGTAGTGCCGATGGTTACTGGTTTGGGTGGCAACGCCTTCGGTGGTGGGAAAGGGGGGTGTTGAGACCCAATTACGGCCTGTGGAAATAGGATTACCACAGTTCTTGTCTAGTAATGAATTGTTATCCTTATTGGGCAAATAAATCCTTGTTATCTTTGAGTCTAATCATCACCAGAGATTACGAAGCCACTCTATAACACCTCTAAAGTCAAAAATAGGCTGGGGCAGCTGAAACCGGCAATGCAGTGTAATGAGGAATACGTTCCCATATCTGTCTCTGTTGATCTACGGCTAATTCAAGTAACACTACACGATCAGCATTTTTTATTGTGTTAGCTGAGGATGGGATATCAGGGCTTACGCTGCAAAAAATCATTTCCTTAATCAGCATTTGTCTTGTTTTTTAGTGAAAATATCAAGAAGCAAATACATCAAAATTAAGATTTGTTTTCAAAAAAAAAAAAAAATCATGTTATCTTGAATATATATTTTAAAAAAAATTAAGGTTTATATTACATTATATAACAAATGTATTCTTTTCTTCAATGTTTACTTCTTACATTTATTGTATTTCTTCTAATTATTTCTAATTAAACTTTTTTATGATTACTATTTTTTTTAAATAATTTTTCCGTCCAGCACTTCAAATTACCACTATGTATGAAATGTGCTATATAAATGAACTTGCCTTGCCTATTACATTTTAAAAAGTAAAAGTAATCAATTAAAAAGAAAAAATAACATTTTGGAGATAACATATACAATAAGAAAATGTCACATTATGAGTTATAAAGTCACAATTACACACACAAAAAAAAAGCAATTATGAGAAAAAAAAAAGGTAAAAAGTTTAGAATAATTATGATTATGTAATGTTTTTGCAAGCAGTCTCTTATACTCAGTTCCCTTATTCTGTATTTATTGGATGAAAAATACAGTAAAATTGTAAGTGTCAAATATTTTTACAATTTAAAAAAAAATGATTTCTGTTGTAATATATTTTAAAATGTAATTTATTCTTTTGTTGGCAAAGCTGAATTTTCAGCAGTCATTACTCCAGTCATTCAAATCATTCTTATACGCTGATAAAATTTATACTGTATATACCTAATTTATTTATCTTTTATTAAGTATATTTATCAAGTCAAAAATACTGATATAGACTGATTTAGATGCTAATTTGGGAGACGTAATCACCTTGACACTGCATTGCATCTTGTCACCCCATAGAGGCACGTGTCTGGTCGGAGGTCATCTCTCAAATCTTGTCCTCCGGTCACTCTATGAGCCACAAGTGTGGCAGACAACTGTAACAAAGAGGCTCAGAGAGATGCTCTAATGAGGGTTGAGAATGCTTTTAGGTCAAAGGGAAAATGACAGAATGATTTGGACAGGGGCCACTGAGGCTTCATCCTCTCTTGAGGGGTGTGTGGGAGCACATAGGGGAAAGAACTGCTGGTATAAAGCTAAATCCAGCACTGTTTGTCTCTGAGCCATGTCTAGCAGGGAGTGTGCATGGCCGAACATGATGACCCCAACTAGTCCAAGGGTAAACCCTGACAGATCACTTCAATGTCCATCCAGATGGAGGGGGAGAAAGGGAGAGAGTGGACTAGGCATGATTGACTGGGTCATCTCTGTTATACAGAGAGTCCAAAGAGAAGCTGATGTAGTGTCCTGCGAAATGCGACAACACTCTTGCTTCCAGAGGGCACCTGCAAATTAGAAAGCAACATAAAAATGATGCAGCCATTACTGCACTCGCCCAGAGGCTATGAACAACCAAGCTAGTTATACATATAAACTTTTTCCCTGATGGAATGAAATGAGATGGAAAATTGGTATTAAAAAAAAAATAAAAAAAATAAAAAAATAAACTTTATTCAGACTTTGTACTTCTCTCTCTTTAAGTAAATAAGGTGCAGGGGCATTTTCTCAGAGGAGCCAAAGGAGGCAATGCCTTCTTAAATAAATATGGATGAGAAAATAACCAACAGTACAAAAACAAACCCGAATAAATATTTAAAAAATTGCTTTAGAGTGTAAAGCACTTCTTTTAAATAAAATAACACTTTTTAACTGTGACGCAAAGTCTTCATTCCCTTTAGCTCATTACATTTACACTGAGATTCTAAAAAAAATGAGGAACATAACAGCAAAACCAAGTCGAAATGACATAAAAGTGCCTCCATGTCACTGTTACTGGCTGATGATTCCTGTAATCAAATCTTAGGATTTTATTGTCTTAACATATAATAAAATCTATTATAAAAATTTGTTTAAATATAATAAAATAGAAAGAAAAGAAAATAAATTATTTTAATAGTTAATGAAATATTTTAACAAAATTAAAAAAAAATAATGTTTAATGAAAGGTCAATATATCAGTATGTCATTTTATGCATATAAAAATATAATAGCATTGACCGCTTGAGTTTAAAAGGATAGTTCATCCAAAAATGAAAATTCTGTTATCATTTACTCATCCTCCACTTGTTCCAAACCTGTAAGAGTTTCTTTCTTTTGCTAAAGACAAAAGATATTTTGAAAAATGCTAACAGTAGCCACGGACTTCCATAGTATTTTTTTTCAAACTATGGAAGTCAATGGCTACCATCAACTGTTTGGTTACCAACATTCTATAAAATATCTTCTTTTGTGTTTTTGTGAAAGAAATACATACAGATTTGGAAGAAATTGAGAGTGAGTTAATGAAAGAATTTTCATTTTTGGGTGAACTATAAGGGAAATGGTGTCCCATATGCCATTATCACTTAAATTGCCAGCAGATGAAATATGAATTAATGTTGGACTAAAAATCCAAATGCAAAATAAAGTCACCATCCCACAAGAAAACGTTGCCATTTTTTATACATAGATAGAAACTCCCAGCAAGGTTTGTAAAACTACATTTTATTATGGAAAGCACTGCAATGGATATATAAAGCTCATAAATCTCTGTCTGGCACTGCTGAAGGCCCAGAGTATTTGCGTGTGTGAGCGTAAACACGGGCGCATACTTCCATGAACATGTTTCTCATTATTCCGTGCGAATGTCTCGCTACTGTCGGTCTGGAGCTGTACACATGGCATTATTACAATTCCACACTCGAGTTCACGTGCGCCCACGTTAGTGGCGCTTCAGCCTGAGCAGATCACTTTAGACAGCTCCCGCTGGAGGATTCCCAGAAGTCATTTGTAGTGGCAGTCGGGAGCGTTTGAGTGAAGTTCCACTGAGAGTCCTGCTGTTCGGTTCTACCGCAAACAGCGCTCGGATTCTGGAGGGAGTACTGACAGTGAAGCTAGACTTTGAGACTAGCTTAAAGCTATGGTCAACAAAAGTTTCTGCAATTTTTTTCTTCACTTTCTTACCCATAAGAACTCAGCATGCACAGAACTCTGTGGAAAACAGCAGATTTCCACCGAATAAGAATAAATGTCACTCATAACATGCTACACATCACCTGCCCGTACATGTTTTGTTTTTAACCATTTTGACTAATTTGATTGTTTTTAGTCAATAAGTGTAACACTCTCAGACAGAATTCCGAAAATGCAAAAGTCAAATAATTTCTTATTGATTAATTTTTATGTCTATTTATTCCCTGATATCAAAAACATCTCCCCATCTGATGTCTCTAAGTCTAAATGTCCATTTTTTTAGATGAACTTATAAAAATAAACTATGACAGTAAAATGTGGGGTAAATTAAATCACCATGTTATCTTGACATAAAAGGCTGTGTTTGTCATATTTGTGAAAACCTGAAAAAAATATTCACTTTAAAGTCTTCCTTGTGCTTCATGTTTTAGATTTAACTTTGAGCTTTAGTCTCAGCTTTCCTTTTCCCAATCCTTCAGAGAGCTCCGTCTCTCTCTCTCTCTCTCTTTCTACATGCTCGGCAGCGTTATCTCTTCTCTCTGCTCTTTTGTCTTGCAGCTCAGCATCTTCCCCACTGCTCATCATCCTCTGTTCCTCCTTGGTGTCGTATCTTCAGACTTCCTCTAATCCCCCTTCTCACTCTCTTGCTCTCGCCAACCCTGTTACACTTCTTATCTCCTTTACTCTTTTATTCTTGGACCTTTCGCTCTGTTTGGTTTCTCTCTCTCTTTACAGTCTGTCTCTAATTCTCATTTATCTGCTCTCTCTCTGTGTTGGGTTAATTGTAGTCGGTTGTGCTCGTGCCTGCGCTCGTATGACACCAGCACGTCTTTGTTGTTTTTGGGAGAATGGAAGTACTGAGAGAAGATGTCGGCTGACTACAGAGTGCTGGATTGATAGAAGGTGGAGGAAAAAAAGACAATTATTCCAGCATCTCTGCTCAGTCGTTTAACAATGTTAGATAGCTGCTCATTTTGTTGTCTTTTCTAGAAATATGCGCCAGTCGCCACATAAGGACAGTATAAACCAATAATAGTCAGGTACACTAAACTATAGTATTGAAAGGTTTGGGGTCATTAAGTTTTTTTTTTTGTTTGTTTTTTTTTTAGAAATTAATACTTTTATTCAGCAAGGATGCATTAAATCAGAAATGACAGTAAAGACGTTTATAATGTTAAAGAATCCTAAAAAAATGTATCATGGATTCCACAAAAAATATTAAGCAACACAACTGTTTTCAAAATGATAATAACAAGAAATGTTTCTTGAGCACTAAATCAGCATATCAGTATGCTTTCTGAAAGATCATGTGATCAAGAGATTTCTAAAACATTTCCAGACACCAAAGTTTTGAACTGTAGTGTATCTGAATTGAAAATCTCTGCACACAACCTTAATAAAAAATTAATTTTGTTTGCATAAAAATGCAACAAATACATTAAGTAAAGTTAGATGTCTTGTTGCATTGCATTATGGACTTTTCCACAGATTTCTTGTAAGATGCACCCTAAGAAATGTCAGTAAAAATAGGACACAATGTACTGCGTTATTGTGAAGGAATTTTCCATTTTGATTTTTCACCTGTGTTTTACACATATTTGAAATAATGAATTGCATTGTGTTGTGTTTTAGGGTTAAAGGAAATGTCCGTAAACTTGGATAATGTCCCGGCAAAAAATTACTAGTATGTTTTTCTACAGATTTTTTTCTTACAGTGTAACAGTTCTGTTGGCATCCTATTCAATATGAAATTAAATGGGGAAAAAAAATAGTTGCAATGTTGTTTTGGACCCCACTGACCTTAATTGTATGGATAAAAATAATCAAAAAAAAAAATTAAAAATATCATATTTCGTGTTCCACAGGGTATTTAACTTATAACAGAATTTGCATTTTTGGGTGACATTACTGATATTGTAAAGTAGAATATTTTTAATGGTAATTAACTGTATCAGTAATCAACTGTAATTCAGCAGAGATGGGATTTTTAAGCAGAGTTTTTTAAAAACTTCCTCAGGCTGTTTTTCTAAAGTGGAGAGTTTTTAAGCCCTCAGCTTGTTGGTGCTGCCAGTTAACAGAAATTGAGGCTAACTGGAGGTCAGCGAAGAAGTATGTGTTCAAGTAACAAATGAACTCAAGTTCGAGAGTTGCCAGAGAGCTGGAAGACTGCATTACAACCAGAGTCCAAACCTATTCTGGATTCACTTACTAATCTGTTCTCTCAGTATCACCTTTTCCCTTTTAGCATCCCACCAGACACCAGAGGGGGAAAATGTGTTAGCTGAGTATAATGTTCCAAATTTTCTTCAGTTTAAAGAGATAGTTCAACAAAAAAAAAAATTAACATTCTGTCATATTTTACCCACCCTCATGCCATTCAAACCCTGTCTAGGTTTCTTTCCCCTGCAAAACATAATTATCCTCTTATGTTTCTACAGAATTCATAAAAAATAAAAAGCCAGCATGAATATACAATGTGTATCCTAAAATATTTCATTAGTTGTTAGTTATAGGATTTTTTGTTGTTGCTGAGTTCCGTGGGAAACCCGCACCAACGACTTACAAGCTGTGCCTAATTATCTCTGATTTAGGAGTAAGCACCTTAATTGCTGCTAGTCTTCATGTATGAGTGTGTCAGCAAACATTTTAGGTTTTTAAATTGTTTCTCTGAAGGAATAACAGCCCCTTTTCTTTCCTACATCTGCACTACACCAATCCAATGAGCATTTACCGGCGGTCACATAAATAAAAGAAGAGACTCCAGGTGGCTGCAAGGACATGGGACACAGCTCACTCAAGAGAGATCTGGGGGAACAAGGCCAAGTAATTAAGGTTACAGGAAAACATGTACAAACATGAAGCAGACTGCTTATATAAGTGAGATGGACCTTGTTAAAGCTATCCAGGTGTGGCTGTGCCGAAAGAGTCTCTCTTCCTGGGATAATATATTACTTATTGAGTATAATTCAAATAGCCATCCGTTTCCGGAGAGACTTTCTGCTTGCATCAGGCCCACCACATTCATTATCATATCAGTTAAAGTGATTATATGCAAATGGCTCCGCCCAGCAGCCGTGTCTAGATATCAATTACAATGACAGCCAGTCTCGTGCGACGTGTTATTATGGTAATTCTTCCCGAAATAGATTGCACCTGAGAGGAACAGAGCAAACGAATAAGAAAAAAAAAAAGCATGCCAAGCGATAAAAGACAAAGATTCTACTAGTATACCAGTATGAGCTAACCAGCATTTCCAACTCGCAAGTCTTGCTTCTTATAGCAGACACCTTCCCGTGAAACAGAAATAACCAAACAACCATGAGATGAATTATTCTGTCATCATCTTGTTCTCCCTGCTGGAAAATCCCGTTTAAGATGGTGGTGCATTTTGGAACAAAATAACTGGTTTCTATATGGTCTAAACTAACTGGTCATTAGCTAATCTAAGCTGGTTCAAAAAGGTTATTAGGTGTTTTAAACTGATCATTAGCCAGTCTAAACTGGCCACTGGCTAGTCTACGATGAATTGACAACTGATTAGCTAGTCTAAAACAATCATTAGCTAGTTTAGGCTGGTCATCTGCAAGTCCAAGATGGTCATTAGCTAGTAAAAATGGTCATTAGCTAGCCCAAGTTGGTTATTAGCGAGTCTATGCTGGTTACTGGGTAGTCTAAAATAGCTAGTTTATGCTGGTTATTAGCTGGTAAAAAACATAAATAAATAAATAAAAGTTAATTAAGATGGTCATGAGCTAGTACACAATGATCATTAGTTGCTCTAAAATGGTCACTACTGTAGCTAGCCTAAGATGATAATTAACTATAGATGATGACCATTAGCTAGTCAAAGCTAATGACCATCTTTGACCATTGCAGTAGCTAGTTTTGAAGATTTTCTTTGGCTAGTCCAAGATAGTTAATAGTTTGTCAAAAATGAACATTATCTAGTCTAAGATGGTCATGAGATAGAACAAAATGGTCACTGATTGGTCCAAAATGGTTATTAGCTATAGTAGATGACCATTAGCTAGACAAAGTTAAAGACAACCTTTGACCATTAGCTAGTCCAAGATGGTCATTAGCTAGTCAAAAAGTATTATTAACTAGTCTAAGATGGTCTTGAGCAATTACAAAATGGTCATTAGCTGGTCAAAGATGGTCACTAGCTAGTCGAAGATGATCATTACTTAGCTAGTAAAAAATGATCACTAACTAATCTAAGTTGGTCATGAGCTAGAACAAAGCCATTAGTTGGTTCAAGTTGGTCATTAACTGGTGCAAGCTAGTAGACCATCTTGACCTAGCAGCAAACCAGCTAATAAACAGCAAGAAATGTGCTACCAAATTCGAGGATCACACTTTCACTTAACCTGAGTGAGTTTTCAAGCAGGGTTGCCAAGAAAAAACGTACAATGTTGATGGAGCTCAGGAAGAAAATGATCTTTGTAACTCAACCAATGTATTTACTGTTACCTTAAGTAATTACTCTAATATTTCTATGGTGGAACAATTTGTCATGCTCATGAGATACTAAATGTCAGATGTGTGTGTGCACATGCTCATAGACATAAATAAAGGACAATGTGTTCATACACTTTATGAGCTGCCTTCAAGCCTAATGCTGTGGCCAGTCAGCCAGACACTGAATTACTGGCTTTGAATGTATTAGGCAGCATCTACACCACGCTCAGCCACGAATGATTCCAGCACCCCCCGAGGCACTCTCCTCAACCCCTGATTAAAAACCAACCTCCGAGCAGTAAAACACCATCATTTCTACAGCCGAAAAAGAAGCCAAGTCAGCAGGTCTCATAATATATGCCCTATTCAACACCTGCAGCAAAAATAAACCCAAATCGCTTATGGAGGTCTGACGTCTATTGAATCTCTCTATAGCCAAATAAATAATCTCAGATCGTGGCTTGGCCAACGTATATCACATCACACCATAATAAGAAGCAGTCAAGTTCTTATAAAGAGAACTGCCGGCATTTCCTACAAAGGAGAAAAAGCATGACAATGAATAAGATAATCAGTTTAACATCTTTAAACACTAAACTTTTTATATTACATTCACGCTGCGTGTCGTGTCACAGGCTAATTCGTGTCACGCAGCTAGACGGAGTTTAAATTGGCCCGGAAAGACGTGGGCAGCCCTTTATGTGACTAGCTTTTCACAGCGCTAGTCTAATGCCACATTTGAAATGGCTTTAAGTGCAGCTCTGAATTACTGTGAAAGATAACATGTCAGTGACATGGAAAGAGAGAGCGGGCGAAGGGTAAAAAGAGAGCAAACACAAGCACCATCAGGGGGTTGTCCCAGAGCCCCATGGTGCTTAGCATAACAGCTAAGCAAGCATGACAACATAAACACAACCAGCCGTTTTGCCTGCGGGTTAAGCGCCGCACTGGAGCAGAACCCTTAGACACATTATGCCGTTATTCCATCTTCCTCTCTACAGCCTCCATCTTAACGTCACAGTCATATTTATTCAATGAGCCATCGAAAAATAAGCTGCTCGCAAGTCGCTATTGCTTAACACGGTCAAGGTGACCACCACCACAAGCTATTTGAAGGCCACGGTCGCAACTTCACTCTCAATTATCCTGTTAAACAGACCTCTTTACTCTGAAAGGTCTCGCCTGCTAGCCGCAAAACAACGTTAATTACAGGGAGGCTGTCGCTAGAGGGGGGCTAACATTAGCATAGTACATGCGCGGATATGCAGTTGCCTCGCTTAATGTCAAGTCCCTGTGGGTGTTTTCTGCTGTAACTTCAAACAAAGAAAAATTAATCCCGCCTAAAGAATGGGTTCAGGCTTCAAAATGGTCGTCTGGTGCATTAGATTGGGACAGATTAAAGAGAAAAGGCAGTTTGCACTAGTGTTGTTGCTGTCAACTAAAACTAGCTTATGACTGAAACTATTGAAAATCAATTTCTGTCATTGAAATAAAGCTGAAATAAAATTAAATATAAAACTTTGATGAAAATTAGATATGCTGCATTGGCAACCAGCTAAAATAAGTTAAGGTTGAAGAACTAAAATTACTAAAACTAAAATTAAAAAAAAAAAATTAAAGCTAAATAGAGAAAAAAACAAAAAAACAAAACAAAATGAAAACTGGAAAAAAAAAACTAATTCAAAATATTAATAACAAATTTGTTTGCAATCCCACTAAAAATATTGTGCAGCAACAAACCCTGTTTATAAGACTGTGACCTCATTTGACTAACAAACAATGGATGCACTCATTCATAGTTAGTAAACACAGATAAGCATCATTAACAATGTTTATTCACAAAAACGCCAGCTCTGAATTCATATTTCAACATGCAAAGGCAGATAACACAGCTTGCTAGAATCTTTTTTTTTCCGCTTTATAGTACAAATTGCAGATAATTTGTTATATTGTGATTATCTAAATAACATTTTAATGATTGCTTGAGGAGGAAGAGGCCCTCAGACTTAACGCTTTAATATATAAATCATGTCATGCTATAGTGCTTCCAGACTTTCCAAGATTTTTCCGTTCTTAACAGTGGTGGGATTGCTCTAGTTGACAGCTGGTACATCCAATCAAAATATCATGTGAGAAAATAATACATTTGCTGAAAAAAACAAACAAAAAAAAAAAACAGCATTTTTTGCATGAAATAATTCTAAGAAAGTTTGCTTATTGTACCACTCAAAAGTTTACGGTTGGTAAGATTTTTTAACCAAACGAGGCTTTTTTTTAAAAATTAATAAATAATGGTTTTCTGTTTTTATATATTTTAAAATATAATTTATTCCTGTCATTACTCCAGTTTTCAGTGTCATATGATCCTTCAGAAATCCTTCTAATATGCTAATTTGCTGCTCACAATACATTTCCTAATATTATCAATGTTGAAAACAGTTGTGCTTAATATTTTTGTGAAAACAAATGTTCAGTAGTCACAGCATTTTTTTTAAATAAAAATCTTTTGTAACATTAAACGTCCTTACTGTCACTTTTGATCAATTTAATGCATCTTTGCTGAATAGAAGTATTCGTTTCTTTCGAAAAAAATTCTTACTGACCCCAAAAATGGTAACGTATTTATTTTCAGAAATGTATTTTTATTTAAAAAAGGGGTCAGTCAAGCTTACCTCCGAGTTGGTTTTGTGGCCTATGCAAAGCTGTCCTGCACCTGTAAATGAATCCACTCAGATGTCCAGAGTCACATCTACTATTTCTATGATAACTGATCCACACTGTGTGATTTTGTCTTACATTTGGAGTAAATATTCATCTCAGTTACAATAACAAGACACAAACAACCGGTATCACAGTGGGAAAGTTGTTAGAGCTTTGATTCATTTAATATTAGCCTGACTATCAACAATCTTGGAAACCAAACAACTGAGGTCTCTGCAGAATATAAAGATGACATGAAAATTATGTATTTGATATGGGCTGCAGGGTCCTTAACATTCAACACACAAACCAGTATGACGGCAACACTAAACAGCCACATATTTAAAGACAGAAATGCAGTTAACATTAAATACAACACCACAACTGTCAATAAGTAAACAACAGTAGTTTGCAAAATGTATTAATGCCTCAGTGCATGCTGGGAATTGTCTCAAGCACTGCAATCATAAATACTGCTCATTAAGGTAAATTTACAGCTTAAGTTACTGTACAGGTAATTGTGCAGCTATATATTAGGCTGTGTAAAATAAACATATATTGCCTCATAAATGCTAAGGAAATCGGTACTATACGCTTCGACATCCTGTAAATATGTAAAAACCTGAATTAGGAGCATAAAACTATTTTACAGGGGTGGATCTAAAACGGAGACATTCAATTTTATGAGCTTCTCACAGGGAATCTTTAAAGTCTTAATGTCACCTCATTTGACACGAGTTCCTCCTAAATAAAAAGCATCTCAACAGGTTTGTAGTGCCTTTCATTGGATGTGAAAATGCCTTTATTTTATCCCCTTGTTACAGGATCCATCTTGCTATTTATTTATTGTGCGTGATTGTAAATATGAACTCTTGTGAATGAGTAGTGGTCCGAGCCTGGGTTTGTGGTTTATGCTATCGGCCTCCTATTACAATTGGATTTAGTCTGCCCTGTTAGATTTACACAGCAATTCATTTCCCCATTTCACCTTCCATCCCAGTGGTGTGTCTGAAAATTTACACCGGCATCATTTTTATTCCGTTCCACCAAATCGCTCACAGGACAAGCATGATGGGTTTATAATTCACCTTTTGTTTAAAATATATATATAGAAATAATTTGTACTCCTAACCATGAAGTAAATCAGCAGCTCAGAAATAATAATCATCAAACTTTTCATCCTTCACATACAGCATCCATTTCATTCACTGTGCTTCAGCACAAGAAATGATTTACAGTAACGGAAAGGAGGTAAAGTGTTATAGTAGTTTGTGTTTAGAGAAAAATTTCCATAAACATTCTTTATTGTCGGCCAATTTCTAAATCCAAAAATTAAAATTTCATACAATACTGAAAGTGTTGATAATTTTTTTTTTGGCTGGACACATTGGAGAGTATTCCAATGAAATTCTATTCAGCCTTCAGCCATCTAATACAGCAATATAAGTCACATATCTATTTTACTACCATACTCATCAAGCTTTGAACTAATGCGCACTTTGATGATGGAATTTCAATCATATGGATGTTGAGGTTTTTGTTTGGGACCTTTGTCAAGAGCCGATTCCATTATGAGGTGCTAAACGTATAACTTGAGACTCTGGGCAGAGACACTTGTAAAAGAGAGACACTTCTCAGATCAGATGAAAGTTCAAAGAGAAGCACAGGATCATTGCATTAATCCAAGAGTTTCTGAAAAATTAAACATGAGAGAGGCATGATTAATCAATTCTTTGCACTGAGTTGAGTGCTACGGGTCTGATTTTAGATGAGATGGTGCCTATATATACACCTGCAGACCTGCCGAATACTCATGCTTTCTTTCTACAAAAAAAAAAATAAAGTGTTCTGAAAAATGTTCTTTCCAGTAATACACCCTAGGACAGTGTTTCCCAACCACTGTGCCGCGGCACACTTGTCGGGTGTGCTGTGGAAAATTATCAAAAACTTCCTTATCTCAGTTTCACTATTATTATTTTAAATCAGTGCTATTGGTCATCGTTATGTCTGTTTGTGGGTTTTACAAATATTTAACCAATGAAAAGCATTCAAAAGAGCTTGTGACTAAACCTCGTAACGCCATTGGATCCTCAAATTGTCAGTCAAACCTCATAACTCCACTCAAAATAAAAAGTGCCACGACGCGCTGTTTGAAGACGAACGTCTACTTCTTCACAATGCAAGGGTAAATAAAGAACTGATGTCTGAGTAAGAGCAGCGTTTCCTTTACTCAAGAAACACTGTATATAAAAGCTAATGTTTTTGTGTGTTTAAAGAGCAGAGAAGAGTCTTGGCATTTGCTGTCTAGTTGTAGCCAATACACTTTTGTACGATTCAAATATTCTGTGCATAGCGGTTCGTGTTTTATATCGTGAGATTTTGGCCAAATGTATTAAACAATAAGAGAAACCGAGTGCCCATATAGCTAAAATAAACTTTAAACCTGCAAACTGATGAAAAAACGGGATGCTATTTATTTACTGCCTCAGATGCGTCCGTTCTAACAATAATAAAGGACAAAACACAGATCTCTGTCATTCGGTCGTCAAAAACCTTGTTAACTCCATTTGAATATTATTTTCAGAAATTAAATGCAAGTGTCTGATCATATACACACCGTGTGCATAATTATTAGGCACGTTGATATTCTGATGATATTTTTTTTCCAAGCACATTTTACCAATTCCAAACCACATCAATCTTAATAACTACTATTAATTTTGTATTTAATCATTTATAATTGATAGATAATTGTCCATGAAGTCTAGAAGTGGAAAACTCTTTATATTCAGGTGTGCAGAATTATTAGGCATGTTTCTTAATAATTTATTTTTATTTTTATTTTTATTTTTTTTATATAATGTTTAGTGGTGTGCTGTGGGATTTTTTACATATCAAAACTGTGCTGGGCAGAAAAAAGGTTGGGAAACACTGCCCTAGGACACATGTACTTTTCAGAGAGTTTTTCTCTTTTTTTCATACCCGACTGGCACGGAGTTATACACAACTGTTCAAAAGTTTAGGGTTGGTTTATTTATTTATTTGTTGATTGATTTATTTGACATTAATACTGTATTTAGCAAGGATGTGTTTGCAAATTGAAAAATGATCAAAAGTAAAGACATCTATATTGTTACAAAATGTTTCTCTTTCAAATAAATGTTGTTCTGTTGAACATTCTATTCATCAAAGAATCCTGAAAATAAGTATCACAAGTAACATCCAGAAAAATATTAAGAAGCTGTTTTCAACTTTGATAATAACAAGAAATGTACCTTGAGCACCAAATCAGCATTTTAGAAAGATTTCTGAACGATCATGTGACACTGAAGACTGGAGAAATGGATGCTGAAAATTCAGTTTTGCCATCACAGGGATGAAATACATTTTCAAATACATGAAGAAAAAAAAATTAACTGTAATTATATTAATATATAATATAATATATGTAATTATATAAATATAAAAGAGAAATGGAAGAAAAAAAACACAGTTATATCACTATTGTCTAGATGCCCTTATCTATAATAGTAATTATGAACACTCAGAACTTTATAAAAAAGTTTATAACCAAGTACTTTATAAAAAATATAATAATAAATGATCTTGACCACCCTATTTGTAAAGAAGTAAAGAACAGAAATAACCAGCCTGCTCCAACTAACAATATACTCTAGCGTCTTGTTTTCACCCAGCAAGTGAGACATCCTTCCAAAACAGACCTGGTCATAAACAAGTCCAAACATAAACACGCCGCCTAATTCAAAATAATTGCAGCGCACTGCAAACTCCATTCCATCCGTATGTGTGGAGAGGCACTTTTGAGAGTCCCAGAGCAGAAGTCAGTGATTGAGAGATGGCGGATGGAGGCAGGCAGCTCTGGGCTTCAGGAAACTTTATTAGATCATTGATAATGACCCTACAACTCCACCAGATGTGTCTCCCCACCAACTTCCTCTGTCAGGGGCCCCTGTGGTCTCTCATATCAGTGATGAATAAGGCCTGGGCATCAGAGTGTGGATAATGTGCAGATGGGACACGAGCCTGCTGTTTGAGAAAAGTGAAGGGCGGCTGGTAATAAAGACCTACAGGTCTCTGATCAGCACCGTGTGCCTCGGTGCCTCTCTGACTAAGGAGGGACGTAATAAGATACAACATGCCCAGAGAATTGCCTGGCTTTAGCGCTAATATCTGTGGGAACCTGCTTCCAGCGAGGAGATTACAGCAGATCTCTGTCGGACCCAGAGGTCTGGCTTAAGATAAGAAAGGACCAATTAGGTTATCTGAAGTGCTGCAGGTTTCTCCGCCTCCCACGTTGAACGAGAGGTTTTTCTGTTTCTAACCGATCCACTGGATTCAAACGTGTAGAGCGCAGGTCTTACCTCTCAACACACCACCAACCATTTCGCATGGATAAAGACAGTAGACTGCAGTGTGAATGACTTCCAGCTAACGCT